>JARHVA010006892.1:712500-805000 GCA_037957365.1 Torreya grandis
CATGTGTATACAACTGATATTTTCACTATTGTCACTTTATTCACACTTTTTATTGTAGTGGCACATTGATGCATTAATATCCTTTAGGAAACACCTTAAAGGGTTCACCAGGCATGGGGTGGGATCAACTCATGGTACTTTTTGAGATATGTTTGCATATTATTCTATCATACCTTCATTACTATTACTCTAATATCCTTTGAGTCTCTCTCCATTTGATCTCTCAATCTAACTCCTTTTTATATTTTATAAATTCCTTATATCCTATTATATCAGTTTGGTTGATACAATTAGTTTTGTACTTTTATTAGATGTACTATATTGGCCAAACCTGATACAATTTTGAGTCTATCTTTTTTCATTGTATTGTAATGGTCTAGTCAATATAGTATTGCGTAAACTAACATATTCCAAGTGTATCAACCTAGTTGATACTATTGGGATAGAGCTTAAGGTTACTTTTGAGTATGGAATATATATATATATATATATATATATATATTTTTGTGTGTGTGGGGGGGGGGGTCATATTTCATTCCCAAATAGGTATAATACATTCATATGATCTGTTTACACTTATATTCTTGTTCCTAAGTAGTATTTTGTAATGAATTTACTTAGATGTTTGTACAAAATTATTTTATATCACATTGAATAAGCAAATATGAGAGATCACATAGTAATAATTAACAGTAGAGTAGAATACTAGATAACATAGAAAAGCCACTTCAAGGGGGAAACGTCCATAACAATGCACTTAAATCAAAATACTTAACATGATGATCAAATACTAACCATTACCTCCTATATATAGTCTACTTAGCCATGGTTATACCATAAGCTAACCTAACTAAGAACATAGAGAAATGTAACAAGAATATAAAAGAGGTATGTAAGATACAAGTCAACCACACATATCCCAAGACATGCCAAAGGTGAATTGTGTAAAGTACCCTTCCCCTTAAAAACAACATTGTACTTAACATTGAGTTAACTCCAGATGTTGCTGCACAAAATATTCATCCTCCCAAGTAGCATTTTCATAGGGAAAATTATTCCATTTGATCAGGTACTCCTTAATCACTCGAGACTGTAACTATTTAGTGGGCATTTGAAGGATCATCTCAAGATCAAGAACAACTCTTCCTTCCTCATCTAATTTTGGTAACTCAGTTTGGGTATCCACTTTGTGTATAATGAATTTATTTAAGCATGATACCTGATATACTAGATATATGCAAGTGAAAGAAGGAAACTCTAACTTTTAGGCCACACTACCAATTATTGACAACATATAATAAGGCACATAATATTGAAGGGATAACTTATTATCCTTTTTCTATTTATTTAAGGACATCTTATTATATGGATATAAGCAAATAAAAACCCAATCGCCAATGTCAAAGTGCCTCTCACTCTTATGTTGATATGCCTACTATTTCATGTAATTCTAGGTCATGGCTAAATTTTCATGCAAAATGGCAAGGACCTCCTGTTGATGGTGAATATGTTATTCAATTGCATAAACCTTAGGATGGACCTTCAAGGTCGAAGTGATGGATGGTGGGTGTTATCTATATAGTGCCATAAAAAGAGACATTTTAGAAGAACTATGAAAAAAATATTATACCACCACTCAGCAAGTGGCAACCAATGAATCCATTTATCTTATTTATCAAAAACAAAAAAATGGAGATATACTTTTAAACATTTGTTGACTACCTCAATTTTTCCATCAGATTGAGGATGATATGATGAGCCATGAGATAATTGGGTGCCCAAACATGAAAATAACTCAGTCCAAAAATTACTAATGTAGATGGGATCTTCATCATTGACAATGATGTTAGGGGTACCATGCAATTTATAAAGTGTATTAAAAAAAGTAAAAGCTACTATAATAGCAACAACTGGTTTTGATAAAGAATAAAAATGAGCATACTTACTAAGATGATCTACGACAACCACGATAACATTTTGACCATCAGATCTCAATAATTATGTAATAAAATTCATATACATCTCTTCCCAACAATGGCTCGAGATGGATAAAGGTTGTAAAATACCTAGGGTATTGATGGTTTATCCTTTATTTCATTGATAGATCATACATTTAGCCACATATTTCTAGACATCCCCCTTGAGTCCTTCCCAAAAAAATCCTTCTTGATTCTATGATAGGTTTTCAAAATTCTTGAATTACCCCCAATTGGAGTTACATCAAGTTCCTGAAGGATTTTTGTTTAAGATAATTCTTACATAGGTATAATCTATCTTTATACCATAATGCATCACCCTTCCATGTGAATTTTTCAAATCCACCCAAACCTTGCTGAAGATTTTGAATCAAATCATGGGTATCACTATCCTTGTCCCGTTCTAATCATGCTTCCTCTAGCCAATCTACTTGTAGAATGGTCATAGCATATAACAAGGCCTCAACTGATTCATCCTTCCTAGATAATGCATTTACCACTATAATGTCCTTGCCTTTCTTATAAACTATTTCAAAATCATATCCTAACATTTTAGTTACCCATTTCTATTGTTCTTCAGATGATAACATTTATTCTAAAAAATATTTGAGACTGTCATGATTGGTATTTACCTAAAAGTGAGACCCATCAAATAAGGCCTCCATTATTTGACTGCATGAAAAATGGCCATCATTTCCTTCTCATAAATGGGATTGTGTTTATTTTTACCCTTTAGTTGACAAATTTCAAATGCAAGTGGTTTGCCTTATTGTATGAGTACAAAACCCATACCATTCCCAAATGCATCACATTCAACCACAAAAGTCTTATAAAAATCAAGAGTAGCTAACATTGTAATGGTGCACATCACTAATTTCAATTGTTCAAATTCCCTAGTAGCTATATCAATCCACTAAAAGGAGTATTTCATCAATAAATATGTGATTTGGGTTGTAATGATACCATAATTTTTGGCAAACCTATGATAGTAACCAATTAATTCTAGAAATACCCTTAGTTACTTGGGTGTTTTAGGAATCGACTAGTCCACCATTGCTTGGATTTTTTTAGGATCCACTTTTACTCTTGTATGTGAAAGTAGATGACCCAAATACTTAACATCACAAGTTCCAAAATAACATTTAGAAGTTTTGTCATATAAATGATGTTGTTCCAAAATTGAGAGTACTTGTTTCACATGGTACAAATGGTCATCCTAATTTCTACTATAAATAAGGATATTATCAAAAACTACCAGAATAAATTTCCTCAAAAATGGCATAAAAAAGGTATTCATCAAACTTTGAAAGGTAGATGGTGCATTTGTTAGCCTAAAAGGCATAACCAAAAACTCATAATGGCCCTCATAAGTCCTGAAAGCAATTTTGGGTGTATCTTCATCATGGATCTAGATTTGATGGTACCCAAAACATAGATATAACTCGGTAAAATAAAGAACACCATTTAATTTATCTAGTAAATCATCAATGATAGGAATAGGAAACTTATCTTTAATAGTGTACTTATTGAGTTCCCTGTAGTCAAGTCACATCCTCCAAGTATCATCTTTATTTTACATCATAACAACTAGTGAAGAATATTCACTTTGGCTATGGTGAATGATTCCTGCATCCAACATTTCCTATACCATCTTTTCAATTTCTTTTATTTTAGCACAGGGATACCTATATGGCCTAATGTTGGGTGGTGTACTACCAAGAATGAGTTTGATAGCATGATCAGGTGTGTAGCTAGGTGGAATTCCTTTTTCCATGTCACCAAAAATAATTGAATTGGCATCAATCCCTTATTGTAGATTAGGAGGTGTAGATGGTTGAGTTAGATGAACTTCCATGAAAAAAAAGTGAGCTAAAAGTCCTTCAACACCCTTTCATAGAATCTTTGTCATTTTATGGGAGTTAACAAGTTTTGGAGATTTATCTCTTAATCCCCTTAACTCAAATTTACTTACCTTAAAATGGAAATGCATGAATAGTTCCTAGAAATTCATCTCAATAGTGCCCAAAGTGGCGAGCCACTATACTCCCAAAATAATGTCAGCTCATGCCATGGGAATAGCAAACATAGGAGAATCCAACAAGTAGTCCCCCATAGATAGATTAATACTATGGCATTTTCTTGAGCAATTGATAGTACCTCCATCTACAATAATGTTCTAAAATTTTGGAGTGAGATAAATGAAATAATTCAAGTGAGCAACTAGTTTATTTTTTATGAAGTTGTGTGTGCTCCTAGAATCAATTATAATAGTGACCTATTTTTTTAAGAAACCCACCACATTAAGAGTTTAGGAAGTAATAATACCTAAAATGGCATGATAGGAAATAGTATGTTGAGAGTCTTTAAATTATTCCTTAGAAGCTTCTTCATCCTTGCCAAGTGCCTCATCATCATCATCCTCATTGGCACCTTCAATGTAAAAAAACATCTTTTTATCACAATGATGGTCTTTACTCCATTTATTCTCACAACCATAATAGAACCCTTTGGATTTCTTCTCCTTAGTTTGTCAAGGTGTCAATCTAGTGGGTTGAGGATATGATGGTGCTAGAAAGGTGCGATCACGACCAGTAATGAAGATTTTCCATTTTACCATCTCTTTTTCCTCTACCATGTGTTCTCATCATATAGCTTCTGATATAGATATTAGGTTAAAAATTTGAACCTCTAATTAGATGATATCTTTGAGACCACCCAAAAACATATCAGTCAAATTTTCATTAGTAATGCCTTCCATCTATAAGGATAGATTCTAAAATTGATGAATATAATCCTTCATAGTTCCTATTTTCCATAGTTTGGCTAATTGACTTAAGTAGTTCTCAGAGACATTATTATAATAATGAACCAATAACTCATTAGTGAAAATAGACCCATGTAATAGGAGCACCATTCTTTTTCTTATAAGCATATAACTAGTGATACCAAATGAACTGCTCAGGTTCCAAATATAAAGATGCCATGATCACCTTTTAAGAACTAGGATTTTGATGCATATCAAATAAATCATCAAGTTAGGTAATCCAAGTGAGAGGATCCTTACCATCAAAATTACACATGTCCACTTTGGGAAACATCAGTTTCACATCAGAATTAGAGTTGTTAATGTTGAGAGGAGGAGGACCTAATGTTGAATTGGAGGGTTGTTTAACTGTAACTGAGATGAAAGAGTAGCCAATGAAGTAGTGATTTGATTAAACTGATTGTGAACCCCATTAATCTCTCCATGTATCCCTAAAACATAAATTTGAACTACAAAAAAGTCATAATGCCACACCAAGCCTTTTATGTCAGCATAAAGTTGAAAAATCAATGGATCTAAAGTTCCAGATTCCATGTCACTGGTAGAAGGAGTCTTATGATTTTCTTGCCCCTTTTTTTGTCCCTATGTAGGACTGGTCATATACAAACCCTAGGAAGTTGTTTTACCTTAAAACATGTACCAAGGGATGGTAGCATTTTGATTACCTCACCAAGACAAATCCAATGACTACCTTTGTGCACTAGGGTAAAAAAATTTGGTATAAAAAATTAGACCGATGGACTATACCATTGTGATCATCTCATCAAGATGAATCCAACAGCTAAAAATGTGCAAGGAAAAAAAAATTCCAGATTTTTTTTATTTTTATTTTTCAAATAATACTACGCTGATAGAAAAAAATAATTCCTCCTAGATTGCAAGTTATTTTTTTCACTCCCCCCACAGAAGTCTCACCTCACCAAATCCAAAAAAACAACACCATAGGAAGCTTGACCAAATCAAATCTCTAATACCACTTGTAATGAAATTACTTATATGTTTTCATAGAATGATTTTGTATCACACAAAATAAGCAAATATGAGAGATCACATAGTAATAATTAATAGTAGAGCAAAATACTAGATAATATAGCATAACCACTTTGAGGGGCCAACCTCCACAATAATGCACTAAGAGTATAATAATTAACATGATGATCAAATAATAATCACTACCTCCTATATTATTCTACTTAGCCATGGTTATTCCATAGGCCAACCTAGCTAAGAACATAGAGAAATGTAACAAGAATATAAAAGAGGTATGTAAGCCACAAGTCAGCCAGACATATCCCAAGACATGCCAAAGGTCAAGGGTGTAACATATTTATAGGACTTAATGTTTTAGGACCTTATCTTAAATATATAGTCTTTTAGTGTTTTTAAGCCCAATAGGATAATTTAAAGGAGTCACCAACTAAGGATACTTAGGTCTTCATCTCACCATTAAAAAAATTTAACCTATAATATCTCTTACAAAGTCCCACTTGAGGAAAAGGAGATTGAAGCATCGATGAATCCAAATAAACATGAGTATTTCTATCCCTAATAAATTTCCTTTATTTAATTAGTATATGAGATATTTTTTGTTTATTTATATTGTGAATATATATGTTCATCCTTGTTTATGCTCCTCCTTATATGTAATAAACTAGTATAGAAATAAACTTGCTTGAGATTGTCACTTATAACCTTAGGTTGCATAGACCCCCATTTGGTTATTAAACCATACATTCCATTGATTTTTTACCCTATTTAAAACAACTTGAAATCATTTACTTTACTTACACTTTTACAATCATTTACTTTACTTTCACCTTTACAATCATTACTGTTGACCATTTTTTGCCCAATAGGGAAAAAAATTGGTCTCTTTCTTCCCCTGCTGTTCAAGGCCAATTCATTTTTGATTTTTGCACATGTCCAAGAATTTATATGGACTCTACAGGTCCATTTCTATGGACTCTATAGGTCCATTTCTACAGACTCTACAAAGCTTAGTTTTCTACAGACTCTGCAGGTTTCTACGGACTTCACATATTTTTCTATGGACTCAGCAGGTGTAATCCTTGGTAGATGAAAATTAGTTTTAGAGAGTATGCGGTTTTACAAAGCTTCTTTGGGATCTTTTCTAAAGAAAATCACAAGAAGAGTTGGCACTTTTAAACTGTTGAACTGATTCAATTGCTTGGTTCTATCGGTGAGTTCATCGGCAAAGTTCAAATGCCTTGGTTCATTAGCTTAGTTCAATGCTTCAGCTTAGTTCAACACTTTGAAAATTTTATCAGCATGTAACATTGAACCATTAAACTAGTTCAATCACTTGGTTCAACACATTGGTTTAATCACTTGGTTCAACACCTCTAGTTCAATGCGCAGGTTCAACGGCTAAGGCGAGTGAGAAAAGTTCAAAGTCTTAGTTCAATGGGCTCAGTGCACATCATTGAACCATTGAACCAGTTCAAGTGAATGGTTCAATGGATTGGTTCAAGTGAATAGTTCAATAAGTGGTTCAAATGGATGGATTATTGGCTTGGTTTAATTAGCTCAGTACACAACCTTGAACCATTGAACCGATTGAACTGTTAAACCTTTTTTGGTTCAATGGGTTGGTTCAATGGCATGGTTCAAGGGTGCATCCCAAGGCCTAAGGATAGGTACCCTCATAGAGGGCAGTCTTGGGTTTAAGAGCCCTTTTGAAGGACAAAAAATTTTCAAAAGGAGCCAAAGAGGTAAGTCGTCAGAATTTCACCAAAGTCTAAAGGAATTCACTGAAAGGCCACAGTAACAAAGCTTGAAAGAAGAAGCTTGCCTGAAGGGTATGTGCCCTTGTTGGGGGCTCTCACCGAGGATGATGGAACATTCTTAAAAATACAAGGGTCTTTTCTCTTTTGGGAGGGACAAACAAAGGAAATCAAAGTATCCAATTCCTGTGGACTTTTTGCCCATAGAAAAAGGCCCAAAGTAGAAAACTTGAAAGAGCAACCTGCCAAAGAGTCGAAGGAGAGTCCAAGGGTGATGAGCCTGAGGACATCAAATTTAAGGCTGAAAAATAGCCATTATATTTTAAAATTTGCTTGTACACCAACTATGGAATGAGCCCAAAGAATGTATTGACCTGTTAGAAGATCGCCCCTGAGGGCTGAAGGAGCAAAAAAGGACAAAGAGCCCAGAGAATAAAGAATAGGTAGGCAGTGTAGCTCATAAATTCAAATCTTGATAGTAGAATGGCCATCACATAGAAGCAGATGAAGTGATCCAAGTGATGCAAGAAGGTGTCGATTCAAGAAGTTATTTTAGTGGTTGACATAGTGCCTACCATGCGATCATCAAAAAGGCACAAACAGTGGTCGATGTGACTGGTTTTCTTCAATATGCATTGGAGAGTAGTCAAACAGTGTGGCTCATAAATTCAAATCCTGATAGTAGAATGGCCATCACACAAAAGCAAATGAAGCAATCTAAGTGATGTAGGAAGGTGTTGATTCAAGAAGTTATTTTAGTGGTTGACACAGTGCCTACCATGCGATCATCAAAGAGGCAAAAATAGTGGTCAACAAGACTAGTTTTCATCAATATGCATTGGAGAGTAGTCAAACAGTGTGGCTCATAAATTCAAATCTTGACAGGAGTTGACACATCATTAGATTTAGATGGCTTCTTCATCCCAATGCTCAGAAGGCACATGGGTCACTTGTTAAAAAGGGTGCCAAAGGGCCTCTTTTCTTCCTCTATATAATGGAGACTTGTCATTAGAGAAAATAACTTCCACATTTGTAAGGCATAGCCTTGGAAAATTTTCACTTGAATCAATAAATGCATTTTATACCTCTATCCTGGTTAGATATCTTTGTGTATGTCTGAGTGTTAGTTTGTGTTTAGTCATTGCTTCTTGATGCTTCCACAAGTTCAACACCAACATACCTAGTGTCTATAAGGTGCCATTTCTATAGCTAACAAGGAGAGCTATATTTGGAAGTGCAGAAATAGAAGAAATTACTATATAGTGTGCCTTTCATAGCACCTTTGGTGAAACTCTATTTTTTGTATATTCCATTAAAGCCTCCCTGCCAAGCTTTTTGTAGCTTGGTCCTTCAGCCAGTTTGAAGTATATGTATGTGTTTGTCTGATTTCAAGTGTGAGTGTGAGAAGGTCAGATCATTTTGGTGCATCACCTCCTTTAGAGTAGTTTGTTTTCCTGCAATCTTTCTCCCTTTTCACCCCCCATTATACACACACACACACACACACACACACACACACACACACACACACACACACACACACACACACACACACACACACATTAGCACTTACTAGAACAAATTAGATGCATCAAAGGGAGCTAGCCTTTACCTAGAGACTCTCCCCTCTAGCTTCGCCAGTCCCACAAGCAAGAGGGGAGTTTCCATTATTGCATCTGGAAGGCAAGAGCTCAACCTCCTTGCCCCGAGTGCAATCCACTACATCAATAGTTTTTGGCATGCCTGATGGGACCCAATTTTACAACTCAGTAAGGTTTCAAGATTGATGTTGGTCTTGTTATAGTAAATTAACTATTTACAGCATCTAGTCACTCCATTGGTGAGAACTTCATTTCTGAATCAAAGACCAGTCTGACTTCTTATGCTTAAGGTCACCACACAGTCTGCTTCTAAGGGAATCCCTTTCAAATTTTTTGAATTGCCTTTAAACTCAAAAAAAAGACTAAGGTTTGAGAAGACCCATCCTTATTCAGCAAGCCACCCTCCCAGACCTATTATAAGGAATGCATATGTAGCAAGGCCATAGTTACATCCCATCCCAGCTATGGCATTGCCCTTTGTGGCTTTTCGTGGTCAGAGGCCCTTGAATCTCCCATGTTATGACCCAATTCTAGGAGTAACCCTCAAAAATGTGCCTTCTTTCAATGTAGAGGGGCCCATTATAGTCATCGAGCACATCAGAAATATTGCTAACCTCAACAATATTCACAATGTCATGGAGGAAAATATCATTATTAGATTGTTGGCATTGTCTCTCATGGGCAAAGCTCTTAACTGGTACGGGACTTTGCCTATAAATTTAATCCATTCCTGGAATGAATTGGGTACTCAATTGATAGACCATTTTGGAGAAAAGAGCTACCACCCCTTGCTTGTTGAGCAGCTAACTACCATGAAAAGAGCCCCACACGAATATATGCAAGATTTCAACACACAATTTCAAAAGACTTGGGATAGAATCCCCATTCTGGTAAGACCAATTGCTAGCTATGTTTCCTATATTATTTAAGAGCATTAAATAGTGATATTGCTATTATGATACAATCTATGGGAGGGCATGTGCTGCCTGCTGCCTATGACATAGCCATAGCAGCTAAAAATTGCTTAGTGTAGGTTGGGAAAATAGCCCCTAGACCCCATATGCCACTTTCCCCAAAAATGCTACCTCTAATTTATGCCATTACTCCCACATTAGCTCCTCTACCTAGCATAGAGAAACCAGCTACTACTCCATCCAATGAGCTTCATGAAGTTAAGAGTCTATTGCAGAGTATGTCAAATGAACTTGTAGCTCTTAAAAGGTAGCAAGCTCAAAGCCACAAACCAAACCAAGGATACCAGTAGTATGGTCAAGCTCTAAGACCCCCTTTCCAAAATTATAATCAAGGACAGGGTCAGCTTACTCAGACTAGACCTTTCCAAGGCTACAACCTAGGCCCCCCTTCATCATCTAAGGTCATGGTGCCCGTTTAGAATAACTTGGTGTAGGAATAGCCAAGTTGTTCAACCATGGGATATGGGTAGGAGCAAGCCATTTATACAAATGAGATGATGGGTTATTACCTAAATGGGTAAGACAATCAAGCATCTACTCATTCCTAGGTCTTTGAGGCTCCAATGTAACCCATCATTAACAATAGTCAGAGTTAGCCTGACTATACTCTTATGAACCACCTAGAAGGTGAGTTCTATGTAATCAATTATGTGGGTGCTGCAAACAATCAGGCTGACTATGTTGCAACCAACATAAGATTCAAGAGGAGAGAAATGGGAGAAGCCCATGCTACTACCCAAATGGCAGCAACACCTTCTCCATCACACTTAAATCAAAAGGTCCCAAACTTCAGACCATTGTTTGTACCTTCAGCCCCTCAGCCTGCACCTCAGGTTGGAATTAGCCCCAAAGAAGGCTTGAAGGGAGGTAGTCCTCAAGTCAATATGGTGGACCAGATGAAGAAGATGCATATGAACATCTCCTTATGGGATTCATTGTCTCTACTAGGACAAAAGGACATGCTACAAAGGGAATTGCATGAGCTAGATCAAAAAGTTGTCCCAGCGAGCACTGATAATGTCTTGATGATGAATGGATAACCTTCCACTTCAGACCAGGTCAAGAAAGAAGAGAAAATTCCCCCTTTATATGTGTCCTTGGTTATAAGATATTTCTTAGTGCACAATTGCATCATTGACAGTGGGGCTAGTACCTCAGTAATGCCCAAGTGCATAGCTGACAAGATGGGACTGAAATATGAAGAGATGAATAAGGGAGTCCTATAGCTGGATGGGACACCTACAAAATAGTTAGGATAATGAAGGGTTTACACTTGAAATTACATTCTTGCCTAAATTTCTTAGTTCCCCATGATATAGTAGTGGTATATGTTCCTCCTTATTTCATAATTTCCTTATCCAGGGACTTGACATCCATGATAGGTGACTATCTAGCAGTGAATTGGTACTATCTACTTTTTAGAACCAAGTATGGGACCAAGGTAAAGATTGAATCTAAGCCACTCCACAAGGACCATCTAGAACCATATTTTCTCAAGCCAGTGAATGTCAACTACAACATTATTGACCAAGAAGAGTCCCAAATAGACCAATCTCCATCTTCTACTCTTGAAGGAGTTATAGACCTACTCTTGGATGAGTGGGGACGTGATAACTTCAATCATGACCCTTACAAGTTAATAGAAGAGGCAGGCCTTGGATTCTAATGCATACATGAAGAGGGTACCTTCATACCAAATATAATGAAGGCAAGCCAAGAGGACCTAGGTCTATGGCAGTTATACTTTGATGGTTCCAAAAGTAGGTTAGGATCTGGTCGTGGAGTGATTTTAGTCTCCCCTTCAAAGGAGAGATACTTTTCAGCTTTCTATTTCCAATTTTCTTGCACAAGAAATGTTTCAAAATATGAGTCCCTTATCCATGGTCTAGAATGGGCAAGGAAAAGAGGGATCAAGGAGTTGCAAGTTTTGGGAGATAGTGAGCTAATTGTGAATCAGGTGAAAGGCTAGAATCTAACAAAAAATTCTTTGCTAAAGTCTTACAAGCATAGGGTATGGGACTTGGTGGAAGATTTCCTTGCTTTCAATATCGTCTCCATTCCCAAAGAGTAAAACAAACAAGTAGATAGGATAGTAGCAATTGGTGCTCAGTTTGATGTTTCCAGGGAGATAAGCTGAGACTGTGGTTCATGCTACTTGAAGGTGGTAGTTCAGCCCTCTATCCTTGAAAACATTACAAACTGGTAGGGATTTGAAAATGGCCATCAAATATCATTCTTCTTGCAAGAAGAAGCTGAGTTTACTACAAAGAACCAGGCAAAGCTGTAACATCAATATGGCAACTAGATTGTTCAACTAAAGAACAATAAGCTCCCTAAAGGTATGGTCACTCTAGAGGGTATCTTCAATGGAGATGACCAATTGAGAAGTGACAAAGCATGCATCACAATTGAGGAGAACTATGAGAAGGTTGAGATCTTCAAGGATAAGCTTCTTGCACATGGAAAAGTCTACACAATTCAAGAAAGGTGGACTTTCATTTTTTTGTGTCAGGAGTTTTCTAATGTCTTTACTTGGGAGTATAATGATTTGAAGGGGTTTGACCCAAGACTCACCCAGCACACCATCAAATTAGAAGAAGGTGCCAAGCTGATCACACAAAAGCAAAGACCTATCAACCCAACAATTGAGCCTCTCATGCAGAAGGAACTGGCCAAATTGATTGAGTCTGAGATTATATTTCCAATCAAACATTCCTCTTGGTTGGCCAATCTTGTTCCTATCTGAAAGAAGAATGGGGAGATCAGGCTATGTGTTGATGTCAGAGACCTTAATAAATTCTCTTTGAAAGACCATTACGATCTCCCAAGCATAGAGTGGATCCTTTAGAAGGTAACAGGTAGTGAGTGTTTCTCCCTCTTGGATGGATATTTAGGTTATAATCGGATTCTAGTTCAAGGCTGTGACTAGCACAAAACAACCTTCATTACTAAATGGGGAATGTTTGCCTACAAGAAGATTCCATTTAGGCTATCTAATGCTGGTGCTACCTTTCAGCGAGCCATGGACATGGCTTTTTGGGGCTTGATAAACAACAATGTGTTGGTATACCTCAATGATGTGATGGTATTCTCCAAAGAAGTGAGCAAACACATGAAACACCTCAGGAAAATCTTCAACATGTGTAAAGAGTTTGGCATCTTTCTCAACCCAAAGAAATGCATGTTTGTTGTTCATGAAGGGAAACTCCTTGGCCACATTATGTCTAAGGAGGGCTTATCCATTGACCCTGAGAGAGTTCATTCTATCCTAGAGATGTCCCTACCTACACAAAAGAAAGGCCTACAAAGCTTCTTTGGCAGGATAAATTTCATTTGGAGATTCATCTTGAATTTCGTAGAGATAGTCAAGCCACTGAGCTCTATGTTGAGGAAGGGTGAGGAGTTCAAGTGGACAACACAAAGGAAAGACAACTTTGAAGTCATCAAGAAAGCCATAACTTGGGCTCCTACTTTGATCAACCTCGACTTTAACAAAGGTTTCAACCTCTACACTTTTGGCAATGAAGAGGTAATCTCTACCATGCTTACCCAAGTAAATGGTGATGACCTTGAACAACCACTTGCATTTTTTAGCTAGGGGTTAGAAGATTTCGAATTTAGATACACATATGTAGAGAAGCAAGTCTTGGTAGTAGTATAGAGCCTAAAGAAATTTAGGCATATGTTTTCCAACAGCAGGATTCACCTCATGGTTCCACATCCTGGCATCAAGGATTTATTGACCAACTAAGACCTAAATGAGAAAAGAGTGGGGTGGATCACCAGGGTAATGGAGTAAGACGTAGACATCAAGATCACCAAGTTGGTGAGGGGAAGAGGCCTGTGTGAACACCTTACTATAGACTTCAATCAAAAAAGGGAAAACAACTTACTAATTCATGATGCAGCTACAATAAAAGAACTAGCTATCATGAAGGATTGGACATCAGACTTGAGGCATTTCCTTCTCACTGGTGAGTGCCCACAGGGTCTTGATAGGACTAAAAGAAGGTACTTTAGGCTCCAGTCTCTCCCTTATGTTCTGGTTGATGGAGTATTTTTAGGAAGGATCTCTCATGGGTCCTTCTAAGATGCATAAACTCAAATCAGGCTGACAAGGTGTTGTTTAAGTTACATGATGGGCCAGCGGGTGGTCATTTTGATCCTGGGGCTACTATAGCAAGGATAATGAGAGCTGGCTATTTCTAGCCTAGTCTTTTTAGGGACACCCATGCATGGGTAATAAAGTGCCAAAAGTGCACACTTTTTGGTGGGAAACAACGGTTGGCTACCATGCTTCTACAGCCTATTCAGGTGGAGCAGCCACTCATGTAGTGGGGCCTGGACTTCATAAGGATGATTAATCCTCCCTCTAGTGCTTGACACAAGTGGGTTTTGACTGCCATAGACTATTTCACAAGGTGGGTAGAGGTTGTTGCTCTGAAGGAGGCAAATGAAAGTGTGGTCCTAGAGTTTTATGAGGACTTGGTGGCAAGGTTTAGGGTTCTAGCAACCATAATCTTAGATAATGTACTGGCTTTTTTGGGAACCAAAACAAGTGAATGGGTGCTAAAATATGGTATATATCTTAGCACTTCATCTAATTATTACCCATAGGGGAATGGGTTGGTTGAGTCCACCAACAAGAACTTGATCAAGATCATCAAGAGGACCATGGAAGAAAATTAGAGGACTTGGCATGCCAGGCTGAAAATAGCCCTGTGGGCAGATAGGGTCACCCTGAAGAGGGAAATCAACAACTCATTGTACACACTTGTCTATGGAAGGGAAGTTAGGTTCCCCATTTCACTTGAATTTCCAGCCTTAGATCTCGCTCACTAGCTATAACTAAAATAAGGAACTAGCATGGAGGTTAGATTATACGAGCTGATGGAACTCCAAGAGGCAAGGGACCGGGCTATGGCTTCCATGACTAGCCACCAATAACAAGTGAAGAGACACTTTGACAAGAAATCCTCATCAAAAGGTTTCTCTAAAGGAGACATTTTCTTGAAATGGGATGAAGATCGAGCTAAGCCTAGAAAGCATGCAAAGTTTGATGCCCTATGGAGTGGCCCGTACATAATCACTTAGTGTAAACAACACAATGCATTCCAACTCTCCAGGTTGGATGGTGAACTATATATCCTAGTTAATGGGATACATCTTAAGCATTACCATTGAGCCCTTTCTCCATCATATATATATATATATATATATATATATATATATATATATATATATATATATATATATATATATCTTTGCTTGCTTTTCTCCTAGTTTTCCTAAGTGCTTTTTGCACATGTTAGTAGTTTTCTTAGCTTTGTGTGTGTTTTCATTTCCTTTGAGGTAAATCTTTGTGATTGATTCTAGAATTTATCAAGGTTGTTTCTGATTTTAAAGTTACAATATGACTCCATTCCCAATGGATTTGAGGCAACTGGTTTCTAAGCATAGCAGGCATGCTTCCCCTAGGAATTGCCAATTTGTTGACCATTTTTTGCCCAATAGTGCAAAAAATTGGTCCCCTTCTTCCCCTACTGTTCAAGGCCAATTCATTTTTTATTTTTGCATAAGTCTAAGAATTTATATGAACTCTACAGGTCCATTTCTATAGTCTCTGTAGGTCCATTTCTACAGACTCTATAGAGCTTGGTTTTCTATGGACTCTACAGGTTTCTACAGACTTCACAAGTTTTTCTACAAACTCAACAGGTGTAATCCTTGGTAGATGAAAATTGGTTTTAGAGAGTATGGGGTTTTACAAACCTTCTTCAAGCTCTTGTCTGAAGAAAATCACAAGAAGATTTGGCACTTTTGAACCATAAATTGGTTCAATCGCTTGGTTCAATCAGTGAGTTCATCAACAAAGTTTAAATGCCTTGGTTTATTAGCTTAGTTCAATGCTTCAACTTAGTTCAACACTTCAGCAAGTTTATTAGTGCACAGCATTGAACCATTAAACTAATTCAATCACTTGGTTCAATGCCTTGGTTTAATCAGTGAGTTTATCAGTAAAGTTCAAATGCCTTAGTTCATCAGCTTAGTTCAATGCTTCAGCTTAGTTCAACACTTTGGCAAGTTTATCGGCATGTAGCATTGAACCGTTGAACCAGTTCAATCACTTGGTTCAATGCATTGGTTCAATCACTTGGTTTAAAGCCTATATTTCAATGCACAGGTTTAATGGCTGAGGCGAGTGAGAAAAGTTCAAAGGCTTAGTTCAATGGGCTCAGCACGTAGCATTGAAGCGTTGAACCAGTTCAAGCAAATGGTTTAATGGATTAGTTTAGGTGAATGGTTCAACAAGTGGTTCAAATAGATGGATTATTGGCTTGGTTTAATTGGCTCAGCACACATCCTTGAACCATTTAATCGATTAAACTATTGAACCTTTTTTGTTTCAATGGGTTGGTTCAATAGCTTCATTCAAGGGTGCATCCCAAGCCTAAAGGATAGGTACCCTCATAGAGGGTAGTCTTGGGTTTAAGAGCCCTTATGGAGGGAAAGAAATTTTCAAAAGGAGCCAAAGAGGTAAGTCATCAA
The DNA here is from genome assembly GCA_037957365.1 of Torreya grandis. Lineage (NCBI taxonomy): Eukaryota > Viridiplantae > Streptophyta > Pinopsida > Cupressales > Taxaceae > Torreya > Torreya grandis. Next base: position 729,169 of record JARHVA010006892.1, read on the forward strand.
AATTTCACTAAAGTCTGAAGGAATTCACTGAAAGGCCACAGTAACAGAGCTTGAAGGAAGAAGCCTGCCCGAAGGGTATGTGCCCTTGCGGGGGGATCTCATCGAGGATGATGGACCATTCTTAAAAATTTGAGGGTATTTTCCCTTTTGGGAGGGATAAACAAAGGAAATCAAAGAAACCAATTCTTGTGGACTTTTTTCCCATAAAAAAAGGCCCAAAGCAAAAAACCTGAAAGAGCAACCCGCTAAAGAGCCAAAGGAGAGTCCAAGGGTGACAGGCCTGAGGACATCAAATTTAAGGCTGTAAAATAGTTGTCTTTTAAAATTTGCTTACGCACCAAATATGGAATGAGCCCAAATAATGCAGTGACCCATTAGAAGATCACCCCTGAGGGCTAAAGGAGCAAAAAAGGACAAAGAGCCTAGAGAACAAAGAATAGGTAGGCGGTGTAGCTCATTACTTTAAATCATAATAGCATAATGGCCATCATGTAGAAGTAGATGAAGTGATCCAAGTGATGCAGGAAGGTGTCGATTCAAGAAGTTATTTTAGTGGTTGACACAGTGCCTACCATGTGATCATCAAAGAGGCACAAACAATGGTCAATGTGACTAGTTTTCTTCAATATGCATTGGAGAGTAGTCAAATGGTGCAGCTCATACATTCAAATCTTGATAGCAAAATGGCTATCACGTAGAAGCAGATGAAGTGATCCAAGTGATGCAAGAAGGTGTTGATTCAAGAATTTATTTCAGTGGTTAACACAGTGCCTACCATGCGATCATCAAAGAGGCACAAATAGTGGTCGACACAACTAGTTTTCTTCAATATACATTAGAGAGCATTCAAATAGTGTAGCTCATAAATTAAAATCTTGATAGGAGCTGACATAGCGTTAGATTTAGATGGATTCCTCATCCCAATGCTTGGAAGGTGCATGGGTCACTTGTTAAAAAGGGCACCAAAGGGCCTCTTTTCTTCCTCTATATAATGGAGACTTGTCATTGGAGAAAATATCTTCCACATTTGTAAGGCGTAGCCCTGGAAAATTTTCACCTGAATCAATAAATTCATTTTTTACCTCTATCCTAGTTAGATATCTTTGTGTATGTCTGAGTTTTAGTTTATGTTTAGTCATTGCTTCTTGATGCTTCCACAAGTTCAACACCAACATACCTGGTGTCTATAAGGTGCCATTTCTATAGCTAACAAGGAGAGCTATATTTGGAAGTGCAAAAATAGAAGAAACTACTATATAGTGTGCCTTTCACATCACCTTTGGTGAATCTCAATTTTTTGTTTATTCCATTAAAGCCTCCCTACCAAGCTTCTTACAGCTTGGCCCTTCAGCCAGTTTGAAGTGTATGTATGTGTTTGTCTGATTTCAAGTGTGAGTGTGAGAAGGTTGGATCATTTTGGTGCATCACCTCCTTTAGAGCAGTTTGTTTTCCTACAATCTTTCTCCCTTTTCACCCCCCATTATATATATATATATATATATATATATATATATATATATATATATATATACGTTAGCACTTATTGGAACAAATTAGATGCATCAAAGGGAGCTAGCCCTTACCTAGAGACTCTCCCCTCTAGCTTTGCTAGTCCATAGGTGAGAGGGGAGTTTCCATTTTTGCATGTGGAAGGCAAGAGCTCAACCTCCTTGCCCTGGGTGCAATCCACTATGTCAACAATTACTATAATCACTTACCCATAACTAAGTCCTATTGAGATTTGTACCCCATATCATAGGCTTAGGATTTGAAAGCCTTTCATATTGAAATTTGAGTGTATATTACCTTATGATAGGTATATAGTTATTCTATTTCCTTACCCAAGTATACATAGTGTCTATTGTTATGACTTTATTTGAGTCCTAGTCTATTGAGAGAAAGAGATAGTTATAGGTAATCCAAACCCATGCATACATTCTAGTGAACTTGACATAAATATTATGCCACCTATGTTTGGATGATTTTTAATTTTCAACTTTTAATTATTAGAAACATTTTCACAACCATCATATATTTACATTCAAAGTATGTCGATTAGGCTACTATAGCTCCCAATTACTCCATAACTATATTGGTAATCCTAATTTAGTTTTTAGTTTATCCCAACTACATCAACTACTTTATATAGATTATAGTTTTTATAGATACATAAGCTAACCTAATATAATTTTGTACCTATATCAACATACATCATCTAGCCAAATATACTTTTTCCCTTTGTCCAACTATATTGGCCAACTCAATATAGTTATATGATTTTGTCCAATTGCATTAGATAGCATGATATAGTTTGAGTGTTTATTTCCTTATTTCATGCATTTCATATTATTATTTTTATACTTTAAATCTAAATACTCATGTTTTATTCTTATATTTCAATCTATAACCATGTTCTGAAGATTTTAAAACTCACAAAATATTTCATTTTAAGCAAAGCGATCATTGATTTTACATGAGTCATGGTGTGAGGGGTACTAACCCAATACTAAAGCCATTAGATAACAATATGTATAGAATTTATATTTCATGTACCTCCTAGTATATATTAAGTGCATAGGGTTATATTTAAACAAATAGGAATCCTTTCAATTATTTGGTTTTGTAGTGTACTAGTAAGTGATTAACCACATGAAGCTACTCTTAATGTACCTCAAAGACAAGATATTACAACTATAAGATAGTAGAATCATCTATATCCAATACCAATTTTTCCTTTATTCAATCTCAATTCATGATATTAATATATATAATATCCTAAATAAAACATATCCAACTTAGGTATACCTTCTTATTTGGTTCATTCATTGCTACTTGGTCAATTTATTGGATTTGGTCAAAATATATCAGCCAAACTAGTATAGTTTTCTTTCTTTCTAGATTATATTGGATAGCCTAATATCATTCTAAGTTTACTCATAACTACATAAACCAACCTAATATATTTATTTTTTACCACACTATATCAAACAACTTGATACAAATTTTTATTTCTAGCTCTCAATTCTTATTGCATCAACGAGTTTAAAACAATCCTTTACTTTAGTCACTAATTATACCACCTTTTTAAAAAAATTATATCATATATCATTATATATTACTTATTTAATCCACATTTTTACCAAATTGTATCGTCCAACTTGATACATTCAATTTTTTCTAGTTTTCTTTCTTACTATATCAACCAACCCAATATGATATGTTTTTATAGATTCGGTAACCAATTGCATATGCCTACTTAATAATGATTGTTTATTTAGATCAATTTAGTTTTCCACATATAATTTTTAATTTTATTCATCATGATTTCTCCTCTTATAACATTTCACATGATCCTTAGCCCATTCAAACTCTACATGGGTTTCTCTTTCATTCCTATTTTGACCACAATTGATGGAAATTCCTCATGGTCTAATTTCTCTTAATATTATACTAGATTCATAGAATGTAACATGGTTAAAATTTAAAAAAAATCATATTTAGGAGATGATAACTATATTATTAACAATCTTTAAATTAATACCATCTATACTCTAAACAAGAATGGAATCCTTATCAAACTTCACTCATGCACTACATCAGTTGTGTCAACCAACACCAATGTTGGGAATATTCCACCCAAGACCAATCTTGGAAACCCTACACCTAATTCTAATCCTCCACCTAAATCCAATAAAAATATTAATCCCACTACCACTCATCCTCTAGATTTTTCTATAACCAAATTTTGCACCATTGCATAAAGTTGTTCAGACCTCTCCAAATTTTTTTAAACATGGGATTAAACATAGACCTATGGGTTGTCTATAGTAGCATTCAAACTCTATATTAAAGGGATAACTCCACTTTATGAATCTATTAGGCTCAATTTCACTACTCTATATCTTTCTTACTTGGAAAAGGGAAGAAAGAACTGAAATAAACCTAACTATAGTGGTGATGCACCACACTTTGTTAACCACTACCACACATTTTACAATACACTAAGACCTATAAGATAACATGAAAATACACACATCCTAGAATTAACATATTGAATAAATGTTTTGTATAAGGGTAAGACATTATAAGGCTAAGAGGAAAGAACAATTCCACTTTAAAACCTACAAGATACACTCGATGACACCAACTATAACCTATAATATAGAAATAACCATATGAGGCAAGATAAATAGAACACAAATAATGTAATATAGATCTACACCTGATAAGATCAAGAATTTAGATTTTTATCACTACATTTAACCATATAATGAGGTAAAACTTCAATTTTTTATTGATCATAGGTATAAAAAATGATTAGGGCTTTTCCATATCCAAGTGGAAGATCCATTTCAAAGCCAAAGTGGCTCAATATATAACACAAGTGTGAGAGAAGAGAAGAACAGTGGAGAGAGAGAGAGAGAGAGAGAGAGAGAGAGAGAGAGAGAGAGAGAGAGAGAGAGAGAGAGAGAGAGAGAGAGAGAGAGAGAGAGAGAGAGAGAGAGAGAGAGAGAGAGAGAGAGAGAGAGAGTAGACAAGTGTCATGTGAGTTAAAAAGAAGACAATAGTTAAGTAACTATCATACTAGACTTCTAAATTTATGTGTAGTTCCTCTTCAGGTGCTCTATCTCTCTAAGTTGTGTGGGATTTAAATTGATTACTTAACTCCTTAACTAGATTATTGAAACTCTCTTACTTGACATGTTGAAAGATAAGTGGAATTCTTGGTGATCAGATTAATTTATTCTACATATTTTATCTATTCTTAACACCACTCAACTAACCCCAATAGGTTCTCTTTGACACATCACCTCTTTCTCTTACAAGGTATCTAGAAGGATCTTCATCTCCTTAGGATTATTTTTCACACAAGTGTCAAAACTTGGTTTTATTTACTTTAGCTCATACAAAGTTCATGTACAGATTATTGTCTCCAAACCTTGCACCCTAGAAGAGAGTGTCAGTCCTCTCCTAGATTTGGGAAATGTTGGAACATTTCTAAGCCTATGGGTATGCCTATGGAGAAAATGGACCTCTAGATTTAAAGGGCTAGCTCCTTGTAGATGTCTCTACAAGATAATCTATGTAAAACTATCTTGTTTAAAAGGAAAAGTGTTAGAAATTTATAGAAAAGGATATCCTATTATAAGAGTGGTGATACACCAAAACTATTTTCCACATGAATGTTAGATTCTAGTGCACAATAAAGCAAAAGCACAAACCATTCCCAAACTCTAAATATTCTAACAATAATATTTCAACATAGACGTGATATGTGTAAAAAATGACACAAGGTAAATGAGATGAAAGGCAAACTTTACACATTCAAGATAGTTATACACATGCAAATATTCAATACACTTGGATACACCATATGTAACTAATTAGACTAAGAACTCTTATTCAGGTATGAAGGATAAAGTGTGTAGAAGGATGGAAAATCATCACATGGTACCACTATACATCTCTTGCACACTTAGACCAAAAACCAAAAAAAAGGCTTGAAGGAAATAGATTTATGCTAATTGCTAAAAGGTAGAACTTGAAATCATTCTAACAAGGCTTCACCATACACTGTGTGGTCCCTTTTTCACTAGCCAAGGGACTATATATATAGTAAGAAAAAAGAGAGAGAGGAAATATTTTGTTATTAAGGAGAGGAATCAATTCTATTAGAAGTCTCCATATTTAGCTACAAATAAATTTGCCAATAATGCTCATTAGGTCACTATGATTGATACATGTCACCCTCTTGAACACCCTTGGCTTGCCCTCTTGAAGATGCTTCTCTAATGGCTACTCAACAAAACTGAGATATTTAGAGATGGTATTAAAATGTTATTATTAATGGAGCCACCTATTATAAATTTGTTTTAGCACCCAACCACTTCTCCTTATCTTATCATGATGCATAATGGCATGGAGGGACATCCCTCTAATTGGCCTTAAAGAATGAAATAGATCATTGATTCTATGTTATCGATATACTAGGCATAGATGCCTATGGATCATTCTCCATTTGTCTTTGACAAGCCAACTCTACTCCACCTCACACCACATGGAAACTTCTCATTTATTTGAACATGATGGTGAACTATGTCATTGGACCAAGCTTATTAAGTTAAGTAGCCTTAGAAACCTGATTTACTCCCAATGGCTAGTTCTTCACTCTAAATTTTGACATCCTTCAGCCCATGATGCTAATTTTTATATCCCTCAATCTATCACTTCATCGACACAATTCCCTTGGGAATATTTCTTTTGTCCCTTTTATGAGCTCCTTGACTTATAAAATTTCCTCTAAAGGAATTCCTTTAGATAATTTGTCCAAAGGAATTCCTTCAGACTTTCTATCCACCTTGTCTTCTTATTCATTCCTTCAGGCTTGGGAAAGCGTCCCTTCAAAAAATTTCAAAGGGCACTTTTGAAGGAAATTGTCCCTTCAAAAAATCTTGAAGAGCATTTTTGAAGGAAAGTGTCCCTTCAAAAAATTTTGAAGGGCACTTTTGAATAAAAGTGTCCCTTTGGACTATCTTTAAGGGCACTTTTGAAGAAAAGTGTCCCTTAAAACTTTTTAAAAGGGAACTTTTGAAGGAAAGTGTCCCTTCTAATAATCTTAAAGGGCACTTTTGAAGAAAAGTGTCCCTTCAAAATTTTTCAAAGGGAAATTTTGAAGGAAAGTGTCCCTTCAAAAAATCTTGAATGGCACTTTTGAAGAAAGGTATCCCTTCAAAAAATTTCAAAGGGCACTTTTGAAGGAAAGTGTCCCTTCAAAAAATACTGAAGGGCACTTTTGAAGAAAAGTGTCCCTTCAAACTTTTTCAAAGGGCACTTTTGAAGGAAAGTGTCCCTTTAAAAAATCTTGAAGGGCACTTTTGAATAAAAGTGCCCCTTCAAACTTTTCTGAAGGGCACTTTTGAAGGAAAGTGTCCCTTTAGAAAATCTCAAAGGGCACTTTTGAAGAAAAGTGTCCCTTTAGACTTTTTCGAAGGCACTTTTGAAGGAAAGTATCCCTTTAGAAAATATTGAAGGGAAATTTTGAAGAATAGTGTCCCTTCAAACTTTTCCAAAGGGAAATTTTGAAGGAAAGTGTCCCTTTGAAAAATCTTGAAGGGTACTTTTGAAGGAAAGTGTCCCTTCAAACTTTTTTAAAGAGCACTTTTAAAGGAAAGTGTCCCTCTAGGCTTTTCCAAAGGGCAATTTTGAATAAAAGTGTCCCTTTGAAAAATATTGAAGGGAAATTTTGAATAAAAGTGTCCCTTTGGACTTTTTAAAGGGCACTTTGAAGAAAAGTGTCCTTTTTCAAAGGGTAATTTTGAAGGAAAGTGTCCCTTCAGAATTTTTTGAAGGATAATTTTGAAGGAAAGTGTCCCTTCAAAAAAAATCAAAGGTTACTTTTGAAGAAAAGTGTGAAGGAAGAAAACTTTTAGGAAAGACTTGAGAAAGGATTCTTTTGATCTTTTTGTTCAAGATAAAAGTTTGAGATAAAAAGGCTGAAAGAATTCCTAGGCTAAAAAAACTCAAGATTGGGGAAGGATAGAATATATAATTGAAAAGGATAAACAAAGGTTATGAATAAAAAAAAATAGTTGTTCTTTTACAAGTGATCTAAAATAGAAAAGTGAGCATTAAACTTAGCCAAAGCAAACTATAAAATAAGGAAAGAAAATTTGGCTAACATTCTTGGCAATTCCTAGGTGAGGCATGCCTAATATGCCTAAGACTAGTCACCTTAATTATTCCATTGGGCATGGAGTCAAGCATAAGGCAATTCAAAGAGAACTAAACAAGATTTTATTTAAAAACACACTATTTTCATTGATCACACACACAAGGTAGAGACACACACCAAACAAAAGGAAGGAAAACACACCTATGTTATAAAGCACTTAGGGAACACAATAGAGAATAGAAGGAAGAACACACTTTTAAATTGTTATTTAAAAAAATATGAATAAGGGTTAATTGTAGGATTTCAAGTGTATCCCATTCAAAAGGATAGGAAATTCTTCTCCATTCATTTTGGATAGCTAAAATAAATTTCTTTTCTTTCACTTATTGATGATGTAAGGGCCACTCCAAAAAGTGTCAAAATTTATATGCTTACTCGGTTTTGCTTTGTATTCATCCTACTTAAAAACCAAGTCACCTTATTTGAATATTATTATAGTTATTATCTTTTCAAAGGACTTATTCATGAGTACTTGGTGATGTTTTTATTGCCTTGTGTACATTATCCCTTGCTTCTTATAACTACATTAGTTATATCAATCTAACCTCCATTGGAGTTTTATCAAGTAGTTTTAGCTATTGTGCAAGTTATAGAGTAGGGATTTATTAAGATATGGACAGCAAAGCTTCCTTCCCATAAATAAATGCAAAGGGAAAGTTACCAATTAATTTTTTTGGGAGTAATCCTGTCAGCCCATAAGACTATCTTCAACTTGTTGTGTCATGCCCTTTGATTGGTCTCCAATGTCCTCTTGATTATTTTGATGAGGTTTTTGTTGGTAGACTCATCCAATCCATTACCTTGAGGGTAATAATTGGATGAGGTACTAAAGTAAAATCCATTCCTTACTCCCCAATCAAAAGTTTTATCACTTATGAAATCAAGTGCATTATTAGAAATGATGAAATGGGGAACTCCAAACCTTATCACAATGCTATTATAGAACTTCAATATAACATTTTTGCTTATCTTCTTAAATGCAATAGCCTCTACCCATGTTGTAAAGTAGTTAGTGGTAGTCAATATCCATTTGTGTCTAGCACCTATTGGAGGGTTGATCATGCCAATGAAATTGATACCCCATTGCATGAAAGGCTGGTCCACTTGGATAGGTTTTAATGGAAGGGCTGCAAGTTTTTTTTTCCTAAAAAGAAGGAACATTAAGGACACTTTATAACCCACTAGTAATAGTCTTTAAAAAGACTAGGCTAATAGTAACAAGCCCTCATTATCTTTTTAGCTATCATCTTAGGAGGGAAATGACCTCTATTTGCACTATTATGAAACTTCTCTAGCAGCATATCAAATTGATCATTGTTAACACATCTTAGTAGCACACTATTCACATCCTTTCTAAAAATAACACCATCAACAAAATAGTAAGGAATGGTTTTTAGTCTAAAATATCTCCTTTGAGACTTGTTCAAGCTATTGGGACACTCGCCATTTTGAAGAAAACTAATGATGTCTTGTGTCTAACTTTGAGCTTGCATTTGATTAGCTGGTTGGGGTTAAACTTGTTTGACCAAGTCTTACTCTTTTATATCTTGAATATCTAAAGATAAATGATCACACAATCCTCTTCCTCTTACCAAGCTTGTCACTTTAATATCCATGTCATAATCCATCACCTTTTTAATCCATCCAACTCTCTTTTATTGAGATCCTTGATTAATAAAAACTCCTTGGTGCTACGATGAGAAACCATGACATGTATCTTGTTTTTGGAAACCATGTGTCTAAATTTATTAAATCCTCTAATCATTGTTAGATCCTTCTTCTCAATAAAAGAATACCTGACTTCATAATCTTCCAATCTTTGGTTGAAGAATAAAATTTGTTGCTCAACCTCTTCATCATTATTTTGAATAAGCATAGCTAAGATCGTATCAAGGTTAGAAAAGGTATAGATTATGAAATCCTTGGAAAATTTTGGGTTTAAGAGAGTAGGATACTCTATAATTACTTTCTTGATTGCCTCAAAACTGCTCTTACCTTCCTTTGTCCAAGAAAAATATTGGTTCTTCTTGAGCATGGTTGTGCTAGGCTTTACCAAAGTTGAAAAGCCTAGAATAAACCTCCTTAAAAAGTTTATTTTCCCTAAGGAGCTTTGTAACACTTTCTTGTGTTGAGGTAAGGACAAGCCTAGAATAACCTCAATCCTCTTGGGGTCAATAGACAATCCTTATTTTGAAATAATATGACCATAAAGCTTACCTTCATGAATAGCAAAGATGCACTTATTTAGATTAAGGGATATTACATACTCCCTAAATTTCTCAAACATATACATTAGATGTTTCATTTGATTAGTAACATCCTTTGAAAAATGTTTGTATCATCAAGATACACTAGTAGAAATTTATTGATCAAAAATTTAAAAGCCATGTCTATTTCCATTTGAAATGTGACTCTAGCATTTGATAAACCAAAAGGCATATTTTTATAGGTAAAGGACCCCTATTTCATAGTGAAGACAATCTTAAAATGATCTTCTTCATTAAAAAATATCTGATTGTATCTTGAATAATTGTCAAGAAGTGAGAAGCATTGAAAAAATGAAACAACTTGTAGAATTTACTCCATAGAAGGCATTAGATAATGATCCTTAAGAGACACTCTATCAAGATATTGAAAATACACATAAAGCCTAATTTTTCCAATCATTTTTTGTATTGGTACAAGATTATACACCCAATACAAGTGCTTGATAGGAAATATAATCCTAGACTCAATCAACTTGGTTAGCTCCTTCACTAGTTCTTTTATCTTAGGATTAATAGGTTATTACTTTTGATTGACTAGTTTAGCTCTAGGTTCTAGCTCAATGGTATGATGATCTAGACTTGGATCAAACCATTTAAAATATTTGTATTCCCAAGTAGAGATATCATGTAATTATTTTTATAATTCAACAAAAACCTCTCTTTTCGACCAAGAATAAAGCTTACCAATCGTCAAGAGCTTGTCCTTGTAAATCATGACTCTCTCATCATTCTCTTCTTTTTTGGAAATTCTCACTCTTTCCTTCTTATTTTATCATCTTCATTGAATACACTCTCCAAGGTAATTATCCCCTTGGGTATCTTGTTTCTCTTTAGCTGTATAATTTATTCTTCATAATGATCATGCAATCTATTTTGGTTCCTTGAGGAGAAACTTGCCTCATTTTGAAAGAAGTGTGCAATGTGTTTATCAATTTAAAACACCTACCATGACAACTAATTATCTATGATAGAAGGCCTCAAAATGACTTTGATGTGAGACTAGTCTTTCTCTTTTCCCACATCAGCAGTTGCATCAAACTGTGCCCCTATGACAACTAACCTATCAACATGTTTATTCAAATACATTGGTATGGGATGTATGTTGAAGGCATCAATGTATTCAAGTAGGTCCCATACCCTATGATTGTAAGATTTAATAAAATTATTATTAGTCGTAACTAAATTTATTACTTGATGAATGACCAATTCACTATCCCCATGGACCTTTAAATTCTTGATCCCTTTCCTCTTTGCCCATTAGAGGCTATGAACTAGGCCTTCATATTTTACCACATTATAGGTGTAGCTAAATTAGAATCTATAAGAGGATTAGTATTTATTATTTGATATAGAAATAAACATGATGCCATATCCTACACCTAATTTACTCCTTGGTCCATCAAAAAACATTTCCCATAACCCTTCAAGCTCATGATCCTCATTAATGAGTGAAGGGGTTGGAGCATCATTTTCATACATATAGTAAACTCCCAAATCAGTCTCTTTTATGAAGGTGTATGGATCAAGTCCATGTGTCTCATTATTTTATCTATCAAGTAAAAGATTATAAATACCTTCAAGGGAGAGGATGTTTCACCATCTATGATAGTTTATTATTCTTTGTTGATTAGACAATTATGATTTGACTTTCTCTCCATGTATGGCTCAATATGAAACCTTGCTAAGGTTTGAGTCCTTATAGTTACCTTGGTTCCATATCCTATTTTTAAGGCTAAAAAAGACCATACATTAGAAAGGTATCCTCCTATCTTTTCTATGAAGTCCCTTAATAAGAAAATAAAAAAATGCACTGGAAGGTCTACCACCACAATGTCTTGTATGATGGGGAAACTTGGGTAGCCATGTTAAAGGGCTTACAGACCTTTGACCAATATTGATATCTTAGTTTGAGTCCCATCAAGCTACAACATTCCTTTGATATGTGGTTCATACTTCAACCCCAATTTGTCAACCACCACTTTAGGCATGACAGTGGTACTTACTCCACTATCCATAATACAATTATGGATCAACTTGTCTCCCAAAATGAGTGTGAGGTAGAAAGGTGGAGGATTTTATGATTTGGTGGAGGGATCCAAGATATGATTTGGAGAATTGGTAAGATCCAAACCATTATGTTTAGAATATTGAGGGGTTACATGAATGTCTGTAAGTTCTTACAAGAGCTCTTTTTGACTAAGCATGTGCAAGACTTCCCATAGAGATATGTTTGTCTTGGAATTCTTCAATGAATCAAAAATGTTTATAGGGAAAGAGTTCACCCTCTCTTGCATTCTTGATGGTAGTGAGGGAGTTTGAGATTGATGCATTGTAGGCTTGACAACCCCATTTGCATTCTAATTTTTTTAGGGAGCATGACTAATACTAGGTGTTGTACTAGAATTCATAGCTTGTGGCCTTGGAGAAGCATCAATTGGAGTCACATGTATTCCTAAAACATCTCCCGAATCTCTCCTTTTAGATCTTGTGTTGGCTATAACTGGTGTGCTTTGATTCAACACATAATCATCTTTAGCTTAAAAATTCATCATTCTTATACTTTGGCTACTACTTTCTCCATGAATATGTCTTTGGCTGGGACCCACTTATTCTAATGTCATATAAGGAATAGCTTCTTCCTACATTTCCAAGGCTTGGCTAGCTCCTCTATCATCATGCATAAACTGACCTTGAGTCTATCCCCATTGGTACAAATAATCTTCTCATTAGATTAGCTGTGCATGTACTAGAATAATAGCCTTCATGGGAGGAGTGGAATTAGGATTATAGGCATTGGGTTACTTATTGTAGCCTTACTAATTTTTTCCTCTCCCTTATTAGTTGTATTGAGGTGGAGATATATATCCTTATTGAGGATAATATTGATGATTAGGTGGATCACTTGTCTAGAACTAATCCTATTTGAGCTAAGCTCACAATGATCGAATCTCTTCATCTTTATCCACAATATTATCCACCTTCTTGGGAAAGGGTCTTGGCTTCACATTGACATTATGAACTTGTGTTATGCTTGGATCTTCAACTAAATTGTGAGATAACAATAGCATGAAAACTCTTATAGGGAGATTTCTAGCCTATATTAAGCTATTATCAGCTTCAATGGCTAGCTCATATGTACCTGATAGAGTGAAACCTCCCATTGACTGTAAAATAATAGCCACATTAGTAACAATACCTTTGAGATATGTGGGGAACACAAAACTTGGAGTAGGTCTCATGATAAGTGGCAATTTATGCCACATCATATGAAAGCTTTCATTGAAATCCCCCATGGATTCATTAGGACCTCACTTTATTACATTAAATTGATAGATCAATGAAGTATGGTCTCTTTTGTTTTCAAATCTGGTTACTAGCAATTCCCCAAATCCATCCTAGCTTGTAATTCAACCACCTTCTAACATTTTATACTAGTCAAGTGCCTTGATTTTTAGAGACATAGACAACAATCTAATGACTATATTGGCTTAGGTGCAATTATGGAAATTACAAAAGTTTGAAATGTCTTTAATATGCTTAGATGGTGTAATAGGACATTCACCATTGAAACTAGGGATGCTCTTGGTAGAATTTGGAGGAATAGGGTCATATGCAGGAAGGTTGATTGGATTTTGGGCGTTAAAAGCTAGGAAAGGTTGATGTTTATCCATTTCTCTTCTTTACTCTTGATCTCTTACCTCTTCAACTACTTTAACTTCTTCCACTTCTTCCTCTTCTTCTCTAAAACCTCCTTGCCAAGGATTTCTAAGTGTTAGGAATGGTTTAGGGTGTTTTTCTTTAGGAAGAGCTTTAGCTAAAGGGGCTTGATTAGAAATCCTAGATGACCTAGTGAGGACCATGAAGTATAATGTGGGGAACATGATATAAAACCAGGGATTCTCACCCTTTTAGAGTTTCAAAATGCTATGTTAATGATACTTTTACAACCTTAGGCTTATTAAGACCAGAATTCACCTTGATATGTAAAAAAATTAGTCCCATTGCATGTGCTAGAATTGTTGTCTCCAAATATTTCACCAAAGAAGAGAGTGTTCAATCCTCTCCCAAATTTGGGCAATGTTGGAATATTTCTAGGCCTATGGGTATGCCTATGGAAGAAATGGACCTCTAGATTGAAAGGGATAGCTCCCTATATATGTATCTACAAGACAATCTCTACTAAACTAGCTTGTTTAAAGGGAAAAGAGTTAGACACTTATATAAAAATAAATCCTATTTTAAGAGTGTTGATAAACCAAAACTATTTTCCACATGAATGTTAGATTCCATTAAACAATACAAAAAAATCACAAACCATTCTGAAACTCCAAATATTCTAACAATAATATTTCAACACAGAGGTGAGATGTGTAAAAAATGACATAAGGTAAATGAGCTAAAAGGCAAACTTTGCACATTCAAGATGTTTATACATATGCAAAAATTCAATACACTTGGATACACACTGTGTGTATAGTTGGACTAAGAAATCTTGTTTAGGTATGAAGGATAAGTGGGTAGAAGGATGGAAAATCATCACACGCTACCACTATACATCTCTTTCACACTCAGACCAAAAACCCAATAAAAATCTTGAATTAAATATATTTATGTTAAATGCTTAAAGGTAAAACTTGAATCCTTCCAACAGGGCTTCACCATACACTATGTGGTCTTTCTTTCACTAGCCAAGGGGATCTATATATATAAAGAAGGACGAGAGAAAGAGGAAAGATTTTAACACCAAGGAGAGGAATCAATTCTATTGGAAGTATCTATCTTCAGCTACAACTAACTTTTCCAATGATGTTCATTAGGGCACTCTGATTGATCCATGTCACCGTCTTCAACACCCTTGGCTTTTCCTCTTGAATATGCTTCTCCAATGGCTGCTCAATAAAACCTAGATATTTATATATGGAATTAAAATGGTTTTTATCAATGAATCCACCTGTTATAAATCTATTTTAGTACCCAACCACTTGTCCTTGGCTTTTAATGATGCACAATGGCATGGAGGGACATCCCTCTGATTGGTTGTCAAAGAATGACATGGATCATTGAATCTATGTCATCAATCTACTGGGCATGGATGCCTATGGATCATCCTCCATCTATCTTTGATAAGCTAAATCTACTCTAGCTCATGCCACATGGTAGATTCTCATTTTTCTAAAGATGATGGTGAACCATGTTGTTGGACCAAGCTTATTAAGTTAAGCAGCCTTGGAAACCCAATTTACTCCTAATAGCTAGTTCCTCACTCTAAATTTTGATGTCCTTTGGCTTGTAATTGGGCATTTAAATCCCAATGGCTAGTCCATGATGTTTATTTTTATGTCCCTTGATCCATCACTTCATCAACACAATTACCTCAAGAATATTTATTTTGGCCCTTTTGCAAGCTCCTTGACTTATAAAATTTCCTTTGAAGGAATTCCTTCAAACAATTTATCTAAAGGAAATCCTTAGAAATTTATATCCACCTTATCTTCTTGTTCATTTCTTCAGCCTTGGGAAAGTGTCCCTTCATACTTTTCCAAAGGGAATTTTTCAAGGAAAGTGTCCCTTTAGAAAATCTTGAAGGGCACTTTTGAAGAAAAGAATCCCTTCAGACTTTTTTAAAGGCCACTTTTGAAGGAAAGCATCCCTTCAAAAAAGTTTGAAGGGCACTTTTGAGGAAAAGTGTCCTTTCAGACTTTTTTGAAGGGCTCTTTTGAAGGAAAGTGTCCCTTTAGAAAACTCTAAAGGGCACTTTTGAAGAAAACTATCTCTTCAGACTTTTCCAAAGGGTACTTTTAAATAAAAGTGTCCCTTTGAACTTTTTTAAAGGGGACTTTTGAAAGAAAGTGTCCCTTCAAAATTTTTTGAAGGGCACTTTTGAAGGAAAGTGTTCCTTTGGAAAATCTTGAGAGGGCACTTTTGAAGGAAAGTGTTGCTTTACACTTTTCTGAAGGGTAGTTTTGAAGGAAAGTGTCCCTTCAAAAAAAATTTGAACGACACTTTTGAAGAAAAGTGTCCCTTCAAAATTTTTCAAAGGGAAATTTTGAAGGAAAGTGTGCCTTCATAATTTTTAAAATGGCACTTTTGAAGGAAAGTGTCCCTTCAGACTTTTTCTAAGGGCACTTTTTAAGGAAAGTCCCCTTAGAAAATCCTAAAGGGCACTTTTGAAGAAAAGTGTGAAAGAAGAAAACTTTCAAGAAAGACTTGAGGAAGGATTATTTTGGAATTTTTATTTGAGATAAAATTTCAAGACAAAAATGTTTAAATAATTCTAAGGGAAAAAGAATTCAATCTTGGGTAAAGACCAAACAAATACTTGAAAAAGTTGAACAAAAGTTTCAAAGAAAATAAAAACAACTAGTCTTTTACAAGTGAGATGAAATAGACAAGTGAGTGTTAAACTTAGAAAAAGGAAGTTGTAAAAAAAGGTAAGAAAATTTGTCTAACATGGAATATTGACATCATATTTGATGTAAAATAGTCCATTTTGAGGCTTTAAGCTAGCCCAAATAAGTTGCTCTCAACCAAAATTCCTAATTAGGCCTCATTCCTTGTAGCCTTTTTTTAATTTTTCTGTTTGTGTGGAATTTTTATGGGTTATATTGAAAAAATAAATGAATCCTATAGGACCCTCTATACTATTATAGTTCCATGTCAAATTTCATGAGCTTAATCCAAGTTAAGTCTAGTTTTTATGCCTATCTCTTCTACCAATTAGGCTTATGGGCCTAGAAAGTGGATTTTAGCTCTAAAATACTCATGAGATTGTGAAACCTATAGGAAGTATGTGATTAACCTTACCAATGAAAATAAAAAATTCCATGTCAATTTTTGGCATCTAAAACATTATGATTATATCCATACTATGAAATGGCCAAAAAGTAAGCCCTTCACAAGTTTGTTTAGACTGCCTTGCCAAATGGAGTTAGTTTATATAGTTCCATGGATTTCTGATAAACTTTTTTTAAGATTAAATAAGTCACATGGGACTCCTTAAAATTATTGGTAAGTGTCCATCTCTCCAAAATCCTTGAAAAATTCCAAAAAATACACAAAATAAGGGATTTCTATAAATACCTAGAAAAGTCCATAAAACTCAAGCACATGTGAGGAAAATAATTAGATTATTAAACAATATACAAGAGGTTTTAGGATAATTTTGTGTAATTTGATGTTATTTTAAATTCCATCTCTACAAAATGGTCATTATAGCCTTCCTAGGTAGCCTAAAAGTAATTTGAACTCTTAGCAATGATTTATAATGTTGGATGTATGAATCCACCAAAAAAATTCAAAAACTTAAAGAAAATTATGGTGGATAACTTACCCTAGGATATAAATGGTTCCATGAAAATCCTCCTAACCATACCAAGTGAAATAAACTAGCCTTGTAAGTATACATGTGTGAAATTTATTTGTGAATCCTTGGGTGTTTGCATCATGGTGGTTTGTTAGTGAACTAATCAGTCAACTCTATGATGTGTAGAAATGTGTATTGTTCTCAATAAAAACCTTTTCAAATGGGAATGGTAACTTTATATGGCTGGATTTGTTTCTTTTCTAGTATGTGGAAGAATGAAACAACATCATGACCATACTCTAACATGGTGAAGTTATTGTTGATCCTAATATTCAACAACATTCACCTATGTGGAGTAATACTTGTCTAAAAATAAATTGGACTTGTTCCTCTCATCCTTCTACTAGTTCATCTTTTACCACACAAATAAATTATGCCACTATTACCTCACCAACAATTCCTCTCAAGTTACTACTAACACCCATAATGGTACCCAAGCCACTACTACCAATTCCAATGCTCCAAACAATGCCAACAATACTACTCAAACCCATCAAATCCTAGTCCAAACTCTTAATCAAATGAAATAAATTATCAATTTGGGTAGTACAAGTGAGAGGATATTTACCATTAAACTTATGCATGTCCACTTTTAGAAACATCAGTTTCATACCAGCATAGGAGTTGTTGGTGTTGAGAGGAGGATTTGAATGTTGAAGTGGAGGGTTTTTGGGCTAAAATTGAGATGTAAGGGTAGCCAATTGCTTAGTGATATGATGAAATTAATTTTTAACCACATTAATCTCTCTGTGCATCCCTAAAACATTAGATTGGAATTAAAAAATATTATTTAGATATGGTCTTTGTAACCCAGAATCTATGTCATTACATGCTTAATAACAAGACCATAGTCACTGTTAAAGTAGATCTTCTCAAGTATTTACTATAAAAATTACCTTTACATGGCCACATAGATAAGTGGATAATGATTTTGAGCAAGTTATATATTGATTATATCAATCAAAAGGATATAAATAAATAAGTAAATGTACTTTTGCTTGCTAAATCTCCCCTTTTAGAAACTCAACCACTCACTTTTGCATTCCAAAATGAGTTTCAAGGCATCTTTTCTAGTCCTCCTATCCTAAACATTCATCCATAACCTCATAATTTAATATTTATGTGAGAATATGTATATTGGATAAGTGTATGTTTGGTTAGTATCTTGCTTTCAAGTGTAACATGTAGCTGGTTAGAAGTCATTTCTAGGGGGTCTGAGCAAGTTTATAGTCTATAAGTAGTTGTCTTGAGTTTGTTTTGGTTTCCAATGACCTAAATGAGGTATGTGAGATTTATTATAACCTATTTAAATTATTTTTAAATCACCTACCTTTACCAAAATTCTTGCATATACAACTAGCCTAGGTATAGGGTTTTCAAGTCAAACTGACTATGTGAGCCTAACTTACAATTTTTTCCTAATTTTATCTTTTTTCTAGGCTCTAAAAATTATATAAGGTTTTAAAATTCATTTTAAAATATTATTAAGAGTTCTCAATGTTTATTTAACCTCTAATTACTTCACTTCATCTCTTCAAGGTTGACTACAGGATTATATAAGCTTTGGTGTGCATTTAGGGTTGTAGGTAGAGTGTGAATAGGGCACACTAGGTTATAGTCTGAGTCTAAAGTTTGATGAGAAAATGATTTAACAAATCCTTATCACATTCTTAAGGATCTTAAGTATTCAAATCACTCCACTAAATGCTTCACCACTTCTTTGGTGTACCCTATCTAGTAGGCATGTGTATGCACATTAGGACTATGTTGGATGAATAGGGTCTATGTTTATTTTACTTTGTAATTGGTCAAGGAGTTATGTGATATAATTTCATCACCATGTTCCAATCCTTCAAATCCATATAAAACTTTCTTTTTCTAATCAGGTAGACATACTTGTTGAATACTGTATGGTAGGTAAGTAGGCCTTGACTACATGTTGGTTTTTTCTTAAGTCTTCAAGGAAATCCTCTAATATCCAATGACTCAGTAATATTATAATTAATGTATTGTAATAATATTAAATTTCATTAATTTTAAGATACACTAATCATTAATGCACAAATCACATTCTCAACTGAATGTAAGCATGTATTTGAGGAAGTTTAACCATGTATAGTCATTTGACATTGTATAAAACTCAGTCTTCTAGGATATCCTTTAAAAATTTGAGACTTTATAAAAATATTAAATGAATTTTATTGATTAATATATTCTTATATCATCCATATATATGATGATGCATTTGCACAGGTGTTCTTAGTATTGATAAATACTTCTCATTTTAGGATCCTAAAGATCTAGGGCATGAGTTGTAGTTTGTGACAATATGGAATGTATGTGGTGCAATATAAGTAGAGTGTGAGAGTTGTCCACAATATTTGTTTAATTTATTGGTTGGGAACTACTAGGGTCCTATATATTTGAAAATTTGTGATATTTATGATCCACAAACTAACCTGAGTGGATATTAACAATGATCTTAAACTAAAGTCAGCTTTGATAAAGAAAAAAGAAAAAAGAGGGTAAGGTAGAAAACAAAACATTATTGCAGGCTTCCATTTCAAATATCATGACAAGATTCTAATTGGTTTGAGAATACATGAACCAATTTATGATGTAAAATAATATGAACCAAGATTCCATCATAAACTAGCAAGCATCAAAGGAAATATAGAAATCACAAGTAAGAACTATATTTAATTTAAAGAGTTTACTACTATAACATCAATAGAATGAGCACATCCAAATCTAGATAAAATTAAATTAAGTATAGCTAATATCTTTTAGCTAATATAACATATCATAAATTAACAACATTATGATAGAAAATATAGCTCAAAATGCAAGGAACCATTGAAATCTAAGACATTAACATGTAATTGAAAGATAACATTAGATTTTTAACACACTATTAAGACAATCCTTTCAGAATTCCTTAGTTGTATTAAAATGCTTTCTTGTATACAATTTCTCAGAGTCCTTATATTTAAAAAATGATAACCCCTACCTATTTATAGAGAACGTAGGTGGTGTACTAGTTAACTTCTCAAAACATCTATATGTAAGATAAGGAAAAATGTCCTTCATATAAATATTACAATACACATGACCTCTTAGATCAAATTTGATAAATATAAATAATATATGCTAATAGACTAGCACATATGCATTTCAAAAGAATATTCTTTTCATATTAAATTGGTGGGTCCTCTTGGTTATCTTTTCTTGAGGATGTCCTTCACCCTAATGTGTTGTTATTTAATCAGCTCAAAATCTATTGTAAGTTTCATCAAAAAATGCTCTTTTTGATCTGCCAATGTATTGAATTCTTTGTCACTTTTAGCCATGAGTTCTTGGATTCATTGTGCCTCTAAAATCTGCCTTCCTAAGTTAAGGATGATTTCAAGGACCTTATGATTGTCCTTGATATAATAGCCTTGTTTCTTTTTGATGTTCTAGATGAAGACATTAACCCTTTGCTTGAATTCTTCATCATCTATCAAGCCCATGGTAGTGGGTTGAGAGGGGTTTACCAACAAGTTATCGAAAAGCTTCTCCCTTCTATCTATCAGGTCCTTGTCCTCCTTCATGAAATTATTGACACTATTATACCAAGTGATTAGCTCTTGCATTTTATCCACTATGAATCCTAGGAGGATGTTCAAATGTCCTAGTTTGATGATTTTAATGTCCTCAACTTGTTTTGTAGTATGTACAGTTATCAATTTATTTGTTTAGTCTTTAGAGTCCTATAATTAGATGATTAATTCCTATACCATCTTAGCTTGATGGGTCAAGTCACTTAATCTAAGCTTCATGGTATTCAATCCTTTAAATATGTTAAGAAGAGACTTATTCAGCATATTTAATGTCTTTAGGGACTAAAAATGTAGCTTATGCTTCCAAGTCATGCTTCTCCTTTTCTAGGTTGATGATTCTTTGTTTCATTCCCTTGATCCCAACTATGGTCATTACTGATTAGGCCTCAACCAAACATGCTAAGTCCTATTGATGGATGGGATGTTACCCTACATTTTTCTCTTATATAGGAGTTAGACACACAAAAGGCTTCACTCTTTGGAAGGTGAACTCATTAGTGCCTATAGTGGCCATCTTTGTTGTTACCTTCTCTAATCTAACTATGTCTAGATTGTATTGCATAGTGCCTATTAGATTATAAAATTTTGGTACCTCTAATATCTCAATCCTAGTACCAATTGATGCTCTAAGATCATTCTTTTATCACTCTCTTTAATTACCTCAATAATCATCCTTTCTTCATACTCCTTCATGGGCTCTCTAATCCAAGGTTTGATATCATCATGTGTATTAATACTTGTAGTGCTGGTAAGTACCAATGAATGTCACTAGGATGGAATCTTTTGGAGCTTTCCATATATGATCTAGTCAGGGATGACAGGTCCATGTATGAGGAACCCATCACTAAAAAAGTTAACCTCACTGATAGGATAGGTCCATGTCACTTTTGGCCTTTTAGAGGACCTAGGTTCAAGGGCCATCTTTGATACCCTTTTATTTTTTGAGAGATGGAATAAATCCAAAGCTCTTTCCTTCACCTTTTCCATCTCACCTACCTAGGGTTCTTTAGCTTGTGCCAACTCAAATATGGCTTCCTTAATTCCCTCATGTTCCTGACCTGACCCATAGGTCTCTGTAAGCTCTTTGAAGAATCATTTAACTATTTCATATGGTTCTAGAGAAACCATATCAATGTGATCTACTAGAGAAGGTGGTCTTGGAGGTGGAACTAATGATGAAGGACCTTCCCCTAGCCTTTATTCCAATTTCTCACTAGGTATTTAAATTTAGAGAACTTATTATTGTGGTAGTCTTGGATTTACACTAGGGGTGGAAGGAAATATATGATATTTAAATGGGTTCATCTACTAGATTTATCCATTTAGATTCTCCTTTTTTTTAATATATGCTCAAGTTTGAAGCCATGTTGCCTACACCTGGCTACCACTTCCTCAAAGTTTGCAGCCTTGGTGTAGAGATGGTCATATGGGATTACCCTTTGCTCATAGGACAACTTGGTTAGTATCTTGGATTGTAGATGGAGGACAAATTTGTTATTTGGGTCCCATTATTTAAGGTCATCCTTTTGAAAATAGAAGGCATCTCTATGTCTGTACATAACATCCAACTGTTTCCAACCATGGATCATGGTTTTTCCAATCAAGAATGGAAAAGGATGAAAAATTCCTTTCTTCTTTTCTCAACATACATTGTCAATCCCTTGGAAGATTTGGGAAGAAAATTCATATTTATCTAATTTGATAGGGACATGGACTGACAATTTATATGGCTGAGTCATGACCCCTTCCATCCTGATGATGGTACAATTTGGGTAATATCATATGTCACCCATAGGCTCTACATATTTATTGGTGAGGGGGTGCACTTTGGGCATGGGGTTCCTATTGATGATTCTAAATGTACCATATGTGCTCTTCAGTGTTGATGAACACTTCTCATTTAAGGATTTGAAAAATCTAAGGCATGAGTTGTAATTTGTGACAATTTGGTGATGCCTATGGTGGAATATAAGTAGAGTATGGGAACTATCCACAATATTTGTCTAGTTTAGTGGTTAGGAGCCACTAGGGTCTAAATCTTTGGATCTTTGTGAATTTGATGATTTCTAGACTAATCTAAATGAATATTTATAATGATATTTAAACTCAAGTGAGTCTTGATAAAAACTAAGAAAAGGGAATGGAAAGATAGAAAGGAAACATGATTACAAATTCTCACATCAAACATTATGAAGAAATTATAATTAATTTTAGCACACATGAACCAATTTATGTTATAAAATAGCATGATCTTAGATTACATCACAAATTAGGAAAAATTCAGAGGAAATGTATAAATCATAAGTAAGAACCAAGTTTACTTTAAACATTTGCTACTATGGTTTGAATAGCCTAAGAACATCTACATGCAGAGCAAACTAAAATGAAATGTACTTGAGATCTTTACATTTAATCTATCATTAGCACAAATAAACAAACCTATGATATAGAATATGATTCAGAGTATGAAGAATAATTCAAACTAAAAATGAAAACATGTAATTGAGAGATAGCATAAACATTTAACAAAATATAAAGATAGGCTTAATATAACCTATGATTTAATATAACACATGAAATAATTTATGTTATAAAATAGAATGAACTCATATTACATCAAAAATTAGGCAAAATCCAAAGGAAATCTATAAATCATAAGTAAGAAGCATGTTTACTTTGAACATTTGTTACTGTGATTTGAATAGCCTAAGCACATCCAAATGTAGAGAAAAATAAAATTAAGTATACTTGAGATATTTATAGTTAATTTAGCTTTAGCATAAATCAACAGCCTGATGATAGAGAATGTGACTCACAGTACAGAGAATCATTCAAACTTAAAATGACAACATGCAATTGAGAGACAACATTGACATTTAACAAAATATAAATACAACCTTTTCATAATTCCTTAGTTATATTAAATGATCCTAGTATACAATTACTCAAAATCTTTCTCTTTAACAAATGAGAACCCCTACCTATTTATAGGAAACATAGATGGTTCACCAGTTAAATTTCTCAAAATATCCACATGTAGGATAAGGACAACTATCCTTAATATAAATATTATAATGCACATGACCTACTACATCAAAATTGACAAAATGAAAACATATATGATAAAAGGATATCATATATTTGTTACAAATGGATATTATTTTACAAATTAAATTGGTAGTGGGTCCCTCTTTTAGCCCTATCTAAATAAGTATTTCACCTTGGTTTATTTCTCTTTGATTAGCTCAAAATACACTATAGGATTCATTAGATAATCCTCCTCTTGATTTTACAATGTGTCAAATTCCTTGTCACTCTTATCCATGAGTTCCTTAATATATTATGCTTTTGTGATTTGTTTCACTAAAGTAAGGATGGTGTCAAAGATCTTATGATTTTCCTTGGTAGAATGGCCTTGATTGTCCTTAATTCCCTGAATGTGGACACTAACTCTCTACTTGAATTCTCCATCACTGATGAGGTCCATAGTAGTGGTTTGAGAAGGGTTGTCCAATAGACTCCCTAAAATTTTCTCCATTCTAATTACCAAGTCCTTGTCTTCTTTGATGAAGTTGTCAACATTGCTACACCAGGTGATCAAATCTTCTTTCTTATCCATAAAAACTACCATGAGGATATCTAAATGTCTAAGATCGATAATATTAAAGTCCAGGGCCTACTTTATCCTATGGACCTTGATGATTTCTATCATCTGAGCTTGAGAATCCTACCACTGAGTGACTAAGGTTTGTGCCATCTTAGATTGATGATTTAAAGTAATTAATCTAAGCCTAATGTTTTTTAAATTCTCAAATGTATCCAAAAAATATTTATTCAACACTTGTAATATGTCCTCAAGAATTGAGATTAGGACTAAGCCTCCAAATCCTGCTTCTCCTTCTCTAAGTTGAGGATTCTTTGCTTCATTCCTTGGATTCTAGCCATAGTCATTGTTGATTGTGCTAACACCAAACTAGCTACATCCTATTGATGGATGAGATGTTCCCCTGATGTCTACCCTTGAATAAGAATCAAGCAAACAAAGGGTTTAACCTTTTGAAAAGTGAATTTACTCAGTGCTAATGGTGTCCTTATTTTACACTAATCTCTCTAAACTTGATGTATCTAGATTGAAATGCACTATTGTGTAAGACTACTTGAATTGTGTTTTCTCAAGAACTTCTACATTTAAACTCCTAAAGGTCCCTAGGGTGTCAATTCTCTAGCTTTTTTTATCATGAAGGATTTATATCCTTCTCTCTACATGTCTATTTACAATATCTTGGATCCATGACTTAACATTATCTTGCACATCTATGACAACTCAAGTTAAGGCCAATTATGGAGAAAGAGATGGTATTTTCTATAATTTCCCATAAAAAAACTAGTCAAGAATGGCTAGTCCATAATTAGGGTTCTCATCATTGAAGAGGTTAACTTCATTAGTAGGGTGAGTGAAGGTTAACTTGGGCTTCTTTTCAGGTACCAAGGGCACTAAGGCCAATTTTTATTGTCTCTTTCCTCCATCTAGTAGGATCAAATCCTTGCTTGTTTTATCAAAGGGATCCTCCTCTTTATCAGAACCATAAGTATTTATAATGTCAACAAGGGCACTCTATACTATTTCTCCTACCTATAGGGAAATCATGCTAATGATCTACATTAGGGAAGGAGGCCTCTATAAGGATGCCTATGGTTGAAGACATTCACCAGGTCTATGTTATATCCTTAGCTCCTTCACCACAAATTTACCCTTTCCTTTTATATGCTCAGGTTGCCCAACTAGGGGTTGATTTAACAATTCTACTCATTGAGGCTCAGAAGATTGTCCTCCAATAGGTGGATCTTGATGAGGAATCCCAAATGGTCTTGGTAACAAGTGATAATGTAAGGGATGCAGTTACCATCTCTCTCTTGAGGGCTTATTGTCTCTGACCATCCTATGCTCTAACTAGATATTGTAGCCTTTAATCCTAGATATGACCTCTTTAAAGTTATTTTCCTTTGTATAGGTACCAACTCCCATGCCTGGTTAATGTTTGTATTTAGTCTTTGAGACCATTTTATCTTAGATGTGGTTGGTCACTCTATTATTGGGGTCCCACATCTTAAGCTCATCCAACTAGAAATCAAAATAATTTATATGGATCACCATAATTTTTAATTGCTTTCAATCCTTGATCACAATCCTACCAATGTCTAGTGGACAAAGGTGGAGCTGAGCCTTCTTATTTTTCTTACATATTTCATCCACACCTTAGATAATTTGATAGGTAATCTCTTGATTTAAAATCTTACTAGGGAAATGAATGGGCAATTGATAGGGTTGAATCATGATTCCTTCTATTCTTATTATAGTGTAATTTGAATAGAACCATACATCCCCCATGGATTCTACTTGATTTTTGATTTGAGGGTGGAATCTTCACATAAGGACACTAGTGATTTCCTCATAGATAGATGGGAAAACACCATCATAGATAAATTTCATGTGGTTCATGTATTTGAATATGTGGAATTTATAGTAGTGGTGAGAGATTGTGGTTTTACCATTTGGGGACGAATTTTAGATAATAGAGAAACCTACAAAGGTAGGACATCATAAATAATTACTTAGAGGTCCTTATCTTGATGGTTGTGAATTTTTTGGCTAAGAAAAACCTTATTAGGTCTCCAATGGGAGGGTTTAAATTCCATTCCAGCATGTAGTGAACATAAGATAGCCAGACCTTGCTCACATAAGTAGTGGAAAGAGCACAAAAGGATCTATTCAATAAGGTCATAGCTATCCTAACACCATCCTTAAATTAGACAATAAGAATACCATCATTAAGGGACCTAAAAATATAGGATCCTTGGATTAACCAAGGTGTGAGGACTGAATCCAGGTTTTGGGTATTTATCCACTCTCTTAAGGATGGGAGATCAATATGAGGCAAGGGGAGCTTGTAATAATTTTTGAAGGACATAGGGATGATGCATGTAAACCTCTTAGTGATTCCCTCTTAAATTATCCATTCCCCATATATTTTAAAATTAATGAAAATGGGAGTAAATAATTTGATATAGTGCATTACCTTTAGTTTGGCTGTAGCACAGTGGAAACCTACTAGCTGAATTGAGACTAGGTCATTGTATCTCTAGTACACAATGGCATTCCTCTTTTCCTTATGGGAAACTAATTTTAATTCCTCCACAAGTAAGAATAAATTAAACTAGTTTTTTATTCCATACATGTTTAGGGATATCAGGGATAGCGTTGTGTCTTTAAAGATCCTCCCCTCACTGTCTAAAGTTAGATAAAGTTTTACTTCCATCTTCATCTATTACCTACTCACTACCATTGATGACACTAAATTATACTTGCAAGGTCACCAAATTTTTCAATAAGGCACTTGTTTCAAGGTTTATTTGTGCTCTTCTAATTAATTTTTGAGCAAGTAAGCTAACTTAGGTCTTCTTTATAGAGGGCTTAGGGTTTTTGAGCTTTAATGGTGGAAATATCTAGTTTTTAAATCTTACATGTGCCTTAGATTTGATAGGACCTTATTGTCATGCCTTCTACACTTTCAATCTTAGGATATATTTAATTTTTATTCTCCATGCTTACATGGAGCCTATGTGGCATGGCTCTATGCCTTTTGTGGTAATTTTCATAAATGCTAGTTAGACACTAACCATTGGATTTCAAAAATATTTCTTTATTTTTCTTTGATAATCCAAATCCAAGTTCCTGTGTTCTTATTGGTCCCTTGATATTTAAGTTTATGACTATGCCACTTGGTACCCTAGCAAATTTTCCCCATGCTAGCAACTCTTTCCAATTGTTATCCCTACCATGTGTTAGCCATGTGTCAATTTTTTAGGGCCTTTGAAAAATATGTAGGCTCATCACATGATAGGATCAAATCTAGCAGGTGAGTGATCAACATTGATTTTTTCAAGGTCCAATTAATTTAATTAAGCATAATTATTAAGTGGGTCCCATATAAATTTTATCTTTCGAATGGTAAGTTACAAAACATCCTCCTCATGGGGCTTTATTTGCCTCTATCAATTACCCTGGATATGGGTAGGCCATGTGTGAAGCTCATAAAGCCTTTGAAAAAATTTCATGTTTAATGCATCATTGGATGAAATCCAATGAGTGAGATATCAATTTTATATCCTACAAGATGCACACCTTTTAACTAGTTCCATGACTATATAAATTTAGACTTAAAATGATGTTCCTAAGGTCATTTTATGTTAAGAAACACAAACTAACTTAGGTTAGAGCCTTTTATGCTAAGTCTTTCTACATAAAAATGTTATCAATTTTTTTGAAAGGGTATTTATAAATTCCCCCTTTGCTTAGGCTTTGAAAAGTTGTCAAGGTTAAATTTAGTGGGATCGGTAATGTCAACTACATCCTCATGGACATCAAATGATGGGAGTGAGCTTGTCAACTTTAAGATAATAAAATTGATTCAGTATAATGACTAAGTGACATGCATCAGGATCTCAAGAATTATTGGGGCTTCAAGGTTGATGTGCACCATCATATTAAATCCCTTGAGGTAGTGAGTATTGATAGATCATAATATGAGTTCTTGATAGTGATTGGTCTCCCTTTTGATGTCAGCTTTGGTTTTCACCTTTGGATCAAAACCTCTAATTAAATCCAAGACATCAGATCTACAAAATTATGTGAGATTTAAGTTAAGGCTAGATGTGGATAAAGGTTTAGATTAAGGTTTTTATCTTTAAAATTTTATTCATTCTTTTAAACACCAATATATTTAAACCTTAAAAAAAACCTAGCTAATACAAAAGGGATCTCTAGTTTTAAAGGGGAAAATAAAAGGTCCAAGTCTTAATTTTATATTAATGTTTGGTCATGTTAAGAAGCATAATCTAAGATTAATATAAAGTTAGACTTAGGGTTTATATAACTGAAAGGAAATATAATTTCCCACTAAAATTTTCCTATAGACATTTGAATTCAAACCCCTAGGGTTTACAACTTAGGAACCCTATATTTATCCATAGAACCTATAAATAATCACCTCAAAGAGAATCATTAGCAACATTACTCCATGAAATATAATCACAAATACATATACCAAGGCTCATGTCTTTTTTTATTTGAACTACCTTTAGATTTTAAGAGAGAATAACCATTTCACATTCAACCCAAAACATAGATGTTTTGAAACATTCACAAAGGTCCCCATTCAACAAAAGTAGAAAAAAAGGGGTATGTTGATCTCAAAAAATGGTGACTCACAAAAGGAACATAGAAATATGTTGGAACCCAAGGCTCTGATTTAAACCTATACATAAGTTTTTTATAATCCCATCTTGACATATACCATCTCCTGAGTCAATTCTTGATTGAAACAAGCCTCTTATGTGTAAAATTTGAACCCATATATTAAAACAAAAACATGTAGTGTGTGTTTTGATTCCACTTACTGTTTGTCATGAGACTTTAATAAAAAATGTCTAGGTTCATATCATTTTGGCCATTACATTTTAATTTGAGCATATTTAAATATTCTCTTAGGAATAATTTATTTTAATTTAGGGAAGGCTTGGGCATTACTCTATTGCTATCTATGTGTCTATAGCCCCAATAGAGATACCTTTAGCTCCACTCACGGCCTTTCTCCACTACCTATTAGCCATCCATAGCCTTGGTGGATATTGCTTGAATCATCTCTGACTTTTCATCTTTTGATTTAGCATTAAGTCTTCCTTCTTTTTTTTTAACAAAGGTTGGGAGCTAGGATAGTTGAGTTTAAGGATTTGGTCAAATGTCCTAGCCTTAAGATACTCTCCTTTAGTTGAAACTTTAATCCTAGACAAGGATGTCTTTTAAGTGTAAGAATGAATTTGAATTAACAAAAAAAATTCATATTATACACATATGATTCTTCTAAAAACCAAGCTTTGATTCAGAATAAGGTTTGAAACTTTGTGGGACATTTAGCTCTTATACCTATCTATGCAAGTACCCTTGGTTACATAATGATGCTTTATCTCCACCTCATGTTCACTTTTGTAAGATTCATACTCACACCCTTTGAGAAATTCTAAACAAAGATAATCTATGAGAGTTTTATATAACCAAGGAACACCACCAAGTAGAAAAAATGAAACACAAACAAACAAACAACAAAAATAAACAAGAACAAATAAATACATATATACAAGCCCATCAAGAAAAAACAAATTAAGAAAGGAAACTAACTAGCCTACCTACTCTAACCTTAAAAATATTATATATTTATTCCATGAAGAACCCTAGTGGGGAAACAACAAAGTAATGCTTAAGGTATTTCCCATTGGCGGGCAAAGTAAACTCTACTCCTTGAAGATCCTTCAACTTGAAAGTGTTGTTGCCTAAGATTTCTATAATTTGGTATGGGCCAATCCACAATGGAGTGAACTTTCCATGTTTTCCTTTAGGCTTTGATGCCTTATCTTATAGGAGGAATAGGTCTCCCTACCTAAAGACCTTCACTTTCTCCCTTTTATCAAAAGATCTTTTCACAGTTGATTAGTGCCTATTGAAGTCTACAAATGCCTTTTCCCTAGCCTCTTCTATTTGAATGATGTCAAATAGCCTAGAATTATCAAGTTCCTAGCTATCCTTCATGTATTCTTGGATGAATTTGAACATAGGAAACTTTGAGGTGATGGGAAAGATAGGTTCCTAACCATTTACTAACAAAAATGGTGAAGCCTTGAGTGCTTGTTTGATCTTGATTCTATCTACCCACAATGCAAACTTAAGGAGTTTATGCCATGTTCTAGGTTTATTTTTAGTAGACTGTTTGATGGATTTCATCAGGTTTTTGTTTATGGATTTAGAAATACCATTTCCCTAAGGATATTGATTGGAGAAAAAATTTAGTGGAATGCCTTGGTCATAAGCCCATTTCATCATTTCAATAGATATGAAGGCAGATTCATTATCACAAACTAAGGAAACTAGGGTTTCAAATCTAGTACAAATATTTTACTCTAATAAATTAATCATCTCTTCTATTTAGCATTACTTAATGGATACTACCTTAGTCCACATAGTGCAATAGTCTGTAGGAGTTAGGACATATTTATGACCTTCAAAAGAATTGGGGTTGATTACTCCTAAAATTTCTAATCCCCATTGTGCAAAAGGCTTGTCCACCATCATAGGTTGTAAAGGTATGGCTGGCTTTGGATCTTTTATGGTGAAAATATGGCATGAATGACAATCCCTCACATGTTTTTATGCATCTTTGAAAATGGTGGGCCAATAATACCTAGCTTTGAGAATCTTATGGGCTATGATTCTACCTGAAGGATGTCCACTACCCAACTTTTCATGGAATGTAGACATGATTTGAGAGGTATATTATTTCACCACACATCTTAAGTAAATCCTTTCAAAGTTTTTCTTATAAATTACTCCATATTTGATGAGGTAATGGGATGATTTAAGCCTTAAAGCTCTTTTATATTCCTTAGTGAGTCTTGGGAGACAACTACTCTGATAAGAAGATACATTAAATATTCATACCATTCATTGGGTTAGAAGTTCTATTGATCCACATGCATGGCATGGAGCTTGGAGTCAAAAATTGGTAATCATCTAAACTAAGCCTTGAAATTTCACTAATTTGGAAATTTTCATCTCGATATCATACTCTTGTAAGATTTCCATACACTTGCCTCTTCTTTCCCCAAGCTCATTCTGACTCAACATAAGCTTTGTGACTGGGTTAGGTCAAATGGCATGGACCTTGTTTCTAAGGAGGTAAGGTTTGAACTTTTTTACTACCTTTACCAAGGCATATGCTTGCTTATAAATGATGGAATAGTTTATCTCTACATTTTTTAAGTTGGTTCTCATGAAGGCTATAGGGTAGTCATTCCCATCAACCTTTTGAGTTAAGATAACAACCATGGTATGGTTAGAATAAAATGAATATAATAAAAAATCCTTTGAAAAGTTAAGACTTATCAAGATTGGGGCTTGACTGATTATTCTTTCAATGTTAGAAAATGATTTTTTGGATTCCTCATTTTAATAAATTTTATAATCTTTCTTAAGCATATCATTCAAAGGTTTGACAATCTCAAAAAAACCTAAAATAAACTTCCTCATGAAGTTAATCTTGTTAAAGAATGACTTTATTTTTTTTTAGCTATTGGGCAACCCAATTTTAGAAATGGCCTTCACTCTATCAAGATCTATGGATATCCTATCTTTGGTAGTGACACGCCCCAAAATTTTTCCTTTAGTGACACAAACCATATTTTTATTGAGGTTAAGAGATACAACATACTTCCTACATATGTCAAATACTTGTCTCAAATGTATGAAATGTTCTTCTCTATTCTTAGAGAATACTATGAGATCATCCATATATATGATTATTTGTTTTCCCATTAGACCTTGGAAAACATGGTCCATGGTCCTATGAAAAGTTTCCTCTACATTAATTAATCCAAAAGGCATTCTTTTGTAAGCATATGTTCCCCATTTAGTAGTGAAATTTATTTTCATCCTATCTTCTGGAGAAACAAGCACCTGGATATATCTAAAAAATACATCCAAAAAGGACATCATGGCAGATCCTAAAATAACTTGAATAACTTGATCTAGAGAGGGCAAGGGGTAATTGTCCTTTTTAGATGCTCTGTTTAGATTTTTTAAATATATACATAATCTTATTTACCCATTATTTTTTCTGACTATGACCAAGTTTGCAACCCAAGGGGAATGCCTAATAGGAAACATGATCCTTTCATCTAGTAATTTCTTGACCTCCTTAAAGATCATGTGTTCTAAAATAGGGATAACTAGTCTTTTCTTCTATCTAAAGGGTTTACAACCCTCCTGGAGAGGTATAGTATGAGTAATAACCCTTGGTTTAAATATTTTCAAGTCTTCATAGGACCAAGCAATTACATCTTTATATTTTATAAGAAGCTCTCTAGATTTTCTATTTTCCATTGTAGTGAAAGCCTTCCCTATATTCACAATTTGTGGTTGATCATGTGGGCCAAGGTTTGTTGCATGATAGTCCTTATTACTTATATTAGGTTTCTTAGGTGCTTCAAAAATCTTTTCAAGATCAAATAGTCTTTCCAACGAGATCATCCCTTTAGGTATCTTATTGTCACTTAGTTGGATGATTTTACCATTAATTTTCTTCTCAAGAAAATTTTCATCAGCTTCATCAACAATATGAGATTTAAAAGCTCCAAAACTAGTCAAGAAATCCATAATTTGTTGATCATCATTAAAAACTTGGAAGCAATTTATATTGTTAGGGACTAAGGGACATGGTACAAACTCAATACTAAGGTTCTGAGAATCATGATTAGGCATGAGGTTAGCTATAGTAGAGGCAAAATCATCAACAACTTTGTTTTCTTCCCTAGGGACATAAAATATATTGAAGGCATCAAAAGATTCCACCAAGTCACAAACTCTAGATTTGTACCTCTTAAGGTAAGAAAGCTTGAACTAGTACTTGTTCCTTACTTGATTAACTACAAGTTTAGAATCTACATAAATAAGGAGTTCCTTGACATTGTGCTTGATATAAAGCCATAATCCTAGGATGAAAGCCTCATACTTAACCAAATTATTGGTGTAGGGCAATTTTAACCTATAATATGCATGGTACTATGTTTATGCAAGTTCTATCAATAAAATACCAACCCATTATCCTAATTTGTATTTGTCACCATCAACATATAACTTCTATAGGCCAGGAATTAGAGGAGAGATCTTAGAACTATGTTCCTTTGTAGTTTCTAAAGTGAAAACTCCTAGATCAAAATCTAGGAAGTTTACCCTTTCATTGACCACATTGTATTTTGTTATTATGTATTTCATTCTAGGTTCCCTTTCTAATCTTATCTAATTTGGCACACCTTTCCAAAGTAGCCACAAGTGTGAGAAATTACTAGACCTGTAACCATTTAAGGCCTTAGTCCATTCTCTACTCAAGAGCAATCCATAAACATTAGGAATATCCACCACTTGTATGTCAATAAATTGTTGAACCCTTAGTTCACTAGCCAATTGCATATCCACATTTAATAACTCCCCAATGACCTTGACTCTTGATTTATTCAATTGAGTAACCACCCTATCAGAATTGATTGGTGTTAACCCATGTTGTTCACATATCTTGGTAAGAATGATGTTAGTTGAAGCTCTATAATCTAAAATACAATTATGGAGATTCTTCCCAAATATCCTAACTATAAGCAATAAGAGCAGGGACTTTGCTTTGGTTGCTTTCATAGTTACATTAGCACTATAACTTTTAAGGGGATTCTCAGGCTCCTTGGACAAGGATTCCAAGAGTAAATCTCTTTGCTCTATGATTTGAGTTAGCTCATGTAGAGTGATGTTATCTTTAATATTTTTCATATATTACACAATGTTGTAACCAGTCTTGTTTAAATAATTGGCAATAGGTTTGAAAGATCTTCCTTTGGGAGGTTCAAGATTATTCTTTGATATAGTGTCTAGAGGATTCCCATAGTTATTAGGTGGAGTATAAGTAGTCAATGTTTATTTTTCTCCCTATTTCTTAGAGGATATGTCTTTAAGAATTTATGGAATGCTTGAATCTCTTTAGGGATATCCCCAAGCTCATTATCTTCTTGAAAAAAGAATTGAAAATTTTCTACCATGTGCACTTGGTCAAATGGTCTAGATTCAAAAAGACCTATAGCAACATCTTTGTTTATAACCATTTCAAATTTGTCAATTTCCTCTTGGAAAGCTTTAAAGGCTTTACAAAATTCAATGCAATCAATATCACCATGCTTGGAGGTAACATGCACCCTATAGTTGTCTGGCAAGTCAATATCAGTGAGGTTGATATACATAATCATTTTTGCTAGAGGAAGGCTCATTATCTTTATTATTGTATAAACTATCATTCTAAAATCTATTTCCAAGCCTGTTAAACTTTTGGAAAGTGAAGTTACTTCCAAGGTTGTCATTAGCATTACCAACTTGGTTTTTGTAATTTCAAGAAGTTTGTGCTAATTTTATGGACCATTTTTAATAAACTCATTCTCATTCTTTGGAGTCTCAAAATTTTGACCCTGGCTATTTTTAATTCCATTGACATGTAATAAATCCTTTTGGTCTTTGATATGATATCCATTGGTAGCTTGATGACTCAATAAACCTAGGTTCTGATTAGAGGTAACATGGCTAGTAGGTAATACATTCAAGGTACATAATTGGTTTAATGCTAGAGTATTTTGGTTATTATTTAGGAAAAGGTTTAATGCAAGCATTTGAGGATTAACATTTAGGATAAAATAAGCCATTTGTCCTTGGGGCTACATTTGGTCATTAATAACCACTAATTCAGAATAAGTTTGAGCTAATGTGATGATAATTGGGATAGCTCTTTTAAGAAATACAAAAGTCATGGGGTCAACAACATCTTTATAAACCTCTAGAGCTAAATATTTATTAGGTTTATATGGATCCATGGTCTGACTAAACATCTTTTTGAACCGAACATTAAAGTACCTAATAGGTTCACTTATGTCTCTCTTAGTAGTTTTGAATTTATGATAGATGGCATAGGGGCTTATGATCTTTCCAAATTGATCAATAAGAATAGTGTCAAAGTTATTATATGAGATAATATAATTATTAGTCAAATTAAGGAACCATTCATATGCAATATCTTTGAATGTAAATGGGAACAACCTACATGCTACATCTTCATGAATAACACTTAACAATATTAATTCATCTTTGAAGGATTTAACATGTTCCTCTGCAATTGCAATACTAGTTAGACTAAATATTGGAAAATGTTTTATAGGATTACATGGTAAGTCATGAACCACATTTAGTATATTTATTAGAGAACTTCTAAGCCATGCCATATTTAGATGAAGATCAAACACAAGAATCCCTTACAAGCTTGAAGATGGTAGAGACTTAGAACACCTATGCCTTCCTTTATCTCTCCTAGTTATTCTATGGATTTCTAGCTCACACAAGGATTCTCTAGTCTTTTAATTTGATTTGGTCTTGACCCTTGGCAATTCCAGCTTGAGAATTAAGGATCCTATTTGAAATATGATGAGTAAATATATATCCTCATAGATAACCAACAATCAACTTGTATAGTAAGCTTATTATGCAAGGATTTGCTCGCCAAAGGATAAAGGACATCAATATTTGACTAAACAAGCTCAAAAATGTGTTGAATTATGCAAATATGACTATTCTTTGCAACTTATGACTCAAATAAACTTCTTATTGACAAAGAATTGTCAATTTTAAGCAAAATAAGCCACTTTTATTTAAACTACTAATGAATTCTTAGCACCAGAAGTCATATTTAGTATAATTAAGCATATGTATTCAAAGAATATAATTTTTTGTCTGAGTAAACCCAAAGACCAGTATAAAACCATGAAGGTCACCAATATTTACACAATTTATGATAAAATTAACATAATCATGTAAAATATAGAGTGATCTTTGACCAAATACACCAAAACTAGCAAAGATCTTTTAAAGATTCATGGGCCTCTTCCTAGTGCTCGTGGAGCTTCCTCTTATTGATGTTTCTAAATTTACCATAGGTGTTCTTAAATTTTGATGAACACTTCTCATTTTAGGATTTGAAAAATCTAAGGCATGAGTTATAGTTTGTGATAATTCATTGATGTTTGTGGTGGAATAAAAGCAGAGTATGGGAACTGTCCACAATATTTATTTAGTTTAGTGGTTGGGAGCCACTAGGGTCTGAATATTTGTATCTTTATTAATTTGATGATTTATAGACTAATCTAAATGAATATTAATAATGATCTTTAAACTAAAGTGAGTTTTAATAAAAAAAATAAGAAAAGGGAAGGGTAAGGTAGCAAACAAATGTGATTACAAATTCTCACCTCAAATATTATGACAAAATTCAAATTATTTTGAGCACAGATAAAATATTTTATGTTATAAAATAGAATGAACTCATATTACATCACAAATCAAGAAAAATTTAAAGGAAATGTATAAATCATAAGTAAGAACCATGTTTAATTTGAACATTTGTTACTATGCTTTGAATAGCCTAAGCACATCCAAATGTAGAGAAAAATAAAATCAAGTATACTTGAGATATTTATATTTAATTTAGATTTAGCATAAATCAACAGTCTGATGATAGAGAATGTGACTCACAGTATAGAGAATCATTCAAACTTAAAATGACAACATGTAATTGAGAGACAACATTGACATTTAACAAACTATAAAGACAACCTTTTTAGAATTCCTTAGTTATATTAAATGATCCTAGTATACAATTGCTCAAAATCTCTCTCTTTATAAAATGGGAACCCCTACCTATTTATAGGAAACATAGTAGTTCACCGGTTAAATTTCTCAAAATATCCACATGCAGGATAAAGACAACTATCCTTAATATAAATATTATAATGTACATGACCTACTACATCAAAATTGACAAAAGGAAACCATATATCCTAATAGGCTATCATATATTTGTTACAAAGGGATCTTCTTTTAAAAATTACATTAGTAGTGGGCCCCTCTATTAGCCCTGTCTAAGGAAATCATTCACCTTGGTGTATTTCTCTTTGATTAGCTCATAATCCACTACATGATTCATTAGATAATCCACGTCTTCATTTTCCAATGTGTCAAATTCCTTATCACTCTTAGCCATGAGTTAATTAATATATTATGCTTTTGTGATTTGCTTCCCTAAAGTAAGGATGGTGGCAAGGATCTTATGATTATCCTTAGAAGAATGGCCTTGATTGTCCTTAATGCCCTAGATGTGGACACCAACTCTTTTCTAGAATTCTCCATCACTGATCAAGTCTATACAAGTGGTTTGAAAAGGGTTTTCCAATAGACTCCCCAAAAGTTTCTCCATTTTGATTACCAAGTCCTTATCTTCCTCAATGAAGCTGTCAACATTATTTCACAAGGTAATCAAATATTCTTGCTTATTCATCAAAACTACCATGAAGATATCTAAATGTCTAAGCTTGATGATCTTGAAGTGTAGGGTCTACTTTTTCCTATGCACCTTAATGAGTTCTATCATCTGAGCTTGAGAATCCTACCACTAAGTGATTAAGGTTTGTACCATCTCAGCTTCATGACTTAAAGTACTTAATCAAAGATTGATGTTATTTAAATTCTCAAATGTATCCATTAAATATTTATTCATCACTTTTAATATTTCCTCAAGAATTGAGAATAGTACTTGAGCCTCCAAACCTTACTTCTTCTCCAAGTAGAGGATCCTTTGTTTCATTTATTGGATTTCAGCCATAGTCATTATTGATTGTGTTAAAACCAAAATAGATACATCTTCCTGATGGATGGGATTCTCCCTTTCTGTCAACACTTGAAAAGGAGTTAGGCCAACAAAAGATTCCACATTTTGAAAATTGAATTACTCAGCTTCAATGGTGGTTTTCTTTGTCACTATTCTCTCTAAACCTAATGTATCTAGATTGAAATGCACTATTGTGTCAAACTCCTTGAATTCTGGTTGCTTGGGAACTTATACATTTGAACTCCTAGAGGTCCATGGGGTGTCAATTATCTATATTTATTTGTCATGAAGGATTTGGATCCTTCTCTCTACCTATTTATTTACAATATCTTGGATCCATGGCTTAACATTATCCTACACATCTATGCCAACTCAGGTTAAGGATAATGATGGAAAAAGAGATGGGATTTTTTATAATTCACATAAACAAACTACTCAAGAATGGTTGGTCCATAAATAGGGTTCTCATCACTGAAGAGGTTAACTTCACTAGTAGGGTGAGTGAAGGTTAACCTAGGCTTATTTTTAGGTGCTAAGGGCACCAAGGCCATTTTTTTTTTCGTTCCTCCATCCATTGGGATCAAATCCTTACTTGTTTCATCAGATGGATACTCCTCTCTATCTAAACCATAGATAGTTTTAATGTCAACAAGGGCACTCTACATTATTTCTCCTACGTCTAAGCCAATCATGCTATTTATTTCCACTAGGGAAGAATTCCTTTATGGGGATGCCTAGGGTTGAGGACCTTCACCATGTCTATACTCTAACCTTAGCTCCTTAGCCACAACTTTACCCTTCCCTTTTATATCTTTAGGTTGTCCAAATTGGGGTTGCTTTTCCAATTTTACTCATTAAGGCCCATAAGATTGTCCTCCAATAGGTAACTCCTGATGAGTAGTCCCACATGGTCCTAGAAACAAGTGATAATGTAAGGGATGCAGTTTCCATCTCTCTCATGAGGTCTTACTATCTTTGACCACCTTATGCACCAATTGTATATTATATCACTTGATCTTGGATAGGACCTCTTCAAAGTTCTTTACCTTTGTATAAATACCATCTCCCATTCCTAGTTGGTGTTTTTATTAAGTCTTTGGGACATTTATATCTTAGATGTGGTTGGTCACTCTATTATTGGGGTCTCACATCTTAAGGTCATCTAGTTGGAAATCAAAATAATTTTTATGGATCACCATAATTTATAGTTGCTTCCAATCCTTGATCATAATCCTCCCAATATCTAGTGGAAAGGGGTGGAGTTGTGCCTTCTTATTTTTCTTCCATATCCCATCCACACCTTAGATAATTTGATAGGAAATTTCTTTCTCTACAATCTTACTTTGGACATGAATGGTAAATTGATCGAGTTGAATCATGATTCCTTATATTCTTATTACAATTCAATCTGAATAGAACTATACATTCCCCATGGATTCTACTTGATTTTTAATTTGAGGGTGGAGTCTTGGCATAGGGACACTAGTGATTTCATCATAGATAGATTGGAAAACACCATCATATATAAATTGTATGTGGTTCCTATATTTTAATATATTTAATTTAGAGTAATGGTGAGAGATTATGGTTCTACCATTAGGGAAACAATTTCAAATGCTAGGGAAATATACAAAGGCCAAAAGTTAATCCAAAAGGTAGGACATCATAAAGAATTGATTTAAGGTCCTTATTTTGATGGATTTGAATTATTTGTCCAAGAAAAATATTATTAGGTCTCCAATGGGATGGGTTAAATTCTATTCTAACATGTAGTGAACATAAGATACCTAGACCTTGCTCACATAAGTAGTGGAAGGGGCACCAAAGGCTCTATTAAATAAGGTCATATCTATCCTAAGACCTTCAATAAATTAGATAATAAGAATCCAACCATCAAGGGAACTAAAAATATGGGACCCTTAAATTAACCAAGGTGTGATGACTGAAACCATGTTTTGGGTGTTTGTCCACTCTCTCAAGGATGGGAGATCAATATGAGGCAAGGGGAGCTTGTAATAAGTTTAATAATCCATAGAGGTGATGCATGAAACCTTATTAGTGCTTACCTATTGAATGACACATTCCCCATATATTCTACAATCAATTAAAATGGGAGTAAGGAGGTTGATGTAATGCATTACCTCTAGTTTGGTTGTAGCATGGTGAGGCTTGCCAGTTGAATTGAGAATAGGTCATTGTATCTCTGGTGCATAGCGGAATTCCTATTTTCCTCATGGGAAATTTGTTACAATTCCTCCATAAGGAAGAATAACTCAGACCAGTTCCTATAATCATGCATGTTTAGGGTTGTTAGGTCTAGCTTTATGTCTTTAAAGATCCTCCCCTCACTATCTCAAGTTAGATAAAGTTCTACTTCCATATTCATCTATTGAGTGCACACTACCATTAATGACACTAAATTATACTTTCAAGGTCACCATAGGTTTAAATACTGCACTTGATTCAAGGTTTAGTTTCACTATTATTATTAATTTGTGACCAATTGAGCTAACTTAGGCCTTCTTTATAGAGGACTTAGGGTTTTTGAGCTTTAATGGTGGAAATATCTAGTTTTTAAATATTATACATGCCTTAGATTTGATTGGACCTTATTCTCATTCCTTATATGATTTTGATCATAGGAGATATTTGATTTTCATTCTCCATGCTTATGTGGAGCCTATGGGGCATGGCTCTATGCCTTTCATGGTAATTTTCATAAATGTTAGTTGGAGACTAGTCATTGGCTTTCAAAAATATTTCTTTATTTCACTTTGATAATCCAAATCTAAGTTATTATGTTCTTATTGGTCCCTTTATATTTAATTTTATGACTATGTCACTTGGTACCCCAACAAATCTTCCCTATGCTTCTTACTCTTGCTAGTTGTTATCTAAGCCATGCATTATCCACATGTCAATTTTGCGGGGCCTTTGAAAAATATTTAGGTTCATCACACTATTGGATCAAATCTAGTGAGTGAGTGATTGTCATTGATTTTTTTAAGGTCCAAGTCATTTAGTTGAGCATCTTTATTAAGTGGGTCCTGTCTGATTTTTATCTTTTGAATGGAAAGTTACCACACATCCTCCTCATGGGGCTCTATTTACCTTTGTTAGTTACCCTGGTTGTGGGTAGGCCATGTGTCAAGATTGTGAATCCTTTGAATGTTTTTTGGGTTTGACACATTGTTGGATCAAATCCAATGAGTGAGTGATCACCATTGGATCTTATAAGATGCACACCTTTTAATTAATTCCATGACTATATAAATTTATACTTAAGATGATGTTCCTAAGGTCATTTTATGTTAATAAACACAAACTAACCTAGGTTAAATCCTTTTATGCTAAGTATTTCTACGTAAAAATGTTATAAATTCCTGTAAAAGGGTCTTTATAAATGTCCCCTTTATTTAGGCTTTGAAATTTTGTCTAGGCAAAATTTTGTGGGCTCGATAATGTCAATTACATCCTCACAAATGTCAAATGATGGGAGTGAGCTTGTAAAATTTAAGAAAATAGAATTAATTCAGTCTAATTATTAAGTGACAAACATCAAGATCTCAATAATTCCTAGGGCTTTAGGGTTGATGCACACCATTGGATCAAATCCCCTAAGGTGGTGAGGACCATCAAATCATAATCTGAGTACTTGATAGTGATTGGTCTCCCTTTTGGTGTCATCTTTAGTTCATGCTATTAGATCAAAACCTTTGATTGAATACAAGGTGTTAGAACTACAAAAGTACATGAGATTTAAGTTAAGGCTTGATATGTATAAAGGTTTATACTAAGGTTTTGACCTTTAAAAGTTTGTTTGTGCTTGTAAACACCAAGATATTTAAACCTTAATAAAAACCTAGTTAATCCAAAAGGGATCTCAGTTCTGAAGGGGAAAATAAAAGGTCCAAGTCTTGAATTTATATTAATGTTTGGTCATGTTAAGAAAAATAATTGAAGCTTAATATAAAGTTAGACTTAGGGTTTCTATAATTGAAAAGAAATATAATTTCCCACTAAACTTTTCCCATGGATATTTGAATTCAAACCCCTTGGGTTTATAGCTTAGGAACCCTAGATTTCTCCATAGAACCTACAACTAATAACCTCAAAGATAATCATTATCAATATTATTCCATGAAATACAATCACAACTAGATACATTGAGGCTCATGTCTTTTTTTATTTGAACTACCTTTAAATTTCAAGAGATAATAACTTTTTCACATTCAACCTAGAACATAGATGTTTTGAAATGTTCACAAGGGTCCCCTTTCAGCAAAAGCAAAAAAATGGGATTATGTTAATCCCAATAGTTCCCTATGATAGTCTTAAACAAACTATGATATATGCAATCACAAATGAATTGCATGTGTCCCTCGTATTTAAAGATATGTAATTTTGAATAATGATGGGATATGGTAATCTTGCTATGAGAGGACCAATTCTTGATATCAATAATATGTGTGGAGGCCATCAATGATTCAAATAAATAGGACATCATGGTGAATTGTTGGCTAGTCATCCTTTTTATGCCATAGAATTGTCTACCCAAGTGGATGTTAATGAGTTCTCTAATAGGTGGAGTTAGTTTCTCTTCCACCATGAAATATATGTAGGAAACACATTTTGGGTTGACATA
The DNA here is from genome assembly GCA_037957365.1 of Torreya grandis. NCBI lineage: Eukaryota > Viridiplantae > Streptophyta > Pinopsida > Cupressales > Taxaceae > Torreya > Torreya grandis. The sequence goes on from JARHVA010006892.1 coordinate 772,126, forward strand.
GGTTGTGGTGGCTACCCCCAAAGCTCTATTCAATAAGTTAATGATGATCCTAATGCATTATTTGAATTGTGTAATATGGATTTTTCCATTATGGTTCTTGGATATGTGGGTTCCCCGATTTAACTAGGGTCTTAGAATAGTGTCAAAATTAGGATTGGTTGTCCAATCCTTGATGGTGGGGAGGTTTATATAAGTCCTAGGGAGTTTATAGTAGCCTTTAAAAGATACAGGGGCAATGTATACTATCCCTTTTGGCATACCCTCCCTAACTATCTAATCACCATCAATTTTACAATTGATAAACATAGGTGAAAGGATATCTATGTAAAGGTGTACCTCTAGTTTTGTGGTTGCTTGGTGAAGACAAATCATCAAAATTGAAACCAAGTCATTAAATATCTTCTTAGTTATGTGATCCTTTGTTTGTTGAAATTGAGAGGTTCCATTTCCTTGATAATAAATAAGATCTCTGACCAGTTCTTCATTCTATTTTTGAGTGCCCCAGTCTCTAATTCCATGTCCCCAAAATGTCTTCCCTCATTATCAATATAAAAACAAAATTCTACATCTTCTTTCCATTATTTCCTATCTATTTCCATGATTCCTTAATTGCTTTAGGTGTATGCCTAGATTTTCTTTGCTCAAAATGAAATTTGAGCTTGTTTAATGCAATTGTGTCTCAACAATCAAGAATTTGGGCTTTATGTTGTTCTAATAGGGTTTCTTGGAGATTTAATAGAAAAGGTGGTGGACTTAATTTTTTTTGTGATTTAGATCTTATGGATAACCTCACTTTTGAAAATTATATCTTTTTAGGCACACCAAATCTTTGGATTTGTCATTTAGTGCTTACATGGCACCTGTGTGGCCTTTCTAAGCTTATTTCTATGGCATCCCCATGAAAATTCCTTTGAAAACTATCCATTGGTTTTTTAATCAAGTCTTTTATCTTCACTCCATTAGATCAGGACCTCTAAATGAGTTCAAACCATTGATGAAGATCTTGGAGGTTTCCTTTGATTGGTTGTTTAAATCTTGAATTACCCAATTAGCTAAGTGGCATATTTTTGCTTCTTCAAGATATGACATTGGATTTTGGTGTTATAATGAGTGTGGTTCTTCCACATGTTGAGCTATTAATCTTTGGCATCTTTAGTTGAAAATTCATCCTTAATTTTGCTTCATTGGATCAAGACCATTGATCAAGATTAGCTCATTGGATCCCCCTTTTCTTTATTAAAAGATTGCTTGAGGTTCAATTTGATGGCCTTGATAACGTTAAAGACATCCTCATGATTTTCAAATGACGAGAGTGAGATTGTTAAATTTAAGCCTATGAAATTCCATTGATTGAATGATAACACACCATGTGTCATGTTATTGGGAACTCCTAAGATTTTAGAGTTGAAGTGTTCTATTGGATTGAGATCAATGATGTTGTGATTATTTTTGATCATGATCCAAGAGGTCAAGGTTGATTGGATTTAAACTTAGGATAAACATTAATAAAGATTTGGTCCCAAACAAAATGGGTCCCAGACAAAATGGTCCTATGGACCTAAAAATTAGATAGGGTTAGAAGGCTAATAAAAAAGGGGGAACAAGAAATAAAATGGGCCTAAATGTGATTTTATATTAAGTTTTGGGAGAATTGAAAACATAATTAAACCTTAATATAAAATTAGACTGAGGGTTTTTCAAAAAAAAAATAAATCCAATTTCCCGTTAAGTTTTTTCCCACCATTTTTTGAATTTAAATCAGAGGGCTTTTACTTAGGAACCCTACCTTTGTCCATGTAACCTATATGTAATCATCCACATACACCTATTAGTAAGTTTAGTCCATAAATCATAATCAAAATTAAGCATGTAGAGATTCATTCCATTTTCAAGTGGAAAATCTTCAAATTCTAAGAATGAATAACCTCTTTAAAGCCAATCTATGATATAGGTGTTTTAAAACACTTACAAGGGTCCCTATTTTGTATAAGCAAAAAAATGGGTGTATGTTGGTCCTAAAAAAAGGTGACTCATAAGGGGAACATAGCAATATGTTATAATGTAAAAACTTTGGTTTATACCAAGACATAAGTCATTTATCTCCTTTGACCAAATATCATTACCTAGATCAGTTCAGGGTTGAAATAAGCCTCAAATGTGCAGAATTAAAATTCTCATGTCAAAGCCTAAACATACTATGTGTGTGATTTTTTCCACTTATTATTTATCATGAGACTTTAGGGAATAACATCCAGGTTCATATCTTTTGAGCATTATATCTGACTTTGAGAATATTTACATATTCATTAAGAATGGTTTGTCTTAGTTAAAGGAAGGCTTGGGCATTGCTTTAAAGCTAGCTAGAAATCCATATCTCTAATAGAGATGCCTTTGTATCCATTCATGGCCTTGATCCACTACCAACAGGCATCCATATCCCTAGTGGAGGTTTCCTGAATCACCTTTGACTTCGTATCTTTTGATTTAGCAATAAGTCCTCTTTTGTTTTTTGTTTTTTTTTGTTTTTGTAGGTATTTTAACAAAGGTTGGGAGCTAAGATAGCTAGGTTTAAAGGATTTGTTAATTTTTTTTGGATTTAAGATAATTACCTATAGTTAAAATCTTGATCTTAGATAAGGATGTGTTTTAAGTGTAAGCATGCATATTCCTTAACCTTTTAAACTCTCATTCCACATATATAATTCTTCTCACAAAAGAGCTTTGGTCTCAGGTAATGTTTTAGATTCTTTTGATGTAATTGACTTCTATGTGAGTCTTGGGAAAGTCTCTAGATTACAACATGATGCTATATTATAGCCTTAGGTTCTCCTATATAGGTTTTATGCCCTCATTTTGAAATACTATAATTTTAAGCAATCTAGGGAAATTTTGAGCAAGGACTATCTACAATACTTTATTGAAGCAAAGGAGAACAACAAAATAGAAAGGACACACCCAACACAAAGTAACCAAAAAATAAGAAACAAATAAATATAAATCAAACAAATATATCTAATCCAAATAGGAAAACAAAGAAAGGAAAGAAACTAACTAGCCTACCTACTCTAACCTTAAACAATCTTACAAATTTTATTCCATGAAGACTCCTAGTGGAGCAAAAATGAAGTAGTGTTTTAGATATTTCCCACTGGTGGGAAATTTGAATTCTACTCCTTGAAGGTCTTTTAACTTTAAGTTGTTATTGCCTAATATTTTTGCAATTTGGTATGGGCCAATCCACAAGGGTGTAAACTCACCATGCTTGCCTTTAGGTTCTGATACTTTATCCCAAAGGAGGACTAGGTCTCCTTATCTGAAGACCTTCACTTTAGACCTCTTGTCAAACCATATTTTCACAATTTTTGGATGTCTACTAAAGTTTACAAATGCCTTTTCTCTATCATCTTCTATTTGAATGATGTCTATCAACCTAGAAATGGCCAATTCTTGGCTCTCTTCCATGGATTCCTACATGAATGTGACTGTGGGTAACTTGAGGGTAATGGGAAAGATAGGTTCCTAACCATACACCAACAAGAATGGTGAATCCCTGAGTTCTTTCTTCATCTTTATCCTATCAGCCCATAATGCATACTTAAGGAGTTTGTGCCATGTTTTGGGTTTATCTGTAGTAGACTTCTTGATGGATTTTATAATATTCTTGTTGGTGGATTAAGAGACTCTATTTCCTTAAGGATAATGATTGGATGCAAAATTTAAAGATATGCCATTATCATAATCCCATTTAGTCATTTTTATGGATATAAATGTAGATCTATTGCAACAAAATAATGAAACTGGGGTTTTAAATCTAGTGTAAATATCTTCTTCTAAGAAGTTGATCACCTCCTGTGTCCTACATTGTTTGATGGCTATAGATTTAGTCCAACTTGTGCAATAATCTGTAGTAGTTAGGACATACTTGTGACCTTTAGAGGAATTAGGTTTAATTACCCCCATAAACACTAACCCCCATTATGCAAAAGTTTTATCTACCATCACTGGTTGTAAAGACATGGCTGCCTTGAGCTCTTTTGTGTTAAATATTTGACATGAGTGGCACTCCCTCACATGCTTGTGAGCATCCTTGAAAATGGTGGGCCAATAGTACCCAACCCTAATAATATTGTGAGTTATGGTTCTCCCTAAAGGGTGTCCACTACCTAGTTTTTCATGAAAAGTGGACATGATTTGAGAAGCCTTTTCTTTAGACACACACCTTAAGTAGATACCTTCAAATTTATTCCTATACAAGAATCCATCTTTGATGAGGTAATGGGTTGATTTATTCCTTAAGGATCTCTTCTATTCCTTGGTGAGTCTTGGGAGACAAATACCATTGATAAGTAGGTGGATTAGAGAGTCATACCATTCATTAGGCTGGAAGTTTTACTGATCAACTTTCATGAAATGAAGCTTAGGATTATATTGGCAATCAACTAGACTAGGCCTTGACATTTCACTAGTTTGGCAGTCTTCATTTCTATATAATACTCTAGTAGGACTAAAATCCACTTGCCCTTTAATTCCTTAAGCTCATTATGACTCAATATAAGCTTTATGGTTGGGTCTGTTAAGATGTCATGCACCTTATTTCTAATAATGTAATGTCTAAATTTTTGTATTGCCTTCACTAATGCATAAGTTTGCTTATCAATCATGGAATAGTTTATTTTTGCATTTTTGAAATTGGTGGTCATAAAGGCTATAGGGTGGTCATTTCCATAAATATTTTGAGTCAAGATTACATCCATGGTCTGTTCATAAGTAAATAAATATAAGTAAAATTCCTTTGAGAAGTTAGGACTTGTCAAGACTGGGGCTTGATTCATTTCCTTCTTAATGTTAGAAAATGCTTTCTTGGATCCTTCATCCTAAGATATTTTATCATCTTTCTTAAGCATATCATTTAGGGGTTTGAAAATCTTATAAAATCTTAAGATGAACTTCCTTACAAATTTGATCTTGCCAAAGAATGACTTTAGTTCTTTCTAGCTATTAGGTAGCTCAATCTTGAAAATGGATTTCACTCTCTTAGGATTTATGGAGATCCCTTATTTGGTGATGACATTCCCCAATATTTTTCCTTTCATAATGAAAAATATGCTCTTCTTGGGGTTGAGGGATATGCCATACCTTTTATACCTTTCAAACACTTGTTATAGGTGCATGAAATGATCTTCCCTATTCTTGGAAAACACTATTAGATCATCCATATATGTGCTGATGCATTTGCCTATTAGACCTTGGAAAACATGGTCCATGGCTCTCTAAAAGGTTTCCCCTACATTAATTAGTCCAAAGCACACTCTTTTTTAATCATATGTTCCCCATTTAATGGTGAAGGTTGTATTCATTTTATCTTATTTGGCAACAATCACTTGTTTATATCTAAAAAACCCATCAAAGAAAGAAATCATGGTAGATCCTGAAACAACTTGGATGACCTAGTCTAGAGAAGGAAAGGGGTAATTGTCCTTCTCAAATGCTTTATTCAAATTTATAATGTCTATACACAATATAATTTATCCATTCTTATTTCTAACTGGGACCAAGTTATCAACCCAAGTGGAATGCCTAATAGGAAACAAAATCCTTACATCTAGCAATCTTGACCTCCTTAAAGAGCATGGGTTCCAAAATAGGATTGATAGGTATTTACTTCTACTTGAAGGGATTAAAAATTTCATTGAAGGGTATGGTGTGAGTAATAACCCTTGGGTCAAATATTTATAGATCTTCATACGACCAAGGAATTACATTCTTATATTTTGTAATCAACTCCCTAGCCTTTTTGTTTTCCATTTTACTATAAGGCTTTCCTATGTTCACTTGTTGGTACTAATCTTGTGCACCCAGATTTACTACATGATAGTCCTTACCACTTACTTTGGGTACCTTAGGTGTTTTAGTAATCTTGTCATGATCAAATAGCCTTTCCAATGAGGTCATCCCTTTAGGTATTTTATTGTCATTCATTTGGATGAGTTTACCATGAAGCTCCCTTTCAAGAGAACTTTCATTAGCTTCATCAATGATGTGAGCTTTAAAGGCCCTAGAATTAGTCAAGAAATCTATAATTTGTTGATCATCATTAAATACTTGAAAATGATTCACATTTTATAGGAGTAAGGGGCATGGTACTAGTTCAATTCTAAGGTTTTGGGAATCATGATAGGGCATGATATTAGCTACAATAGAGGAAATCTCATCAGCAACTTTATTTTCTTCCCTAGGGATAGACAAGAAGTTGAAAGCATCAAAATATTATACCAAGTCCTAAACCCTAGACTTGTACCTCTTAAGCTAAGATATCCTACATTGGTACTTTCTCCTTACTTTATTGACCACAAGTTTAGAATCTCCATAAATAAGGAGTTCCTTGACCTTATGCTTAATATCAAGCTAAAAACCTAGGATTAGAGCTTCATATTTAGCCAAGTTATTAGTACATGGGAACTATAATCTATAACATGCATGATATTATTTTTCTATAGGGTCTATCAATACAATACTTTCTCTTGATCCTAACTTACATTTGACATCATCAACATATATTTTCCATAGGCTAGGAATTAGAGGAGGGTTCTTGGAAGTAGGTTATTTTTTAGCTTTCAAAGTGAAGATTCCTATATCAAAATCTAGGAATTTAACCTTTTCATTGACAACATTATATTCTATTATCATTTGTTTCATCTTGGCTCTCTTTCCACCCTTATTTGATTTGGAATACCCTTCCAAGGTAACCATAAGTGGGAGCAATTAGTATACATGTATCCATTTAAGGCCTTAGTCCATTCTCTACTAAGGATAAATCCATAAGCATTAGGAATATCCACTACTTGTATGTCCATGAATTATTGAACACTTGGTTCATTAGCCAATTACATATGCACATTCAATAATTACCCAATGACTTGAAATTTTGACTTGTCCAATTGTGTGACCACTCTATTAGACTTGATTAGGGTCAACCCAAGTTGTTCACATATCGCCAAAGGCATGATGTTGGTTGAGGCTCTATAATGTAAAAGGAAAATATGGTCATTCTTTCTAAATATCCTAATTATGAGTAGGAAGGGTGGAGACTCTACTTTATTTATTTGCATAGTTACATTTGCACTATCACTTTTTGGAGGCTTCCTAGGTTTCTTGGACAATGATTCTAAGAGTAAGTCTCTTTGTTTTGTAATCTATGTTAGCTCATGTAGAATGATGTTGGATTTTATCTTCTTCATATCCTCCATAATGTTGTAACTAGTCTTACTTGAAGCTTCAACAATAGGTTTGGAAGAACTACCCTTAGGTAGTTTAAGATCATTCCTTGATGTAGTTTCTGGAGGAGTCCCATAATTTTTAGGGGGAGTTGAAGTAGTCAATGGTTATTTTTTATCTATTTCTTAGAGGTTAGGTTTTCAAAAATTATTGGAATGATTAAATCTCTTCAGGAATATTTTTAGGACATTATCCTCTTGGAAAAAAATTGGAATGTCTCTACCATGTGTAATTGGTTAGATGGTTTGGACCCAAAAGGACTTGTAGTAGTATCTTTATTTGGGAATAATTCAAATGTGTCAATTTATTCTTGGAAAGCTTCAAAGGTTTTGAAAAACTTAATGAAATCAATCTCACCATGTTTAGATGTTGCATGTACCCTAAAATAGTCTAGCAAGGTAATATCAATGAGATTAATATCCATGGTCTTCTTGTTAGAAGTAGGCTCACTAACTCTATTGTTATTATATAAGCTATCATTTTGAAATATATTTTCAATATTGTTAATCTTTTGGAAGTTGAATTTCCTTCCATAGTTGTCATTAGCATTTCCAACTTGTTTTTGTAATTACAAGAAATATGTGTTGAGCTTCTAGACCATCTTTATTATAGATTCATTCTCATTCTTGGGGATTTAAAATATTTAGACTTAGAAATGGTTAGTACCATTAAATATAACTAAATCCTTTTGGTCATTGGTGTGAGATCTATTAGTTTCTTGATAACTCAATAAACCTAGGCTCTTATTAGGAGAAGCATGGTTAGTAGGTAATACATTTAGAGCAGGGAGATGGTTCAAGGCTATAACATTTTAGTTATTGTTTGGGAAAATGTTAAATATAGGCATTTAGGGGTTAATGTTTGGGATATAATAAACCATCTACCCTTGGGGATGCATTTGGTCACTAATAACCACCACTTTATAATAAGATTGGGCCAATGTGTTAGTAGCTAGGAGGGCCCTTTTTAGAAACACAAAAGTCATAGGGTCCACTACATATTTGTAAACTTAAAGAGATAATGCCTCATTAGGTTTGTATGGATCCAGGGTTCAACTAAACATCTTTTAGAACCTGACAGTGAAGTATCTAATAGGTTCACTTTAATCCCTCTTAATTGTTGTGAATTGGTGATAAATGATATAGGGGCTTATGATCTTTTAAAATTTATCAGTGAAAATAATGTCAAAATTAATCCATGAGGTAATAGAATTATCAGGCAAATTGAGGAACCATTCATATGTAGCATCCTTGAATGTAAATGGGAACAAACTATATGCTACATCTTCATGGATAACATTTAACAATCTTAAAGAAACCTTGAAAGATTTAACATGTTTTTCTATAGTTACAACACTAGTTGGACTAAATATTGGCAAGTACTTCTCAAGATTACATGATAAGCCATGAACTAAACCTAGTATATTAATGGGGGAACTTCCATTCATGACATATTTGATGAATATTGAACATAGGAACCCATTGTAAGGGTGAAGATAGTAGAGACCTAGAATGCCTACACCTTCCTCTATCTTTCTTTGTTCTTCTATGGGGTTCTAGCTTAAGTAAGGGTTCTCTAGTCTGTGAATGTGATTTGGTCCTAATACTTGGTAATTACATATTGAATATTAAGGATCTTATTTGAAATATGGCGTGTCAAGTTATATTTCACCAAAAACAATAATCAACCTGCACACTAAGCCTATTTTTTAAAGATTTACTTGTAAAGGGACAAATGACACTAATATTTGACTAAGTAAGCACAAAGATGTGTTAAATTATGAAAAGATGACCATTATTTACAACTTTTGACTTAAGTAAACTCAATATTAATAAATAATGATCAATATTTAATAAAAATTAGCCATCCTAATCTCAAATACTATGCATTCTTAAAACTCGAAGCCATCTTTACTAGAATTTAACCATTTATTTATAGATAACTAAGATCTTTGCCTTATGAAACATAAAGATAGGTGGGAAACCACTTAAATATATAGGATATTTTTCACTTAGAGTGAATAATCACTCATAAGGGTTAAGAATCCTTCAAAATTAATGTAAGAAATATCACAATTGATCAAATGGCCCTCCTTCTAGCACCAATGAAGATTTTTCTCCTATTGATGCTTATAACTGCTTCATAGGTTCTCTTAGTGTTGATGAACACTTCTCATTTTATGATCTTAATTATTGAGGGCATGAGTTGTAGTTTTTGATAATTTTGGATGTCTATGGTGGAATAAAATTAGAGTGTGAGAGCTATCCATAATATTTGTTTAATTTGGTGTTTGGGAGCCACCAGGTCCTATATATTTAAAACTTTGTGATATTTATGATCCAAAAACTAACCTAAGTGGATATTAATAATGATCTTAAACTAAAGTGATATTTTATAAATAAAATAGAAAAAAAGATGGCAAGGTACAAAAGAAAACATGATTTTAGGTTCCGTCTCAAATATCATGACAAGATTCTAATTGGTCTGAGCATATATGAACCAATTTATGATGTAAAATAGTATAAAACCAAATTCCATCATAAACTAGGTAAAAATCAAAGGAAATATATAAATCACAAGTAATAACTATAGTTACTTTAAAGATTTTACTATGTTAACATGAACAACATGAGCACATCCAAATCTATAAAAAATGAAATGAAGTATACCGAAGACCTTTCAGCTAATCTAGCATAGCACAAATTAACAACTTTATGATAGAAAATGTATCTCAAAATTCAAGGAACCATTCAAATCTAATACATTAACATGAAATTGAGAGATAGCATTAGATTTTAACACACTATTCAGATAATCTTTTTAGAATTCCTTATTTTTATTAAAATTCTTTCTTGTATACAATTTCTCAAAGTCCCTCTCTTTAAAAAATGGTAACCCATACCTATTTATAGAGAACATAGGTGGTGTAATGATTAAATTCTTGAAACATCCAAATGTAAGATAAGGATAGTTTTCCTTTATACAAAGATTATAATACACATGACCTCCTATGTCAAATTTGACAAATAGAACTAATATATGCTAATAAACTAGAATATATGCATTTCAAAAGAATATTCTTTTCATATTACATTGGTGGGCCCTCTTGGTTATCTTTGCTTGAGGATGTCCTTCACCCTAGAGTGTTATTATTTAATTAGCTCAAAATCTACCATATGTTTCATCAAATAATCATCTTCTTGATCCACCAATGTATTGAATTCTTTGTCACTTTTGGCCATAAGTTCTTGGATGCATTATGCCTCTAAAATCTACCTTCCTGAGGTAAGGATGATATCAAGGACCTTCTGATTATCCTTGATAGACTGTCCTTGGTTCTCTTTGATGTTATAGATGAATACATTAACCCTTTTCTTAAATTCTTCATCATCTATTAGTCCTGTGGTAGTGGGTTGAGAGGGGTTTGTCAACAATGTCTTTAAGAGATTTTCCATGCTATCTATCAAGTCTTTGTCCTCCATGAAATTTCTGACACTATTATACCAAGTGCTTAGGTCCTATATTTTATCTACTATGACTCCTAAGAGGATGTTTAAGTATCCTAGTTTGATGATTTTGATGTCCTCAACTTATTTTTTAGTATGCACATTGATCAAATGAGCTATCTAGTCTTTAGAGTTGTACCATTGAATGATTAATGCATGCACCATCTCAACTTGATGGGTCAAGGAGCTTAATATGAGCTTCATGGTCTTCAATCCATCAAATATTTTAAGAAGAGACTTATTTAACATCTTCAATATGTCCTTAGAGATTGAAAATATAGCATGTGCTTCAACGTCCTACTTCTCCTTTTCTAGGTTGATAATTTTTTGTTTCATTCCCTTGATCCCAACTATGGTCATTGTTGATTGGGCCTCAACCAAACTTGTTATGTCCTCTTGATGGATGAAGTTATACCATACTATTTGCCCTTGAAAAAGAGTTAGACCCACAAAAGGCTTCACTCTTTGGAAGGTGAACTCTCAGTGCCTATATTGGCCTTCTTTGTTTTTACCTTCTCTAATCTATCTATGTCTAGATTGTACTACATAGTGGCTATTAGTTTAGAGAATTTTGGTACCTATGGGATCTCAATCCTAGTACCACTTGATCCTTAAAGATCCTTCATTCTTTTACCACTCTCTTTAGCTACCTTATCAAACCTCCTTTACTCTTTCTCCTGTATGAGATCTCTAATCCAAGGTTTGATATCATCATGGGTATCAATACTTGTAATGATGGTAAGTTCCAATTAATGCATCTGGGATGGAATATTTTAGAGATTCCCATATATGAACTAGTTAAAGATGATAGGTCCATGTATTAGGAACTCATCACTAAAAAATTTAAACTCACTGGTAGGATGGGTCCTTATCACTTTTGGCCTTTTGGAGGATATAAGAATAAGGTCCATCTCTACTTCCCTTTTATTTTGTGAGGTAGGGACTAAATCTAAATCAATTTCATTCCCCTTTTCCATCTCACCTGCCTAGGTTTCTTCAACTTATGCCAACTCAATTATGGCTTCATGAATTCTCTCATCTTGTTGATCTAACCCATATGTCTTTGAAAGCTCTTTTAAGAATCATTCAAATATTTCATATGGTTATATGGAAACCATATCAATTTCCTCTATTGGATAAGGTGGTCTTGGAGGTGGAACTAATGATGAAGGAACTTCCCCTACCTTTTCTTCCAATTTATTCTCACTAGGTCCTTGAATTTAGAGCACTTACTATTATGGTAGTCTTGGAAGTGCACTTGATGTGGAAGGCAATAGGTGATATTTTAATGGATTCATCTACCATATTTTTCTAGTCGGCTTCTCCTTTCTTTGCAATCTATGCTCATGTTAGAAGCCATGTTTCCTGTACCTAGCTAGCACTTCCTCAAAGTTTGTAGCCTTGGTGTGGAGATGGTAATATGGGCTAACCCTATGCTCATAGGACACCTTGGTCGACTGCTTGGATAGAAAATGAAGGAAAATTTTGTTTTCTAGGTCCTATTCTTTGAGGTCATCCTTTTAAAAATAGAAGACATATTTATGTATGGCATAATGTCCAACTATTTCTATCCATGGATCATGGTTTTTCCAATCAAGTATGGAAAAGGATACAAAATTTCTTTCCTCTTATCTCTTCATATATTGTCAATCCCTTGGAGGAGTTGGGAAGTAACTTCCTATTCAGCCAATTTGATAGGGATATGGACTGACAATCGATATGGCTGAGTCATGACTATTTCCATCTTGATGATGGTACAATTTGGGTAATATCATATGTAACCCATGGGCTCTACATATTTATTGATGAGGGAGTGTAATATAGGCATGGGTTTCCCTATGTTAGTCTTAACAAAAGTATGATATATGTAATCACAAATGAATTACATATGACCCCTATATTTAAAGATATGTAATTTTGAATAATGATGGGATATGGTAATATTACTATGAGAGGACCAATTATTGATATTAGGAATATGTGTGGAGGAAATTAATGAGTTTAAAAAATAGGAAATCATGGTGAATTTTTGGTTGGTCTTCATTTTTATGCCATATAATTGCCTTCCAAAGTGGATATTAATCAATTATCTAATAGGTGGAGTTAGCTTCTATTCCACCATGAAATATATGTAAGAAACCCATTTGGGGTTGATATAGGTTATGGTGGTTTCCCCTAAATATATATTCAATAGTTTCATAATGATCCTAATGCCTTTCTTGAATTGTATAATAGGGATCTTCCCATCATGGTTCTTGGATATTTGGAAAATCTTCAAATTCTAAGAAAGAATAACCTCTTAAAAGCCAATCCAAGATATAGATGTTTTAAAACATTTACAAGGGTCCATATTTTTTAGAATAAAAAAAATGGGGGTATGTTGGTCCCAATATATCTCCTTTGAAACATTTTTAAACATTGTACTTTCAATTATCAACCTTTTCATGACTAATCCTTCAATAAGTGGTTGTAGGTGATCAACTAGGTAGTTGACTATATATGTGGCCATTTAGACCATTAGGACCAATATTAAAAAATATCCATTAGATTTTATTTATCAATGAGATTCTTTAAACATTATAAATGTTCTTGAATCTCTAGACTACACTATCATTCAATTGTTAAGGCACACTCTATCACCTAGATATAGGTGTCAACTTTAGGACTCTGAGTATTTATAAGAGCCTTATTTAGCATTGAAATCCTATTCAAATTATTTATGTTATTGATATTAATAAATAAATTATACCAATACTTTGAAACTCTATACTTCTCCATCATTGCCTCAAGGCTCATTTTTAACACATTGATTGTAGATGTTATTTTGAGAGGTTTTAAATGAGTTTAATCTCCTCCAATTATCTTAATATTTTTCAAAGGATAACTTTGTTATATTGATGGAGTTTATAAAATAAGACCATTTTTCATGAATTTAATCTCCATTATCATCTTCAAATCTTAATTACAACCCCTATACTCTCTACTTTCACCTAGATTCTTGTAGGTGACTGTCAAGAAAATTTGACTGTGGCTTGAGTTAGGTCTAGGATTATTATTACACCATGAACCTAAAATGGATAAAAATTAATCAAGGGAGTCTATTTTCATTTTAATCCAATTTATATCCTTCAAATTACCTTCAACCCTTTCCTTCATTATTTATATAGTCAATTTTCTTGCAAGCATGTGGGTGATTGTCTATACTTTTGAGTTTTGAAATTTTTGAAAGTGAAACATGACTATTTGTCTTCATAGAAAATTTTCCTATTTTTATCAACATGATATATCAAGAATCATAACTTTAAAATTCCTTTGAAAATATCTTTAAACTCATTCACATCAATTTTATATGCAAGCCTAGAACACAATCTAAGATAGGATGAAGATATGACCATGTTTGTGACTTGTACATAAAATAAAACTAGTTAATAAGCCATGAATTAATATATAAGGAGTTATAAGACAATGAATAAACATTCCAATTCACCAAAACACTTTAATAACTCATACACTTAGAAATTTGACCAGACACTTGTAAATTTATCATAAAAGAGACTTTGATTGCCAAAGGGCCATCTAAACATGTAAACATGATGAATTAAAGTATGGGAATTATATTCATACATCTTAAAATATAATAAAATTTATTTCAAGCATCCATGAATTCAAATTTTTTTCTATAATTCGTTTAAACTCATCTTATAGGGATTTATTCCTTCAAAAAGTAGTCTAGGATCTTAGCAATTTATCATAAATATAATATCACAAATACAAATAATAATGCCAAAAATTGGAATCCCATATTGGTCCCAAAATTTTTACAAAATATTATGCCCCAACTTTACTTGTATGGCTTGTACCATTTGCTTGAAGTTGGCCTTCACTAGCTTATGAAGGGGATGATGAGAGAGACAAAGATATATCTACAAATATTGAACTCCAAACTTATTCCAATGTTTTTTATTGACCCATATAATACCAAATGACACTTCAAATATTTTCACTTGTACATGACTCCAACATGTTTTTAAAACTTCCTCTAATTCTTCAAAGTGGTGTTAAACTCTAAAAAACTAACTTTCTTTGACAAGTTGATAGGTGTGGTAATTGAGTAACTAATATAATATATTTTTAATGGGTCTTATATGAATTATCAACTTATGAATATTTTTCACACACAAATGTTAGCCAAAAATTACATTTATATGCATTTTCAACACCTTCAAGTTAGCAAGTGAGCTTCAAACCTTCCAAAACTTCATTAAATGTTGTAAAAAGGTGTTTAACACATAAAATGATTTCAATTAACCCCTAATAACCTATGACACAACTTTACCTTGAATTATTTCCTCATGACACCCCTAGATCATTATATAACCAAAATATGCTCTTATGTTAATCTTTACAACCTTACCTTAATAAATGATAATAAGGTATTTTTGACTCAAAAAATATCTCTTAAATCACCTAAGGTTCACATTTTTTACTATAAGTATCTTATTTTGACCTAGGGGCCAAAATTGGATAACATACTCCTCATAAGTCCTTGTAAAAATATAAGTTTCTAGTAGTAATGAAATCCTTTAAATGCAAAACAAAATATTATAATTTTATAATTTAGCTACCCAAATCATCATGAATTAACCAAAACATAATTACATCCCTCATCTAAGATATTCCAATGTAAACCTTATTCTTCAACCTCCAATTCAAAATAAGATGCTTCAAAATATTTAAAATTAACCTTTATCTCCTTTCATTATGTCTATGGATATTGGAAGTACTTATGTAATCATCACATATAATGGAACTATTGAACCCAACCTATATTTTAAAGCCTTTGTAAATACTTATAATAAATGGGTTATAACTAATACTTACACTACTACCAAGATTATAACCAAAACTTTTGTTAGACATGTGTTAGAATGGTACAATCAACTTCATATACATTTCATTACACAACTATAAATCTTATTAAATAACCTAGTTAAGGAATTCCAACATAATTAACTTCTTTAAAATATCCCTAACTTTATTAATGATAATAAAATTCCTAATTAATCTAACCATGACTTCATCACATGATATAAATTTCTACATTCTAATTCTCCTCTAGAGTCATTAATATATTAACTACTAGATTCTATGGTTAATGATTGGTTAATTTAGCATGTCAATTGGATGGATTAGTAATATGATAATTTATGGATAGTTATTTATTATTTATAACCATGATAGTTAACTTGTTATTTATTCATATTATGTTATGGTACATTTTAATCATGATTATTTAGTTTATTTAGTTACAATAGTTTATTATGACTATTTCATGATATGGTATAACTATTGTTTATTATACTGAGGTGGATGTAGGATGGAGTCCACCCTCATGATTATGACTGAGGGAGGGTATCATCAGAGAGGATGGAGAAGATGGAGAAGATTAGGGAATGACATAATGAAGTTGGAACCCATACATTCACCACTTAGATTATAAGTATACTTTTTATTTTTTATTGGTTAATGATTATGGTTTTTAGCATGCATCATGTTGCTAATGTATTTACTTGCTTGGTAATGTTAATTATCATTTATACGTATCTATTTAACCCTTATTGATTTCTCATCTTTTATTGGTTATAAATAACATATATAGTTATTATAACTTGTGCATTGATGTCTTTTTATGATCTTGATATAATTGAAATTCAAATATTATAATTGTGATGCAATGGTACCTCTATCCTATTTTATAATCTTGGCATTAATTGAACTTAAGATTGGTGTTACCTAGTCTGAATACCATGTTTGTCATGTTTTACAAAGGTAATTAAAATATAAATGTTATAAGAAATAAGATAATGTTTTAAATGAATAACAAGTATTAAATATTTGTTATGTGTTAATAAAGGTGACCATTGTATAACATATATATGTAATAAATAACAATTGAAATGATTTTTTATTAATCTATGGCATATTTTTTTATTATGAGGTTTATGTCTAACCATTAGACCACATTCTAAGTTAATAAAGGTCATAGTTTATAATAAAGGGCATGATGGTTGTGGTCAAAGGCAATCTTGAAACTATAATGTTAATGTGATTATTTACATTGGAATATACTAAGAGTCTAGGGTTTGAGCTAATGGTTTTTTAGACTGTTCAAAGTAATGAGTATTAGAAAAGTAAAAAGTGGACTTTGTTTTTTTATGTTTTGGATATGATTGTGTTTTTTGGGATTAATTAAAGTATTGATGGGTTTTGGTGAACCATCATGCCAAAATTTTAGAAAATTATTATGGAATTGGAGATTCATTTTTTGAAGACCTAGTTTCATGGAGTTTTTGGGTGGTTTTAACATGAAAAATTGGAAGCAAATGGAGATATATAAAGGTATAAAGGGTTTAAATAAGGATAACGGTGGTTGAGGAGCGCTTGGTAGAGAATATTTTAGAATTTTCACTACTTATAATACATATAGAGTTAGGGTTTATTAAAAATTTAATTCTAGTTTTACATTCTAAATATGTTATAAAAATACACTATTGTGTCAATTTTTTGTTGAAATGTGTTTTTATTTTCTATATAGATAATTTAAAAAATATATTTATGTGGTCGACCCTAAGGATGTGTAGATTCCATCCATAGGGATAAACACATGTATATTACATCCATTCATAAATGGCTATGTGAATTTTATTATATTGGACATATGTATATGGAACCTAGGTGTTTGAAATTAGGGTTTAAGAGGTTTCAATGAATATTGTGTTTGTTTAATTATATTAAACAATTTGGAAATAATTTATGAGTTATTTGTGAATGTATATACATATATATACATAAATACATACATATATATGTGTGTATCTATGTATATGTATATGTGTATATATTCACAAATAACTCATATGTGTGTGTATACATATATGTGTGTATACATATATATGTATATGTATATACATATATATGTATATACATACACACTCACACACACACACACACACACACACACACACAAACACACACACACACACATTCAAGGATTATTTTTAAATAACCCTAGAGGATGGGTTTGACCCATCCATTGGGTTAAGTATAAGTAAGCCAAACTCTACTAGTTATCACTATGTGTATAGTATATTTCAAAGACTAGAAAATATCTAGGGTTTTATTTATGTTATTATGTTTCAACATAAAATAAATGGAAAATGATTGAAAAATGTATTTTTAAAACTCCTTTTAATTTTGGGTGAATGGAATGACCTAGGTATATTTTTGATCTTTCATGTGCATTTTATGACTCTTTTGAATTTGATATTTTGGGTAAAAGGGTTCTATTTGCATATAAATTTTGAAACCCATTGAGGGAAATATGTTAGTTAACTATTAGGTCTTACAATTTTTAATTTTTATGTTTTACATAAAAATGGTTTGGGAATTAGGTCGAGTCAAATTCAAAATGGAATTGCATGGTAAAATAATTAGGGTCAATTTATAGTTGTGTATTGGTGTTTTGACTATGTTGATTATAAAAAAAGGTCTTATGGGTTTTTGGTATATAATTAGATATGGACATTATGTGTTTTGGTGAAAATATTATCATAATAAATAAATGACTATATTTTGTTAAAATAAATTAATTATTATTTTATTTTCATAGCAGTTAGGGGATCAACTTAATTATTATGGTGTCGAACATGTAGCTGATATGAAATTTTTGTAAGACATTTGGAAATTTGAGTTTTTAATAAATATTTAACTAATAATATTGTATTGTAACCATATTGGAGGAGTGGCACATGAGTGGGGAAAAAATAATAAATAATTCCTCACTCTCATAATAGGGTTTGAGCATAGTTATTTGAAAATTGATTGATGGATTACAAATGAATAAATTAAAATGGTGAATGAATGTCTAGGGTTTTCTATTGGTAAAGGAGAAATAGGTTTATAATATCAAAATAAATATATGATTTTGGAGGTTATATAAGTTTTAAAAATGTAAGAGGAGTTAAAAATTTGTGAGGATCTGAATAATAGAGTGAAGCCCATTCCATTGGTTACTGATCATGTTGTGAAGGATGAAAAGGTAACTAAAAAAGACATGGAAAGTTTTGGTAGATCAAATTTTATAGTATGGGATTGTCTAAATATTAGTGAAGATGGGGAATTCATTTAGTAATTTATTAAACATTCTCAATCTATTTCACTCATGTAAGAATGGACCCTAATTGGTAAATTCGTAGGGAAATGGTCAACGATTGGTGAAATTGAGACTTGGGTGGAAGAAAGTTGGGGGAGGGATATTGAGATAAAATTTATAATGAATGGTTTATTTATCATCATCTTCCCAAATTTAGACTCAAAAACCAATGTTTTGAATCATCCTTTTTGGTCTATGAGAGGTGTTAACCTATTGATTCAAAGATGGTAACCAAATTTTGATATTTTTTTGGAACATCAAGGTAGTTACACAGTATGGATAAGGAATTATGGTCTTATTTTAGAATATTAGGGCTTTGATTTCTTATTGACCCATATGAAATTTATTAGGCTCCTTTTTTGAAATTGATCATGTAACATAGAAAGTAATTTTGGCTTCTTATGCAAAGATTAAGGTTTTAATGAATCTAGATGATGTTATTATTGAAAACATTACCATTAAAATCTAGGGGCACTCTTTGTCTCAGTCGATTGATATCAAAAATCTTACTTTTAGTTGTTTCAACTAAAGATGTAGTGGTCACACTCATAAGTTTTGTATGAAATCCTTGGTTGTTTCTTCTTTTAGTTTGGGTCAGTTATCGAAGGTTTGGAAACCAATGGAATCCTCATCTAGGGATTTTTGATTATGTAATAATGGGAATTTTCGATATAAGGAGGTTGATAAAATTCATAATAAGAAATGAAATAATGTGGTTATAGATCATTCTCATTCTCAAGCATGTTTTATCCCTTCTTCCAAGGTAAATGTCTTTTCAATATCTCAAGTAGACTTGGAACCTAATTTACTAATGTGAAATTCTACATACATCAAAATTTCAAAAATAGAGGCCCTAATATACAAATTAGACAAGAGAGATGAGTTATCTCCTAACTCATTGATAAAAGTTTATGAATTTATTTTATAATAGGCACATACTATTAGAGCCATTTTTTAGAATTCGTAAAAAAATTTAGAGGTTAATATTGGTGGATTGAAGGATTACTTAGATAAGGTGGAGGAAAATCCCATGATTGATGCACTTGATAGTGATTCAAATTTGGAGGATTATGATTTAGAAAAAGATTTAAATTCTAGGTAATTTCTTTCCATATCTCAATCTCAAAGCTCCCTTCAAAATCCTAATTATGGTAAAGCTAATAAAAAAGGTATAAAATTTACTAAGGAGCATATCATGGAGGAAGTCTTAATGGGTAAGAAAGGCACTCTTTCCAAATTCTTTGGACCTGATGATAATTAGGAGATATAAATCCTCCCTTAGTCTACAAGAAGATTATTTCTTAGAATGTTAGGGGTCTTAATGCCCCTAACAAAATATGCCTAGTTAAGCATCTCATCTTTTAAAAAAATCTTTATGTTTTATTGATCTAAGAAATAAAATTAAGTTTGGTTGAATCCTATAATCTAATGGAACTTGGATGGAAGAGATGGAGAAATTGATTTGTTGAAGCTATTGGGAATTTATGGGGGCTAGCTATTCTCTGGGTTCCCTCTAGAGTTTAAATGGATATGTTGGATTCTAGAACTAATTGGTAATTTTTTAGAATCAATTGTCTCAATATAGATTTGAGTTTCTTTATTTATAATGTGTATGGACCTAATGAGTATAATAGTAAGATTTTATTATGGAATTAACTATTTACCCTTTTGTCTCACTTTTTTGGTTTGAAGATTGTGTTGGGTGTGGATTTTAATGCCCTTATATGGGGTGGTAGGTCATCTATGGATTCTATTAATATGTATTTTATTCAATTTTTTAATGCTAATGAGCTTCTATATATTTGACCAAAGCAGGGGTTATTTACTTGGACTAATAAATGAAATGGTGAGTAGAATATTATGGAGCATTTAGACCAGTTTTTAGTTTCATCCAATTAGTTATCTCAAAATTGGATCTAAAAAAGATCCATCCTTCCTTTATTAAGGATCAAATCACTTTTTTTTGGATTTTTGTATCAATTTGGATCATCCTCCTAATGTTTGTCCTTTTACATTTGAAAAATGTGGCTTTAGGATCAGTCTCTTCTATGTCTAATAGAAGTTTGGAGGAAAATTTTCCATATTCATTTTGGATCTTTGATGTTTAGGATGACCAAAAATATTTAATTTTTTAATGGGAATCTCCAACATTAGAATCTTGAATGTTTCAAAAAATAAATTTAGGAAAAAAACCATGTCGAAGCAGACTTTAAAAATCTTAATTAGATGATCTCTAGAGTAGGGATGGATCAAAAATCTTAATATCTGGAAAAGCAATTACTGGTTGAGTATGAGTAATTACTATAGAGAGAATAATTTTTTTGGAAACAAAAATCAAGAATAGATTGGTTAAAAGAAGGTGATCAAAACTCTGATTTGTCACAATTCTGTTAAAATCAAGTGTAATGTATCTTGCATTTTAAATATTCATTCTACTGAAGGAAAAGGATTAGATACTTAATTTGAGGTTCATATTAAGGCTATTAACATCTTTAATAACCTACTCAATGATGACAAGGCATCAAATCTTCAATCTCAAAATGATAACCTTCAATACATTCCTAGTTTGCTTTCTCTTGAAAAGAATGAGAAACTCTTGGCCCCTTTCACTTTGGAGGAAGTTTGATCTATGGTTTTTTATATGGATAAGGATAAATCTTTAGGAACTAATGGGTCTCTTGTGGATTTTTTTAGTCTTTTTTGGAGATTATGGGTGAAGAGGTGTTTCAAATGGTTGAATAATCAAGAAGGAAAAGAAAGGTGATACCTGATCTAAATGTTTCTTTTATATCTCTTCTTTTGGAAGTGGATCTTGAGGACAACTTTAGTGATTTTTAGCCTGTCTCTTTGTAATACAATTTACAAAATCATTTTTAAAGTAATGGAGGCTAGATTGAGACCTATTTTGGATTTCTTGGTCTCACAAAAACAAGTTAGTTTTTTTTATAGGAAGGAAGATTAAGGAGGGTATAATCATTGCCCATGAAATTATTCATTTTAATTTATACTCATAGAAAGGGTGTTTTGCTCAATATAAATATCATCAAAGCATATCATAGGGTTGGTTAGTGCTTTCTGATCAAATTTCTAGAGAAATTTGGGTTTGGAAAAAAATGGTGTGATTCGGTTTTTAGCTTTGTTTAAGGACCTAAATATTCAATTTTAATTGAAGGAAGTCCAACTAGTTTTTTTGAATCTTCAAGGGGTATTAAGCAAGGAAATACTCTTTATCCTTTTCTTTTTATTCTATTTGTTGAGGCCTTGGGTCCTGCGGTAAACAAAGTTAAGGAGGACTCAATTTTATTGGGTATTCAAGTCTTAGAAGGCTTAGAAAATCTTGTTCATCAATAATTTGCTAATGACACTTTTACTTTTGGTCAAGATTTGATGTGTGAAGCTCAAATTTTCAAATCAATTCTTTCTAGATATGAATTTGCCTTTCGTCAAATGATGAATTCTTAAAAATATAAATTTTTTTATCAATTGTTATGAACAAGAATAATAGTCTATCTCCTTGGTTCTAGGTTATAATATTGGTAAATTTATATCTAAATACCTAGGAGTTCTTTTTTCTAGAATGGACAAAAACATTCACTAGTAAGGATTGGTCAACTCTTTTAAATCTTGTTTGGCTTATTTTCAAGGAAGATGTATATCCTTAGCTGGTCGAATCACTCTCATAAAATTAGTTTTGGGTTCCCTTCCTATTTACTATCTCTTAGTTCTTTCACCACCAAGCCATGTGGTTAAGCTTCTAACCAAATCATGAAATATTTTTTCTGTCAAGGTAATCAAATCAAGAATAAAATCCACTTGATGAAATTGGAAAGGGATTATTAATTTAAGATGGGATGAGATGGTGTGAAAATTTTGAGTCTCCAAAATAAGGCCCTTGGAGATAAACTAGTTTGGGTAATGCTTTCAAAACCCAATTCTCTTTGGTGTAGGATTTGATTACTAACCCACCAAAATATTCACACTTTTGGACTTTTTTGTTGAATTACAAGTCTTTGATTTTAGATAATATTTATTGGATCATCAATAATGGTCATACAATGATGTTTTATAATGATCCTTAGAATGGACATAAATCTCTTTCTAATATTCTACATTTGGAGGAGGCTAAACACATTATTACTACTACATGGGGTGTTTTAGTTGAGAACTATTTGTAAATTCATCAAAATAATGGTATGTCCTCTTGGGTTTGAAATAATATTGAGGCTTTGGAGATCCTAGTTTAGTATTTCTTTTATTTTTAGAATGTTTAAGGAATTGAAAGGTCTTATTAAACTCCAAATAAGACTCACTTCATTAGATTGGAGCCAAATCAGGGACTTATATAATATATATTTTCAATCAAATGGTACACTAATAATATGTTGAGCTAGGAAATATTCTTAGGTTGGGACAAGATTGGGCTCCAAAAAGTATGACATTCACTTGGCTTGTAGTCTAGAATTATATCATCACATAAGACACACTAGCCAAAGTCAATTTTCATGGTCCTTCCCATTGAATTCTTTGTAAAGTAGAAGATGAAATGACCAATCATCTTCTTTATGTGTTTCTATTTTCTTCCTAGTGTTGGGCTTGGTTATGTTGTAAATTTGAATGGTCTTAGGCCTGACCCTCCTTTTTATTTAATGTGTTCTCATCATGGCCTATTGGAAATTATAAGAATTCTATAT
This sequence comes from Torreya grandis, assembly GCA_037957365.1. Taxonomy (NCBI): domain Eukaryota; kingdom Viridiplantae; phylum Streptophyta; class Pinopsida; order Cupressales; family Taxaceae; genus Torreya; species Torreya grandis. The sequence continues at coordinate 795,810 of JARHVA010006892.1, forward strand.
ATGATCTTTTGGAGAGTTAGTCCTATTATTCTTGTGTGGATGATTTGGAAAGAAATAAAACAATGAATCTCTGAAGGGAAAGAAAAAACTCTTTCTATAATTTTAAAATATTTGTAGGTTACAATTTTAGAAGTGATCTCTTCCCAGATCAAATGTAGATTGGTTATATTTTATCTTGGGATATGAAAATGTGTGCAAAATGGAGGCTTATTGGCCATCCACATGTTAATGGAGTAATTATGAAGATCAAGTAAGAGTGTGAAAAAGGATAAGAATGCCGATATTCCTCTTCCTATGGGGTGGTTTAAAATAAATTTTGATGGAGCCTCTAGGGAAAATCTTGGTGATTCTATAGTAGGATGTATCATAAGGGACTGTAGTAATTCATTTATGATAGAAATTTTGATAAAATTAATGGATGGAATCAACAATTAATCTAAGGCTCAAGATATTTCAACTAGGATTAATCTAACTTTATAGTTTAAAATTTTCAATCTTGTAATTGAAGGCAACTCACAAATCTTGATCTCTACTTTTAATAAAAAATCAGCCATCTCCTAGAAGATGGAATTTTTTTCTAATGTTTAGGATCGCTTGGATAATTTTGATTCTTAGGTATGAAAGAACTATTATAGAAAATCCAACTCAATAACTAATTTTTTAGCCAATTATGGGATTGATCAAAGGGAGGAACTGCATATCAATAATCATAGGTTTTCTTGGGAAGATTTTCCCATGATTATTGCCATTAATTTAAGCATTTAAAATTAATAATAATAAAAATCAAAATCAAAACTATTTATTATGTTTCAATTATGGTTGGAAATGGCCTTAATTGGTTTTTATTTTCCACTATTGGTTTACAGCCTACATCATTTTTCGTACTAACCCATGTTAAATAAGGTGGTAGTCATTTTCATTAATGGTGTCGGGGGTGAATTGACATGCCTCAACCTTGTTTATGCATTTGATTTGCCTCTTGGTGGATGTTTAAATTTTTTTTATGTCTAAGTTTTTCACACCATGAATTGTGATGTGGCATTGGTTCTTGGGACTCTAGTTGTATTTGGTAGTAGTTCTAAAATATAAATGGCATTTGATGGTAGCATTTAAAGGGATCAAATCAAACACATCTTATGGGTCCCTATCAAAGAGATTTTTTAGTCTATCTTGGTAGTCATGGGATATGATCATGTGGTGCACAACATGTATAGTAGAGTAAATTATTAAGTGGATACCAATTTATGACCAATATTATGGCTTTAATGGTGGATAAATATGTCGTTTGTAAAATTATGGCATTTGTTGTGATGCCTAATCATTGAATTGGGACATTTGATGAGATTAGAAGGGTGTTTTTGGGCCCTTTCCCAAAATTAACTTTTCTTAGCTCAAATGAAAATAGTTTGGTGCCATTTTATACTTTTAGAGCATTTGAATCTAGGTTTATTTAGCTATTTTAATGGAGGAAACACAGAAGGTTTCTGATAGTGAATTTATATAGTACCAGTTCCTATCCTTGCAACTTATGGCTCAACTCAATATCCCTATTCAAGAATTGATATGGTGAAAGGAAGCTAAACACAATAAATCTCATGTGAACACTATGAAGATTTTGGTAAAATTGATGATTTGGGGCACATATGAAACTCCTCCCTAGTTTGTAGTGATTCCTAGATGAGTGACTATTATGGTTATATAGGGACACCTCTAAATTAAATGTGTAGTAGATCTAGTGGGTGGTGTCAAACTTAGGATTTAGGTGTCAAGGAATAAAGTGGATGAGAGTTATACAATGGATATAGTTACCAATAAGGAGGTGGTAGAGCTAGATGATAATGAATACATAGTCTAATTGCTATGGGTTGTCTATTTTTTTATTAATTTTTTTGGTTTTTTCCTATTGTCTCAATTCGTAGGCTTACAAACTTTTTATGGCATTTCCAAGTTTTCCATTATTATTTTTTTTGGTATATGGTAGTTATATGGCATGCTAGCTAGACTTGTCTTGCCATGGTTCTTGTCAATAGCTTTGATTAGCAACTGCTATTAATTAATATTAATATTTTTTTGTGCTTCTCTTCATCTATGGGTAGGGGACCTATTAAAACATAGTATGTATCAAAAATAAATTATTGTGACTATATGTCTATAAATATTTTGAACATTATTAAATTATGTGTGTACTTAATTACTATTTATGTGTTTATTTTTAAAATTATAGTTTGAAATGGATTGCCTATATGGTTTATTAAATTCAAATTATGAAATTAACACATGTGTGTGTGCATACATGCATGTGTTTGTGTGTGTACCATAGGTCAATGGATTAATTCCATTAAGACAATAGGGTACACACACACACACACACACACACACACATGCATTTTTATAGTTTTTATATTTATTGGTATGAATTTATATGGTATTTGAGGTTTTACTAAGGATTTATACTATTTTATGTTTTTGGGTTTGTATACTCTTATATTAATTTATGAGTCTTACCTCAAATACATACCTTTATTGGGTGTATTTTTAACATATAATTATATTATGTTATTAATGGAATGGGGATATAATATGGGTTTTATCTTAAATCAAATAAATAGCTGGGTAGTTATAATGCAAAAAGAATTTTTGAGACATGAAGACTTGTAAGGATTTCATGATATGTTAATAGACTATTTTGTGGTCACTACGGGAAAAAAGGAAATTGAAATTTATATGATTATTTTATTTTGATAAATTAAACATGGTTGAGAGTTGTATTTTTAAATGTTAGACCATTATTTTAATAGAGTAATAATTGATATTTACTATTGTTACTTACTTAAATAAGTAGGTGAAACAAACCTCATGTATGTGCTTAGTGCCACTAATAGACAAATTGATGTTATTCAAATGAGTTGTGTGTGTGAATTTGATTGGTCTTAAGATCTAAAAAATTATATTAAATATTTGGAAAAAGTAATGTTTATGGTTTGAACATTTTCAATTCACTTATTTGATTTAGTTTTCATGTATTTCATGATATCATGTTAGAACACATTTATTTATTATATGTTACATGTGATAGTTATCTTATAACACATACATTTCTAGTTAACTTTATCAATTTTTGCACTATCACTATCTACCCATCCATGAAAGCAGGTCCATTCTCTAATTGGAAGATTGTGTAGGGGATAAATGGTCTATGATTGGTGTGGAAAATCACTTAGATGATACTCTCCCCCCCCCCCTTTCTATCAATCAACCAATAGAGGCTTTACTGAGGAATAATTTTGGATATTAATGAGTTCATTTAGGATCATATGTTATATGGATCACTATATGATTTTAATATGATATTATGATATGTAATATTGTATACTTGTTCTATTTGATGTTAATTTTATAACAACAATAGCTATCTATTTATATCTATACCTATTATGATATTTAAATTAGCAGTGGCCAAATTATTGACTTGGGTAATTTAGCACTTTAATATGCTTTACTTGTGAAACCAAATCAATATTTAATATGTAGTGATCATTAGTTAAATAAATCAAATAATTAACATGATGTTTAATAGTATATAATATATAAAATGATGAATTTAGTTAAAGATAATTATTACTTGAAATTGTTTAAGGAAACTTATAAATATGTTATAAAATAATTCCCTGAATCTAGTTAACCTTAAGTGGTTGTTACATTATGGTATCAAATCCAAGTTAAAACTATCAGACTTAATGAATCTACTTACATATTATTATTATTATATTATCATAAATAATAATGTCACATTGAAGTCTAGCTAATGAGGGTATATCTAATCCCAATAATGCTAACCTTTCAATTGACCCAAATCAGTTTGCCACTAAACAATATATAAAGCTTTATTAGATTATCGCATCCATGAATGAGACTAGGGAATAGATAACTTCCCTAGAATAGGAATTTCATGGTCATGTAGAGGAAAATATTCATAATGAACTTGGAGATCATCCTACTAAGCAAGAAGCTCCTTAGGAACCTAGGCAAGAGGAGGTGCCTCAAGATGTGAGAGCATGTGTAGATGTAGAGCTTACACAAGACATGGAGAAAGTTAATCCACCCAAGTTTGATGGAACCATTTTAGGATATGGATAAAAAAACATGGATAATTAATATGGAGAATTATTTTGAGATATGGAATTACTTTGGAGTTACAAAAGAAGTTTGGGGAGCATACCAGTTGGCTAGTGAAGTAGTAACATGGTGGGTAGATAATAAATTGAAGATGAATCTTAACTCTACTACCACCATGTGGGAATATTTTATGACCTTGTTTATATCATGATGGTTTTCCCAAATTTATTTTGATCATAAGCTAACATATTTTTAGAATGTGAAGTAAGAAAACCTTTTCGTGAATGAATAATAGGAGTAATTTACCAAGTTTCTAAGTATGTTCCTCAATATTAGACAGATGAGAGGTTTCACATTAGGAAATTCATTATGGAATTAAAGCCCCAAATTATTTTCAAGGTGGATGTGCATGGGTGATCCACTATAGATCAAGTCTTTGAAAATGTAGTAAAGTAGGAACAAAAACTAAAGTCACTTTCTCAGGTCAAAGAAAAATTAAAGAAAAGTTTTGGAGTTCCTAAAAAGAATTTCAAAAAGAAGAATTATAAAAAGAGTGAAAACTTTAAAAATCAATTCAATAATTATAATGCAAATTTTATTAGTGATTCAAATAATATAAAACCAATACATGGTTTTGAGGGAGGTTTCAAGGGAAATCAACACTCTGATAGAAAAAGATGACTTGGCAGATGCTTCATATGTTAAGGTGATCATTATGCTAGGGAATGCACTTAGGGGAAATCAGATGGTAATGATAAGGGTTTTGCTCTGCACCAAGGAACTTTCCATCAAATAATTCATGTAATAGTTGACAAAAATCAAGTTGAGTTTTAGGTTTCTCATATTGATTTATCAGGCACTTTATTTTTTCATCCTATTTTAGTTTTAACTAGGATAGGATATACTAAATTTTTTATTGATCCTAAAATTCTTAACAAGTTGTCTATAAAAGATGGAATTATGTAAGATGCATGGTCAATTAAATATGGGAACAAATCTAAGGTCAAGGTTAATAAATGTCTGGTTGAAGCTAATATTAAACTACCTACATTAACTATGGTAGTGGGTTTGTTTGACTCACCACTAGGGTCATATGATGTGATCCTATGAGTAAACTAGTTAGATCATCATAAATATAAGGTAGATTATTTTCCTAAAAAGGTTGAATGTCTAGATGATTTAGGGAACTAAAAAATAGATAGATTTCAATATTCCAGTTAAAGAAACCAAAGAAAAAAGGGTGTTAAGCATTTATTATTAATATAAATGAGATGGAGCAATTAAATTAACCTTTCATCAAAGATTTTCCTTTTCTCCAAGATTTTTGAAATGTTTTTCTTGAATAATTATCAAGTTTACCCCCTACGAGAGAGTTTGATTTCTCATTTCTCAATTGACATCATTCCATGTTTTGAACCATAATAGAAATACCCCTATGAAATGATGATAATGGAATTGATAGAATTAAAGGTTCAACTACTAGGTTTTTTGTCTAAAGGGTTGATTTTACCAAGCATGTCACCATAGGGTGCATCAATTATGTTCATTAAAAATAAAGATGGAACCCTTAGCTTGTGTATTGATTGCAGGATGTTAAATAAGGTAACGATAACAAATAGGTATCCTTTACCTTGAATTAATGATATCTTTGATAAAATACATGGAGCATCAGTTTTCTCAAAGATTAATCTTTGATTAGGATATCATTAGTTAAGGATTTGTGATGAAGACGTTCTAAAAATAACTTTCAAGACTCGTTATGGGCACTATGAGTTCATAGTTATTCATTTTAAGCTAATAAATACACCAAAAACAATTATGAATCTTATGAATAGTGTGTTTAGGGATTATCTAGATAAATTTTATGTTGGTATTTTTGGACTATATCTTTATCTATTCACAATTTGAAGTGAAACATCTAGAGCATTTGAAGTTGGTTCTATAATAGTTGCAAAAATGTAAAATTTTTGGGAAGCTATCAGTATGCACCTTATTTTATAAATAGGTACAATACCCTAGACACATTATATCTATATAAGGAATATTTGTGGATCCTTTGAAGATTAAATCTAATATAGAGTGGATAACACCTAAAAATATCCATGAAGTCAGGAGTTTTATGTGTTTATCTAGATATTAGAGGAAGTTTGATCCAATATTTTCTAAGATAGTAAATCTTATTACCTCTATTCAATGTTAAAAAAAAAATTGTGGTTAGGAAAGTGAAAGGAATATTTTTAAGAAATACAAATAAGGATTACCTCAACACTAGTGTAGAGATCTATTGATCCAAATGACCAATTCTAGGTAATAGTTAATACTTTAAGAGATGGTATTAGAGGATTTATCATGCAAGAAGGTTATGTTGTAACTTATAAATCTATAAATTTGAAGCTATATGAGGTAAATTATGCCCCACATGATCTGGAATTAGATGTAATAGTACATTCTTCAAAATTTTATAGGCATTATCTATTAGGAAAACCATTTGAGCTCAAGACTAAAAACTTGGAGATCAAGTATATCTTCACCAACCTAACCTAAATGCATGTTAGAGGCAATGATTAGTGTTATTTTTAGATTATGATTTTGAAATTAAATACTTAAAAGGAAAATAAAATAAGGTTATAGATACCATTAGTTGTATAAGGTATATAACATCTTTGACTACTATTAGGAGTACCTTTTACAACTAGGTAGTTAAATTCTCTCCAAGAGATGAATTTTATGAACAAGTAAAGCTAGTATTGGCTCATAATGATCAATATTCTAAGTTTGAAGGATTAAATTTTGAGTATGATGGTTTTTTGAGGTACAAATTTAGGAATTATATAATATAAAAGGAAAATTTTAAGACTCTAGTACTCAAACAATTGTAAAAAGCTACTTACTCGGGTCATCCAAGTGTGACTAAGCTTTTGGTAGAGCTAAGGCAATTATAATTTTGGAAAGGAATTAATAAATATGTAGCATATTTTATTTCATGATGTTTATAATGTCAATGAGTTAAATATAACCATGTTCATCCTATTGGGTTTCTATACCCTCATACTATAATAGAATGGAAGTGGAAGGTCATCAGCATGGAACTTATCAAAGGTTTGTCGATGTCTTAGAACTACCATGACATGATTTTGGTGGTTGTTGATAAAATCACCAAGGTAGATCACTTATTCTTCATAATATTTCAATTTATGCACCTATGATTATGAATATATTCATGAAATAAATGTATATATTGCATGGGTTTCCATAAAAGATTATTTTGGTTAATGACATAAGAATGACTTCTAGATTTTGGTTGACTCTCAATACAACTTTAGGTACTCATTTAAACATCATTACAATGTACTATCTAAAAATATATGGAAAAATAGAGAGGGTAAATCAAGTTTTTGAAGATCTTCTAAAAATTTATTACCTGGGTTAGTAGTAAAGATGTCAATAATATGTTTTTTTTGGTTGATTTTTCTTACAATGACTCATACCAATTAGATTTGAAAAGGCATTGTATGGAAGAAGGTGTAGAACACCAATAAATTCAGATAGTTTAGGAGACATGGTAGTCTTTGGTCAAGATATGCTTCTGGAAATGGAATAACAAGTTAAGTTAATAACATAAAGGTTGGATGAAGCCAATGATAGATAAAAGAGATATGTTGATCTAAAAAGAACAAGGTAGTTTTTAGTGGGATACAAAGTATTTATATGGGTTAAACTATAGAAAATCTCAATTAAACTAAGAAAGTTAGTGAAGTTATCTCCTAGATATGCAGGACCCTTTTAGGTCTTAGAATTTATCAATCCTGTGGTGTATAGGCTTGATTTACCACCAAATTTATCACTCATTGAAAAAAAAATCATGTGTCTTATTTTAAAATGTATGTTGCCAATCTTTCTCATGTATTGGATTGGAATGATTTATAGGTTCTAGATCCTAGGGTGGTCATAGTAGAACTATTCAAAATAAGTAATACTCATAAACTTTATTTGTGTAATAGAGAAGTGTCACAGTGAAAGGTCTAGTGGGACTAATATTCTGAAGATAATGCCACTTGGGAAGACTATTAAGAGTTACATAAGTTTTTTCCACTTGGATAGATGGGTATTATGTTGATTTGTCAATTTTTTTATTTTACTTATGATCATGATCATGAATTTGTTATTGTTTATATATTTATATAGTACATTATGATCATGATTATTTAGTTTATTCAGTTACAAAAAATTATTATGATTATTTCATGATATGGTCTAACTAATATTTATCTTACTAAGGTGGATGTAGGATGGACTCCACCATCCTTATTATGACTGAGGGAGGGTATCATTCGAGAGGATGGAGTAGATGGAGATATTAGGGAATGAGAGAATGAAGTTATAACCCTTGCACACACCACTTAGATTAGAAGTTGACTTGTTATTTGTTGAATGGTTAATGATTATGGTTTGAAACATGCATCATGTTACTAACGTATTTCATTGATTGGTAATGTTGATAATCATTTATGCATATTACTTTAACCCTTGTTATAGTGTTTAAATGTGATTGCATATTTCTCACAATTTTTTGGTTAAAAATCATGTATATAACTATTATAAATTATGCATTTGTATCCTTTTATGATCTTGATATAATGTGAATTACAATATTATATTTGTGATGCAACAATATCTATCTTATTATGTTGTCTTTAAACTAATTGAACTTAAGATTAATGTTACCTAGTTTGAATGCCATGTTTGGCATGTTATGCAAAGGTAGTTAAAATATTAATGTTTATAGGTAGCATGTTGATGATTTAATGAATATCATCTGAAATATTTGTTATGTTTTAATAAAGGTGAATATTGTATAATGCATATATATGAAATAAATAAAAATTGAAATGATTTTTTATTAATTATTGGCATATCATTTTGTTATGAGGTTGATGTCTAACCATTAAACCATGTTCAAAGTTAATAAAAGACAGTTTATAATAAGGGGCATGCTGGTTGTGGTCAAAGGAAATATTGTAAATATAATGTTAATATGATTATTTACATTAAAATATACTAAAAATATATGTAAC
>JARHVA010006893.1:0-360000 GCA_037957365.1 Torreya grandis
AATATCTTGAGAAAAATATTTATATTGAGAATTAGGTAAAGAAGGTATAGAAATACTAGGAGATATAACATGAGTAAATGAATGCAAAAAGGTATGATAAATAGGGTCACTAACCTCATGAATTAATGTAGAATTATATTCTCTAGTGGGTGAAATAATCATTCAAATAATCATTTACAACATGTTCTTCCTGAGCTATAAATTTTTGAGCTAAAATCAAATTATTTTTTTCCTCTCCATCAACATATATCATAGCATCAATTTATTTAAGATATGAAAAAATAAAATTGTCAAAGCAATTTATACTATGTTGATTCATATTGTATGTTTTGAAGCATAATCATCATTGGCATCACAAAAATTAGCATTAACATTACTAGTATCATTATTTTAAACATATGAATTTTGATCATTCACAATTATACCATTTGAATTATCATCAATATTCACCATTTTATTTTTAAAACAAGAAAAAGTACCAAGAAAATTAATTAAAACCAAGTCCATATGTAAAACACTCAATCTAAAACTTTTCCTAATATATGTTGTATATATAGCTTTCTTAATTGACATAATATATAAACATAAAGAGTATCCAAGAAGCTATAGATGTTGATATTTTAATAATAAAGCAAATCCCAAGATAAATCACATCTAAAAAACTAGAAAATCCTAGAGGGAAAGATAGCATAAAACCTTAAGGTTGGATATTTAAAAATGATGGGTCCATAAAAAAAACTTTTATTAGGGGGTGGAAAAATATTAAACAAGGAAAATTTTCAAGGAATTTATGAAAAAAATTATAGAATGGTCAGTTAAATCTTGTTGCAAAGTGTTATTTTTTAGGGTGGTGAATTTTGTAAAAATGGCCATGTGCTTGTGTCAAAAATGAAAACAACATATAAAGTTATTGTAGATGTAAAGGTAAATATTTTCTAATTTTTTTGAAATTCATAAATATTTTGGTGTATTTCAATTATTCTCTCTAGGTTAGATACGAAATTATTACATAGAATATAAAATCCTTGCATAGAATATAAAACCATCATATAACATATAAAAGCATCACATATAATTAAAAAAATAATTTTTCATTAAAAAACATCTCATAAAGATGAAGCACCATAATAAATAAAAAACTTTGTGGCAATAAAAAAAATCATTGTAATACTAAAAAATCAAGGGAATATAAAGTATCATAATGAAAAAACATTCTCTCTCTCTCTCTCTCTCTCTCTCTCTCTATCTCTCTCTCTCTCTCTTCTCTCTCTCTCTCTCTCTCTCTCTCTCTCTCTCTCTCTCTCTCTCTCTCTCTCTCTCTCTCTCTCTCTCTCTCTCTCTCTCTCTCATCTCTCTCTCTCTCTCTTCTCTCTCTCTCTCTCTCTCTCTCTCTCTCTCTCTCTCTCTCACTCTCTCTCTCTCTCTCTCTCTCTCTCTCTCTCTCTCTCTCTCTCTCTCTGTGTGTGTGTGTGTGTGTGTGTGTGTGTGTGTGTGTGTGTGTGTGTGTGTGTGTGTGTGTGTGTGTGTGTGTGTGTGTGTGTATGGGTGTGGGTGTGTCTGTATGTCTATTTATGTGTGTGTGTTAAACACATACATAAATACATATGTATGTATGTATATACACATAATAAATGGATTATTTTATTCTTTTTATTGACTTGTCATTGAAGAAAATTTAAATAATTTTTTTGAGCAAGTAGCACTAAATTTGGTTGGCAAGAAATTTATAGAGAATCATCATAAGAAATTATAGGATATTTCTCAATATATGACTTATGTCTATGTAGGTCCAATGAGACAAGAGATCTCAATGAATTCTAGGAACCATGCCCAACATTATTTCCATTCATTGTCAAAAAGGTTATAAAAGGACTCAATATTGTAAAGAGTAAAGAGAAACTACCACAAATAACAAGTTTTAATTTCTCCTCTTCCTTGTTATTCATTAGAATTGAAGTGATTCTTTTAAAATGATATGAAATTCCTCCACTAGATTAATAAAAATAATTCAAGAAACATTAGCCTTGGATTTTTACTAGTGATCAAAGCCACATGGAGTGTTGAAGATTTAAAATAAAGAGGGGCTCCCTTTCTAGATATGATTACTCCTAAGTATTCTAGTGTAGAAAAGAAAAGTGGGTATAATTTGGGTGAGGTCAATAAATTCCACCAAAATACAATATAATAGACTCAATATGGTAACTGTTCTTTGTAAAAGCTCAATACATAGTTTAGTAAGAAAGGTGTTTACTTATAGTAAAGTTGAGGAAGGGAGTTACCTCATCAACCTTCAATGAATTCAATTTTTAATTTATTCCATAGTAATATAACAGATAGATCATTGTTATATTCCATATTTCACTTATATTTTGATTGAATAAAATCAAGTGAGATATTAAATTTAAAAAATAAAACACATAGAGTGTATAAAAATTTATAATCATATCTAATTATACTTATAGTAAATTTGAGGAAGGGTATCACCTTGTTGGAATGAAATTTTAAGGAAGGTAATTTATAAATTATTACATAGTAATTTAATATCTAGGACATCATTATCTACCATCCCTACTTCACTTATATTTCAATCCAACAAAATTAAATGATATGTAAAATTGTATAAAGAATCCCCATGAAAGTGTATAAACCTTTATAATCACATATATGTATACCTATAGTAAATTTGAGTAAGGGGATTTTATTTTCATCATGATAATTTAATGAAGGTCATTTATTAATTATCGCATGGTAATAGAAGAGCTATATCATCATTATCTTCCCTAATTCACTTAGATTTCAATCTATAAAAATTAAATAAGATGTAAATAAAAAAAAACCTTTGGAGTGTATAAAAATTTATAATCACTTATATTAAATTTTATGAAGGGAGTTTCCTTTTAAACATAATGATTTTATGAAGGTTATTTATAAAATCATTTATATTAATATATAAGTTGGATCATCATTATCTTCCCCGCTTTACTTAAATTTTGGTTTATAAAAAATAAGTCAAATATAAAAGTTTGAAAATATAATCCATGAGAGTGTGTAAACCTTTCCAACCATGTATATTAAGGTAATTAATATGAGAAAACCAAACACTATAAATATTAAGATATTACTTTTAATAGTGAAAATTTTCACATCAAAAAGGTAGATATGCAGACCTAAAAGCATGGATTTGATAAGGGAATTATTTTATGGGTTTATTTATTTTTTCATTGGAGTTTTATGCACTTATAAATACATATCATGCTTTAAAATGCACCGTAGTCTTGGAAATGCATCATAGGATTCAAAATGCATTGAAATCTTTTAAATTCATCATGGGCTTGGAAATGCATCACATGATTGAAAATGCACCATAGGTTAAGAAATGAATCACAACATCAAAATGCATCACAAGCTTTAAAATTTGTCATATGATTTTAAATGCATCATAAGATAGTAAATGTATTTTAGTCTTAGAAATGCATCACATGCTTAGAAATGAATTTTGGGATTAATAAATAATATAAATTTTAGATAATACGACAGTTTATTTAAAAATAAATAATGATTCATGAAACATTGTAAGTAAATGAACATTAAACTTAAAAAAATAACACAAAAGAATTTTTAATTTTTAATAAAACATCACCAATCTAAATTCATTGAAATTTATCAATTTTTAAGTTGTTTGAACAATTGTATCATCTTCTTCACCATTTATCTAATTTTCTTAGCATTCAGTTGGTGTATATTTTCTTCTTTTTTAAACATGGTTATTTGTTTTTTTTGTGGAATTATTATTAACCCATGTCCTTTTATTAATTGATTTCCATATTTCCAAATTCTTTTCATAGGAGAATTTATTCGCAACATACCATTAATTTATATGTAAAGTTTGAAACAATTATCCAAATTTTTTTCAAGCTTGTTTAATTTGGAATTTATAAAGGACAAGGTACTAAAAAATAGCTTATCTTCAATTGAATCTAAAATCATTATTTGAAATATAATAGATAGTGAAAAAAATTACCCAAAAAAATCTAAAAAACATTTCTAAAACCTATTTTTCTATATCCTAATTATTGATCCACACTCATAGGGATCATTCATTAATTTAAATTAATAAATAAGTGTAATGGAAAACTATTCATATTGATCACTCAATATGTTTCTATTCAAAATACCTAGAATTGTCATTCCATTTATATCAATAGTATTACCAAAATGTTTAATCAAAATGGTCAATTTTTTGTGGTAGTCTTCCTATAAAGGAAGCATATTTTGGGAATTATTCCAATAGATGGGATTTAATATATCCATCACATTTATATAATAATCCCTTCAAAAAGGATCCCTTATTTTTGATACGTATGAAATTACAATCTCTCTTAACCTCATCTTCATTGATAATTGAATCTCATCAAAGAGTGACCCTATGAAATGTAACTTATCTATGTTACCATCAGTTAGACTTTGAAATAAGTACATGTGTATTTAATATCTACACACATATGCACATAATTTTCTAAATTTATTTAACTTCAAAAAATTTATTGGATTTATAATATATATATAAAAAATTCAACTCTCAAAATTTGGAACTAAAAAATAAGTCTATTGATAGAAATTATCTATAGATAGATAAACATGCCTCCTTAATTTTGTAAAATCAAAAATATATATAGTTATCTATTAGGTTTTTTAAATTAAATTTTTCATTTCATCTAACATGTAACTATGGCCAAAAAATGTCAACAATGTCTCTAAATCACTCAAATTATGTATCAGATATTAAACCTTGTCCACTTCTCTTTGATGTTGCCGCATTGCTCCCAACAAGAATGGATACTCATTGTACTTCCTATATACCAATTAGCATTATGAGATCCAACTAGTGGAAACATATTTTAATAGTTTTTTCCTATCTACCAGACCTTATAAAAATATTTGAAAATATGTAAACAATTTAGGACTATGACAAAAATAATCATACACTTCACAAACATGTTATTTAACTGTTGATACATATCTAAATTTGCTAATTAATATGAATGCTAGATTAATTATATGAGCCATAAAATGAATGAAAATTATGTAAGAGAAATGTGATGTTTTTATTCTTACATGCAAAGTGTTTTAATGACCTTACATTATATATGCCTCATCTTCCCTAAGCCACACTAACTTTGTTGTAATTTTAGAATCTTCCATTCTACCAATCTCCTCCAAATTACTTATTACTAGTTCACAAAATTTTTCAATATTGTAATTCTATGTTATCCTATGAATAATGAGTAAATGAGGTTTCCTAAAATTATTTTGAATACTATAAACATGCATAAAAACCCAAGAATTATTATCTATTATTTTAGCATCATCAATATAGAGTGATACACATTGTGCACCCTTAATTTTATCTTTCAAGTCTTCTTTCTTAATTGTATCTATGCAATTCACCCAATCCAACCCACTATTTTGATATCAATGAGAATGAGGAAATTATGAGACACTAATAAAATTGAGCATGGTATTTTATTCATTAAAATATGTTATAGTACTACCTATTTTCAGAGTGTGAAAATAAACAACTAGTTAAACGTTTTTATCTTAATAACTATTTTAAATGATCTTTTCAAATTGAGATATAATTATCCCTCAATTTTTATAAAGTATTCTTTTATTTCTCGATATGCTACTCATTATTTTTTAATTTATAATATTAAAAAAAAAACCATATTTTTCCATCTAGAAACATACTTCACAACTCCATTTTCACTTTTCTTTTTGTATATATTTCTTACATGCTTCTCAATAGTATCCAATTTCAATTGTATCATCTTTTTCATACCATGTTTTTAGTTTAAAAATTTAAAGTTGATATTATTTTTAGATTAATTTTCATTTTCATTTTCAATAGGTTCAATGAATGTAAATTTGGCCACTGTTGTAGAGACCTCCTCATTCCTTGCTCTAACCATAGTTATGACACCTTTAATCAATAATTCTTGCAACCAATCTTCTCAAACTTCTCTTATTTGTCAACTCTCTCTCTAGGTTTGGCATCATTATATTAGCCTAATACTTCTCAAGGATTATTTTAATTCTCTCAATTATCCTTTATACCCTCTAAACCTCTCACACTCATCATTTTATTCTTTTCATTTACCTTCTCACTCCCTTTCATTCATCTCCTCTTACACCAGTTTTCACTAGGCTATATCTTCTTTGACCAAATCACTTCCATTCTTGAACTAGGTCTCTTATAGACAATATTGATCTTTTATAGTCTCTTTCAAGTTTAAAAATCTTTTTTCAACTCACTTCAACCCCTCTTTCAACCATAGCTAACTTTTTGACTTCTCAAACCTTCAACCACTCTTCTCTCCTAGTAGCCTTTTTAGGCTTTTTGCATTAGTACAGATAGGTACATTTATTCTTAAAAAAATAAAACTATTTTACACCACCCTCTATCCTCTTTTATCTTACCATAAATTTTCAAGGTCCCACTCATTTTCCTTTACTAATTTTTCCACCTTTTCCTCTTATAATTAGCCCTTTTAGGCCTAGTTACCCCTGTCTACAACATAGTCTCATTTTGTCATATATACAAATTTATTATAGGTATATAACCCTTAAAATATATTTATTGACTTCAAACCCCAAATAACTACCAATTTTCATTCAATTTCACCAGTCTAAACACTATTTATTCCACTTTTTAGATTCTAACCCTAAACTAGGGTTTTCACAGATTGTTACAAGCTCGAGAGGCTTCTAATTTGATTATATGATTCTATTATCACTTTAAAACCTCAAAACTACTAGAATAACTTATGCTTAGCCTATATCCAATTTTTATAACCTTTAAATTTTCTTGGTTACCTCTGAATCATGCTCTTACCTTGAATTTTATAGTGTTTTGCATTATAGTATGTTTGTAGAATGTTAAAATAGAGTTATGATGCACATTTACTCCCTTTGGGTTTTTACACACTCCATTCATATTATATTCCAATATTATATCCCTTTAAACCATCTTGTTAACACAAAAACTCTTTATAATTCATTTTTGAGATCTTATTTAGTTTTCTTGATAGTGCTTGTAAACAGAGAACACACACATAGTCTATTTTGAACCCTAGATCTAATGGAATCAAACACATATGTATATATTACTTAATAAACCATAAAAATTTATTCCTAAATTTTAAATTCACCTTGATACATACTACACCTTACTAGACAATTTCATTCTTCATTAGCCTCTTGGCTTCAATAAATAAACACAAAATTCTTGCATAGTCACTAATATTTACAAATTACACTACGGAATACTATTCTCAAAGATATTAAGGATTTAAATATATTAATAATAATCATAAGATGTTATCAATACAAAGGTAGAAAAATCATATGTTTCAAATAGGCTATCTTTCATCAATTTCTTCTCTTACATTGTAAACACTACCACTGTAAATAAAGAACAAAGTTTTTCATATTTCACTTACTCCTCTTATCCTACATACATATACCTCTTATCAAACTTATAAATAAATATAATAACTTATTCTAATTGACTCCTATCTATGAATATACCACCTTTACTATCAAACGCTCATTGCATTCATCCTACACATAAAAGGAACTACTTTCTTAAATAACTACCCTTCACAACAGCTACCTTGACATGATAGGTACATTCAAAATATTTAGTGTATGTCATTTTTATCATGACATGTACTTATATCATATTTTAACACTCATCTAGAATCATTTAAGGACTTTCACTAACATAACGCTCCTTGACATTTCCTCTAAAGTCTCTTAAACTCACTAACATAATTCAAATATTTAAAATGGAGTTTTGGTGGGAAACTCTACCAAGCCAAATAACATCAAATTAAGACACATAATTAATCTTATAATGATTCAATACCCTTATAATGGATGATAAGAGACCAAATACACTTTCACATGATCAAATTTACATAGTTTGCTTGATGTTCTTACATCAGCCACCCACTTTAAACTAAAATTCCTTCCCAAATACCATTTTATTTGATTTATCTTTGTGTAATAATTTGGTGTCCATGAATTATTTATGCTGGTGAAATTTCCTTGATGATAATAATTTATATTATTAACATTGATGCATATTTGATATCCTTCAATGGGATATTCTCAAGTGGATGCATTTCATAATCATCATAGTGGCAGTGTCAGTCACTAAATTATCATTTAACTTATTATGAATTTAATTTTCTAATTTTATTATGATATCCTAATAATGGTTTAGATGTATCAACTAACACATATGATTTATCAAAATAAAATGTAATTCTTAGTATCCTAGAAGGTGTTGCACTTGTTTGCTTTAATAAGGTTTCTTTGTTACCTATCATTTTATTCTAAGGAAATATTTTGTGTTATTGTTAGAGATAAATTTTATATTTGAGTCACATACTTATAAAATATTTTCATGCTTGTAAAATCATCACAAAAAATTAACATCACTTGCCTATAAAAACATTGTGCACTTGAAAAACCACCGATCTTCTTGAAAAATATGACAGTGAATTAGAAAATCATTTCATCCAATGAAAAAAAATGATTTCTATGGAAAATTATTGTGATATTAGAGAAGCAACATGAGATTATATAATCATAAAAATTTATAAAATCATCACAGTAATGGGAAAATATCATGAACTAGAAAAGTATCACAGTGATGGAAAAGTAGCATAGTGATGGGAAAACATCATAGGCTTAGAAAAACATCACATGCTTATAAAATCATCACATTTATGTAAATGAATAATTTATTTAGAAAAAAAATGCATTGATGTAAATGCATATCAAATTTATAAAAACATATCATGATATAAATCATTGTAATTACTTACAAAATAATTATAAGCTTAGAAAAATATCTCATTAATATAAAAACAACTATGGTTTATACCATCTTTGTATGGATGGAAAATAATAATGGCTTAAAAAAATATCTATATCAAATAAAATATGATAAATGTGTAAAAAAAATTGATAGATATTAGGGTTGAATGGGTCCCTTACCCATATATAACATATAGAAAGTTACATAAAAAAATGGTCAACTCAAATATTAACAATTGCTAGTCAAAGCTTCAGACCAAAACTAGGGCATAGCCAAATGGTTGGTTGGCATGCACACAGTAACTGCATACATAAAACTAGCATATAAAAAATAAAAAATGCCCAAAAAGGCCACAGTCTATACAACTAAGAAATAAATTAAAACTAGAATAGATACCAGTGAGTAGAACTAAAATCCCCATAATAGTTATATTATGTCATCTTTTTCATCAAGCACTACCAAAGCATCATTGTATTCTCCATCTATTGTAGAACTCATAGTAGACCAACCTTTTTTCCTCGCCCCCTAAAGCCAAAATTTAATGGTACCCAAAGAAGTTATGGCTCAATTGATCTCAAAATTCCCCTACATCACCATAGTAACTACACACCTAAGATCCCATGATAACCAATGGGGTGTTGAATTCATGCCATGAATCACCAGCCTTTATAAAATCTTGATAGCATCCACACATTTTCTATTATGCCTAGCTTCCTTCCATTACTCCATTTTTAGAATGGGACTCTTTTATTTGAGCCAAAGGTGTCATTGTCATAAAATTCCCTTCTGGAGACTCATTTTTATAGACCTTCTATTTAATTTATTCCAAAAACCCAAACATAACCACAAACATAGTTTTGAGTGCTCTAAAAGTAGAAATTGACACTAAACTAAAACTATCAGAGCCTAAAAATGGTAATTTGGGGAATGGGCCCAATTACAGCCTTCCAATATCCTTTAAAATACCTTGTTAGTGGTCTAGAATCATAAATAACACCACCAATTTTCTAACCACTTCCTTTTCCACCATCAAATCTAGAACATTGTTCACAAACATGGCCACCACCTTTAAATTGAATATTTTATGGATGTTTTCACCACATATTCATCTCCTAGGATTGCCAAAATAGCCTACAAAATCTCCTCACTAGGAGCCCAAAAATGTTTTTTAACTAATCACTATAAATACTACCTTCAAATGCCATTTCCCTTATGAAGTTGCTACCAAAAACTATTGGTACCCGAGGAGCCAAAGCTACCTCATGATCTATTGTAATAAAAAACTAGTCAGAAAAAAATGTTAACACTCCACCCTAGAACCAAAATAAATGTGTAATCAAAGGTGAGACATTCTAATTGGCACCCATAAACATAAATTAATATATCCACCACCTCCATTTGTATAAGCTAGGCCATAATGAAAGAGTGACCTAACCTACAAGCCAATGGAAAATAATTAAAACCACTTAAGGCCTTTGCCAAAAATAATTAGAAGAATAATCATGAATTTTTTAAAATATAAAATTGATGGCAAAAATTCCAAGAAAATATTTCCAAGAAGACCTTTGGTTATCCATACATAATTCCTCTCTTTGATCAATCTCATAATTGGCTAAAAAATATGCGGCTAAATTGGGTTCTCTATAACAATGTTTACAATCCCAAGATGAGAGACTATCTAAGCTTTCCAAAACTTTAGGTAAAATGTTTTATAATCTATAGGAGATGGATGGATTTTTCTTGATATCAAAGATCAAGATTTCAGAGTCACCTTCAATGATAATGTTGTCAATTTTACACTGCAAAGCTAACTCAATCCCAGTTGAAAGAGACTGAGCCTTAGCTTCATTATTCATGTCATCAATTAGTTTCCTAGAAATAACTCTGATAAATGAACCAATATAATCTCTTATGATAAAAATTACTCTAGAAGTACATGTATTACCCCTTGAGGCTCCATTGAAATTCATTTTAAACCACCCTAAAGGAGGAGTCCACGAAGCCTTATTATTTCTTAAACTTTTGCCTAAGTTTACTATTGCCCCATTAACGGGTGATAAATCTTTAAAATTTTGTAAATGATCACAAGCATGTTTTATATTAGATCAATATATTTACTTGTAATTTTTTAAACTACAATGATAGAATACTATTAAATTAGATCAATATATTTTATTTTGCATATACCAGTGCTTGATTTATTCATATCCTTTAGTATTTTCCAATTTTAAAATAATATAAAGTTGAATCTCACTAGGATAAAAAAATATCATTTAATTTTTTTATATATATTAGTACATATAAAACATTTGGGTAGTGTATAACTCATGAATATAATACATTCAAAATTTCCCTATAGATTTTCATTTAGTGTGATTCTAGGGCCTATAGAGTGTATGTTGATCCAAACATTGTTTAAAATAATGGATCATTGTTTTTTTTGAGATCCAAGAAGAAAAATCATTGGGATTAGAATTATTTTGTCTATTTGAATGTGGAATGGTAATGTGCATGGATTTTTTTAGAAAACCATTATATGGCCCAACATTATTCACATAGCCAATATGGAGTCTCAAAATCCTTAATATTCTTGTAACTATGAATATTTAATGCTAAAATTTTATGTGGTATTAAAAACACTATGCCAACTAATTAATACCATGACATGAAAATATAATAAATAAAGACCAAAATGGGTTTAGAATGAATTAAATGAGATTAAAATTTTTATAAATTGAAATGGAAATGGAAAAAAAATAGTTGCATACTTGAATATGAGTTACCTAAGTAATGATAGTGGTAGATGACAAAAGAAAACAAACTTTTGAATAGTTTATAAGAGGCCCCAAAAATATGCTAGTGATTTATGATGATGACTAGTTTCAAAGTGTTTAAAAAAGAAAAGTGGCTGGAAATAGAATTTAGAAGTGGAAATATTTGTTGAAAGTGGTCAATATGGTCTAAAAATGGATCATTATATCCCTTGGGGATGAAACTCTCTAAAAGTATTTTAATAGAAAATGCCCAGAATCCTCTCTTTGATAAGAATAATTACACACACATATGACATCATGTTATCTCCTTTGGAATAACCCTTATCCATCCATAATCTAGCAAGACATCTAATAAAAAATTAATATTCAGCTTTAGTGGTCCATATTCCTTGATTTGGTATTGTTTTACAATCATGCACACTTAAAAATCAAAGTTCATGTATTTCTAGTGCATATGAGCTAATAAAAATAAGTGACACAAAACTCCATATTTTTTCCTTATGTTTTACCCTTATTTGGTTTTAGAAACCCTAATATAATATAAACTATAGAATAATTCAGATGAGAAGATATGGCATTCAAACATATATTTGAATGTAAAATATTAAAATTAATTATAATGATTTGAAAAGTGGCATATGCTAAAAATATTAAGTACAAAAAATGGATGAGTACTTATATTTTATAGATGATTTTCTAACTGTGTCTAATTTCTTAAAATTTGAATCAAACTAAAGTAGACATGAATTATCTAGTTTAATAAAAAAAAATTACATAGGGTCAATTTCATAAATCTAGGTCAATATCAACTGTCAATATTTAATTCTGTTGGTCAGCACTAACCTATAAAAATATAAGATACTATGACCATAATTTAATCTTCACTAATCTCTAAAATATATTTATGTACGATTATAAACACTAATGATGTGTGTAGTTCCAGAGATCATCCTCATTTACCTTGAAATTCTAGGTTTGTTTGCAAGGTCTACAAACCTAATAAAAAAGAAAGCATAATGGGATGAGTTGACCCAAAATACAATTGTTTAATTATTAACTATTACTTACATATTCAATATTTTTAGGAGGGAAATTAATCCATGTGTAATTTTTCTACCTAGTGTGATTGTGTAATATTGCTCCTTCACCATATGTATGCAACTAATGAATTGGAATTGATACTTGAAAATGTTTGCTTTGACTTGGATTTGGTATGCTTCAGACTTGGATTATGATTTATCATATTGATATTTCATAATTTGGGAAGAATAGGGCATATTCACTCAATGTAAAATAGTGTATATATGTGTGCTAGATAAGTGCCCATTTATGTATTAAGTGAGACCTTGATATATATATATATATATATATATATATATATATATATATATATATATATATATATATATATATATATATATATATGAGTCAAATTGGGTATTTTTTAATGCCAAAAGCATACTAAGTAAATGGGGTGACACTAAGGAAATTTTTTATTTCAAAAATCACCTATTATTTGGAGAGAGTCAACACCAACCAGATCAGGTAAGTATCACTTCGAAATACTGACTAAAATTGATAGAATTGGCATGTGTATAGGAAGGCTAAATTAAAGGTCTAGAGACATTTGTGTAGTATATTAATTAGGTTTTAAATATATAATGAGGTTATCATAGGTGTGTAATAGTATAATTTAAGGTTCAAATTCTTAATATAGTATGTTTATGTGAGATAATGGTGGATTAAGACCATGTTTATGGCCTCAAGTCATGTGTGGTAAATATGTGTAAATATTCTTATTAGTAAGTAATTATTACTATATTTTGGTATCTACAAATGTCCCCCCATTTATTATAGTTAAGGAATTGATAGAGTAAAATTAAAATATGTACTTGAGTGTGTACAACACACTTTGACTTTGGTATGAAGATCTAATTGTGCAAGTCACTCAATATCAAAAATTACAACCAACATATGTAGTCAATGTCCATAGCTTAAAATTTTTAATCTAATATTTTATTTTTGAAAAATAATAAGTAAATAATACATACATGTTGGAAAAAATAATGTTTCCCTTGTAACTTTTTGGAGATGATGCTTCCTTATTGGAGTATTGGAGAAAATTGTGTTTCATTGCTAAAGCACATGGAGATGGGTGATTTTTCCCAAAATTTGTGTAACTATGTAAGCCATTTTATTTGGAATAAAATATCCCCCAACCCTCATGAATTTGGGAGAAGTACATAATGGACTAACCCAAATAACTATGAAATGAAAAAGAAGGAACCATATGGTGGGTTTTCTCAAAGAAACTAAATCAACCAATGAAGATGTCTTATAGATTCAATTATATAGTTTTGCTCCAATTTTCTCAATATTGCTCCATGTAAAATAAAATTAATGATCAAAATGGAATGAACAATGTTCATGCCTGCATCATGACCACAAGTTTGATTTTATAGTTGTGTTCAAATTCACTCAAGTTCACTCATTGTAGAATAAAATTCATGATATAAAGAGAATGAACAACGTTCATGATATCATCAATAAAAAAAAAATTGATAAGTTTGAAGTGGAATGAGAACAATTTTCCTTTCACATGTTATGTCTATGAGGAGATTTTTTTGTTTAGTCTAAACTCTATTTCATGAAATACCCATGAAACAGGGAATTTTCCAAAGAGGAAGATGGGAACAATGATGGAATTTTGTCCTTTGTTTTATGACTAATCTAGGATCATCCCAAGGCACGGTTGTAGGTATTTGAATTCACAATGGAGTCTACATGAATGGCCTCCAAGAGATGTAGTTTAACCACAAAATTTTCAATATGGGGTTCTTGCACACAAATCTAATTATCAAAGGTTATTATTAGATTTCATGTATTGTGATCTTTTATTTTATAAACACAAGTGGAGAGGGTAGTTTAATCTTTTAAAAAAAATGAAAATAGAGGGGAGAGTAAGGTAGAAAAGAGAGCCTCTAGGCCTAGAATAAACATAGTGCATTTACTATCAAACCAAGTGTTGTTGCCATCATTATACCATTGTATACTAATTTTCACTAAAGTTCTACCTCTAAGAACACACAGTGGTAAGATTATAAATAAATAGGGGACTATGCCTCAAATATGAACTCTCTATATATAAGTACTAATACTTTATAGTAAACTAGACATAAACACCCAATGGTAGCTTGTAGATTAACAAACAAATTAACATTACCATAAAAAGAGAAATGAGATAGTTCACAATAGGATTATAATAGATAAGCACATCATAATCAATCTAGAATTTAACAAGCATTTAGAATGGATATGAAAGGTAATTGAGATGAAAAACTAGCCCTTTAAATAAAATAGGAATTGTATTCATTAAAAAAAGCAAGTGTTATTACAATAATTAATCTTGGAAAACCCTATAGTTTGAATAGATGAGGGAGAATTACATGAAATTTTGGCTATAATCTGATAACACTTTTGGGTAAGTTTTAGTTGGCACCTATATTATAATATGTCTTTATTGTATATACATGAGGATGGGATTCACCTCTAAATAGTGTGAGATTCCCATCCTAGGCCATGATGGTCACTCACGATAGTTAAAACTATAATTTAAAATTCAAAAAAAAACCATTTAAGCCTACAAAAAGATCCATGGGGGACCACTTCATTGATATGTAGAGTAACTATGAATGTCTGGATCTCAACTACTTTGACCTCACATACCTATCTTCTAACACAACTACCACAAGGTCAAATTCCTTGTCTAAATTAGCAAGGTTCATTGGGGGTTCCCTAAATATCACCTTAGCTTGAGTCACTAGCCTATGGTAGACCTAGAAAGGAGCTTCCATTGACACCTAAACCCTGGATACTTAGTTGATGCTCATTTTGGATTGTGTTAATAGCTCAAGAACCACCAAGGCCCATTCTCTATTTGCTTTGGTGACCTTCTCCCTCATGACCTAGTCAAATTAACCCAAGTGGACTCTAAATTCTCCCCTATCTAGCAAGGTGGCATCCAAGTGGAATAACACAGAGATATTGACCTCTTTGAAGTAGGTTCATATCTTCTTCCTTCCCTCTTCCAAGGGTCATGTTATATTATAAGACATATTCAGCCACTCCTTTATATTTTCCTTCATATTCTTGGCATATTTTTGATATAACCCTAAGTCTAAGGTGGGAATTAGTTTTTATTCTAGGAACATACCTTTGTTAATCACCACTAATAGCTCCCTACACTTCCCATCAATCCCCACAATCCTCTCCATGTAAGCCTAACTCTACTATATAAGCACATTGGTCTCAACCATAGTCTTCACCACCTTATTCAAAACTAAGAAGAGTATTATGAGGTCATATTTAATCTACTCAATTAGCCTAATGAGGAAGGAACACTTCACCTAGGATTTTAATGCATGAACCTAGATATGGATGTCTCTGAGGAGATTCTTTGACATATCATGAGTTTCCCAAAGAATGGAGATTGGATACTCAGACATCTTTTCTTCCTTAGTAAAATTCTTCACCTTGGTGAGAGAGAAAAAATCCTAATGGGTTTGCCATGACATTGAGTTCCCTTATTGGATGAACCTTTGCATTAGAGTCCTCTTCATACTTCTCAAGGCTAGGTTGAAGCTACATTACACATTTGAGTTTCCTTAGATTGCCATATTTGGTGTTTTAAACCTTAGGACTATTCCTTAGGTTGTGGGGTTACTGGAGAAGTTATTAAAATGGTGGTGAAGGGTAGAGGATGAGGTGGAGGAAGATAGAGGAAGTAGAACAGGTGAGTGAGAAATGTAGTGGAGGATGAGGGGTCATGTGAGAGAAGGGATGAAGAATGAAAGGGGAGGCCCATGGGAAAAAAATTTCCCATGAATACTCTTAGGTCATTCCCACTTGAGGGGTAATGACTCCCAAAATAGGTGTGTTCAACAAAAGGGAAGATATCAAATAGTTGAATCCAAATCCCTTGGCATCAAAGATAGTAAAAAGAGGGGTTCAAGGAGAAATACATAGAGGAACCATAATTGGGATCAAAGGAACCATTAAGAATAGAATAGGAGGCTATACTAGAGCATAAAATATCTAAATTAAATCTTGAGGGTGAAATGTCATCTACTTTTTCTTGAGTCTCTTACCTGGGTTGGCTCTGGATGTTATGGTGGGAGGACTAGAAAAAATGGTAAGAGCCATAGGGATCAACTATGGAGGTTATTGAGTTGTCAAGGGAGGTATCAAGATGGATAAATTGGATATTAGGATAGCTCTAGGCACTTGAGATATACTCCCAAAGGTTTCATCCACGCTTGATGATGAATATGTGCCCATAAGTACCTTGACTGAAGGCATGCCTAATGAAGGTACCAGGAAGGCTCTTGGTTGTGAAATGGATAGTGTGTAATGGAACAAAGAGGTAAAAATACTTGGGAGGACTGATGCCAAAGGTAACTAAGTAAATGATATATGGGGTGTAATGTGTAAAATAAGAGGCAACCTTTGGGAGCTTTTAGGAGGGGATCAAAACTTGGGGGTGTCATGACTAGGAGATAGAAGGTAGTGGGAGTGAAGGGTGGAATAGAGATGCAGGAAATTGGAGGTGGAAGGAGTGGAACCTATACTATTTCTTTTTGGGATCCTCATTCTAGGCTTGTCTATAGACTATTAGTGATGTTGAACCTTATGGTCTATGTGGCCTAGGTTCAAGGTGTTAATTATTGAGTCACCTACACCTAGGATACCTACCACCAAGTAATGTGGGTCTAGCTTAGCTAGGGATAGGCCACCAAAGCTATTAGTGTATGAATAGGTGGATCTGGGGCATGATGAGTATGTGCTTCTAGAGGAGATATAGGTGGGGTTAGAGCACAAGGAGGAGAAATTGGTAGAATGTCCTACAAAATCCTCTTAGAGATAGGGGAGGAGTCAAAGTTAGATCCTTCATGGAGTGAACAAGAACTAAAGGGGGAGAATATATGCCCTCTTAGACCTTTTTTCCTTTATTCTTATTTTAATTTATGATCCAAGACAACACCTCCTATTCATTTAAAACATCCAAGTAGATCTTGTCATCATTGTCAGTTTTGTGGCCATAGTTTATATTAAGTCAAGTCAAATACCTTGCTAGGTAATCTCTAATCATGCCCTTAGGGTCCTAATATCAAAGATCAATTCTCCCTAAGGAGAAGGAGTCTCACCTAGTCACCATTTTTAGAGTGGAGGGAAAGACTTATAGATATGTTACCTAATGGAAATTGGGAGTAGTGGACATGCCTTCTATTGGGGGATTATGCAAAAGCCAAAAATACCCTTTACCAAATGGTAGGTAGATTTACCATGATAAATGGGGCATTTGGGACTCATTAATTCAATTTAACACCACTAGGTATAATTTCTCATATATGTCCTAGATGTGGTTTTAGTATTGATGGTCATATAGTTTATAAAATAATACATGGATTGTCAAGACCCTAGGAACCCACATAAAAAAATCCAAAGGTTTGAAGGTGAGTGTCCTACAAACCACATCGATAATGTATCTCATCATGTAAAAATTTCCTCTTGTTCAGGCATCCAGTGTGGCATCTACCAATTTTAAGTTGATTAGTCCTCTCATATCTAAAACTTCAAATCCTATGATGATCATATGGAGGAGGGCCACCCATAATTCATTAATGTGTAAGAAATCTTGGGCCTAAACAATTAGTTTAGTTGAATCATGCCTACCTATACCTCCTCTCAGAAGGTGAAAACTATGTATATATTGATGTCCTACTTATCAACCCACTAAAAATCTAGGTTTTTAGCCTAGTCCTATAGGACATCATATATCCAAAAGGTCTTAGTATAAGTATTCACCATTATAACATCATAAGAAAGGTGAAATCTAAGAGGGAGTAATATGCCTTATAGGTGTTCTCAGATATGTTGGCTATTTGGTGCTAAGATTTGGGAAAGCAAACCTAGTCATGGAATCCATTATGCACCCATATGGTGGTTATAAGTAGGTTTTTGAATAAGCTAGCATAGCAAAACACCTCTAGTTTGGCCATGACCCTATGAAGATCACATTTTGTGTAGGATCAAAGGGCATCTTCAAATTATGCCTATTCATCATTATTAGAGCCCAAGTATTTGGGTACCTATTTGATTGCTTTAAACATGTCATTATAGTTCTTTAACTTGGTCAAGCCTTTTAGGAATAGTCTATCCTATTACTCTATCTTAGCCTTGGGGTTTGAAGATGATGCAGCCATTGTAACAAGATGGAAAGGCAATAGGAATGTATTGAGTGTAGGGGGAAAATGCATGGGTATACAATGAGAATTAGAAATTAAGGATATGAAGTGATATCAAAGGTATACAGTGATAACCATTAGTGAGAATTCCTTTAGGTTTTATAAATGCATGCATTTATCCTCCTATATTAATGGCATTAGTTAGCTCACTTACTACGAATTTAAATTTGAGTTGGTCATTAAATCTCCTCTCTTTATTTCCCAATTTGGAGTTAAATTTGGATCTCATGATCCTCCACCACCAACTAGATTAGCAATGGTAATGTGTTGTTTTAAAACTATCCAATCAAGCCTAGTTTTATATTTCATTAATGTTCAGTGATGGTAGGCATGTGATAACATCTCTTTGAGGAATCCTAGTTAAATCCCACCTTGTGCTATGTGTCATTTACTTATTGACCCTCCTATTAATGGTCAACACCTAAGCATGGCTTTGTACTCTATGTCACAACCTTAATAAGGGTGAGGTGTCACTTAGGGGCATACACCATCCTATGATTTGTCTTTAGGCTCCGTTTATAATCCATTCTAACCATTCTAAGGCCTTAGGTGGACACCTATTCATATGCTTGGTTGTGTAATGTGGCACCCTCTGAGTAGGTTTGGCTTTCTCAAGATCAAACATCTTTAATAGGTCTAGGGGACTAACTACTCTATAAATTGGTGATATGTCAACCTCTAAGTGGGTCAATCACTTTTGTACTCTAACATCTTTAATAGGTTTAAGGGATTGGTCACTCTGATAATTGGAAATGTGGTGCCCTCTAAGTGGGCTAGGCTCTCCTAAGCTCTAACATCTCTTAAAAATTTAAGGGATTGGCCAATCTAACAACTAGCAGTGTGATGTCCTCTAATTGGGTTATGTTATCTTGACCTTTGACATATTTGACAAGTCTAGGGAACTCATTGATTTGATAATTAGTGATGTGGTGCCCTCTAAGTGGGTTAGGTTCTCCTAATATCTAGCATCTTTAATAGGTCCTACTAGGAACTAGATATTCTAACAACTAGTGATGTCACAACCTCTACGTGGGCCAGGTTGATTTGTTTATTTTATGTTATAAAACCCATGAAAAGTTTGAGTAATAAATGAAAATATATGTAATTCATTAATAACTTACTCAACTACCATTAAGATTTTAATATGCCATGAAGGGCATCAAGCCTATTACTCTAGGAAAGGAATAAGCCTCTAAGAACTCCTTTTATAAGAAAACTTTCAAATTTATCACTACAAATCCTTAAAACAAGAAGCTTACCTTAGTCATAAAATAAACAAGGCTTGTTATTGATTGGGAAAATTAGGGTGACATGATATTCCAAGGATTTAGTTTAGGCAAAGCTGATGAGAATGAAAGAATGGACCCAATAGCTTTGGTTTGATAATTTTAATAGAGGGGTCCCCCATTTAAAGTAAAATGAGTCATGTTAGCCATAATAAATGGTGAATTTTGTGTGGAAATTGATGACAAGCACTCAAAACCCAACTAGTTAATTTTCCTCCCTATATAGAACATAGATTGTAAGAGAGATATTCATACATAACAGAAAAAATAAGGTGTTAAAGTCTCTTAATAGCAATTAAAATACTAATATTTCATCTTATATATGGCTACCAATGTGTGTAATAAGTGATTTTCCATTTTTTATTCAATTTTAGATTTTATTTAAGCAACAGAGGTTGGATTGGGTATCAAGATCCTTCAAAGTTGTTAGTGTCTTGATGGCTTAGAAGGGGATGGCTTGGGGATTACTCTATTACCATATGGGCATCCATATCTCTAATAGAGATGCCTCTAGTCCTATTCATGACCTTCTTCCACTATTAGTTAGGCTAAAAATCTTATGATGGAGGTTACTTGTATAGCCTTTTGAGGAAGACTCAAAATTTAGATTTTACATGTTTTTCTTGCCCTTTTTCAAGCTTCCTTAAGAAAATATTTTTATCTAGTCTCATCCATTCATGGTTTAGAACCAAGCCAAGGGTGAAAATATGATGAGGAAGCCTTGAATACCTAGTTAGTACTTTATTTACTCAAATAATCTTGTATTTTCCTAAGATGTTATATTAAGTTTAGCTTGGTGGCTCTATTAGGATGTGGGTTGTTCTAAAATCCACTATTTCTCTTATAATCATTAAACTTTTAGAATTAAAATGTTAAAAGGTTCAATTACCATACCTAACTTACTTGGATTTATGGATTCAACTTGGGTCTTCTTCATTATCAACAATCCTTCTCAAGCTTTGGCCATCAGCAGGAGTGGATACTAATAGGATCAGTAATTTGAGTAACACCACAAAAATAAAGTGCAACCTAATGAGATGAAACATAAAAAAAATCAAACACACAACAAAATAAAACCTATCTAATATATGCATTACTTTCCTTATGCAAATTAC
The DNA here is from genome assembly GCA_037957365.1 of Torreya grandis. Lineage (NCBI taxonomy): Eukaryota > Viridiplantae > Streptophyta > Pinopsida > Cupressales > Taxaceae > Torreya > Torreya grandis. The sequence continues at coordinate 21,367 of JARHVA010006893.1, forward strand.
TCATAAATTACATTGGATGGGATAGCCAACAAATGGTACCTTAGGAATTTTCTGTTTACTAGGAGTGGTAGCTCATTGCCATTAAGATATTTGAAATGGAAGGCATTCTAACCTAGGATTTTATATATTTGGTTTGAGTCAATCCAAATTGGATCAAAATTTTAGTGTTGGCTTTTCTTCTTGTGAACCTTATCCCACATTAGGACTAAGTTAGAGATTTTGAAGGTCTTAATCTTAGCTCTTTTATCAAACCACCTTTTGACTGTATCTTTTAGTTTGTTAAAGCATAACATAGTTTCATCTAGGGCCTCCTCTAACTGAATTAGATCTTTGATTTTTTAATTCACCTTATCATTTATTTTCATGAATTTTTGCATTAACTTATAAGTTGGTAGCTTGAGCATGACTAGCATGATTAGCTGTAATCCATAAATTAGAAGGAAAGGAGAGATTTTGAGGGATTTTTTATTCCTGGTGCATACTACCCATAAAGTGAACTTTAGAAATGAGTGCCATTCCTAGGGTTTCTCTCAAGCTTATTTATTTATGGCATCTATTAAATTCTTATTAGTGGACTTTGTAAATCTATTCCCTTATGGGTAGTGATTGGATGAGAACCTTAGAGTGATCCATTTTCATAGGCCCACTCTAGGAATTCTATGGATTGAAAAGCAAAACCATTATCACACACCAAATAGATAGGGAGCTCAAAATGAGTTTTTTATGCTGTTTTATAATAATTTAATGGAATTAGCATTGGTGATTCTTTTAGTTGCAACTACCATAGACCACTTTGTCTAATAGTTTATGCCCATAAGGACAAACTTATGGTTAGATGATGAATTGGGTTTGATGACCCACACAAAATCTATCCCCCATTATGCAAATGGTGTAGACTCAATGATGAGTTATAGTGTCATTAATGCATGTATTTATTTTTTATAAAATTTCTAGCACTGATGGAAAAATTGAACATGGGCATGAACATCTTTGAATAGTGTGGGCCAGTAGTAGCCTGCTTGAATAACTTTGTGGGCCATGGCATTTTTTCTAGGGTGGTTGGCTCCCAATATTTCATGGAAACTTTCCATTATTTCTTTGGCCTGTTATTAATTCATACACTAGAGGTAGATTCCTTCATGGTTCCTTTGAAGATAACTCCCTTCTTCAACATATATTATGTAAAATTCAAATAGAGGGTCCTCTTATGTGTTTGGTTGAGTTTCATAGGTGTAGTTACATTAATTAGGAATTTCATGACCATGGCATTCCATTTTGATTGTATAACTCTATTTTGGTCCACTAGGTACACTATAATCCTCAAATATATCTATGTTAATAGCTAATTAAGGCCATATCCTATAATCAGTTTATCTAGTTTGATTTCCAAGTCATACTCTTGTAATTTTCTCATCCATCAACCTCTTCATTTTCCCAACTCATTCTTCACTAGAAATTATTTTATAGCTCGGTCCAAGACAATTATGTGTACTTTATTTTGAAGGATGTAATTTATAAATTTCTTCACTACCTTGACTAGGGCATAGGCATGCTTATCTAGGGTAGAATATCTCATCTAGGCATCCTTGATATTAGCGCTTATAAAATTAATGGGATGCTCTTCTCCCTCTAATATTTGGGTGATGCAAGCATCAATGGTGTGTTCTAAATAAAAGGGGTAGATATATAAATCTTACATATAGTCTAGGATAATGAAAATTGGGGCTTGCATAATGGCATCTTTAATATCTTAAAAAGCCTTATTTGATTCAACATTCCATTCAACTTTCACATCTTGTTTTAACATCGCATTCAAGAGTTTTACTATTTTAGTTAATTTATAAATAAACTTACACAAAAAGTTAATTTTCCCAAATAAATATTTTAGTTATTTCTTACCATTAGGTAAAGGCAATTTGGAAATTACATCTTCCCTTTTAGGGTCGATAAAAATACCTTATTTTGTGACAATGTGACCGAGAAGATTACCTTCAATGACATTGATCATGTTATTCTTTAGGTTTATGTAAATTTCATACCTTTTAAATCTTTCAAATACCTTCTCCAAATGGTGCATATGATCTAACCTATAATTAAAAAACATAGTTAGGTCATCCATATTATATATTTACCTGTTAGTCCTTGAAAAGCAAGGCCTATTTCCCTTTGGAATGTTTCACTTGAATTTATCAACTTGAAGGGTATTTATTTATAAGTAAATATGCCCCACTTAATGGTGAAGGCAATATTAGTCCTATATTTAGATTTGGCCAAGACTTGGTTGTATTAAAATAATTCATATAAAAGGGACATAATTTAAAGTCCACTCACCATTTGGATCACCCCATCCAAGGAAGCAATGGATAATTATCTTTATCGAAGGCTCGGTTTAAGTTATGGAAGTCTACACACAAGCAGATTTGTCTATTTTTTTTTCATAGGCACCACATTATCCATATAGGTGGAGTGATAAATTAAGAAACTTCTCCCTATATCAATTAATTTATGGACTTCCTTCTATATTAAGTGCTCCATGATTAGTTTTACTAGCCTCTATCTTTGCCTAAATGGTTTCTAACTATGTTTGAGGGGAATAGTGTGAGTGAATACTCTCAGGTCAAAGACCTTAAATTATCCATAGGCCTACATAATCACATCATTATATATCAATAGTAACCTTCATAATTACTCTAATTCATAGTCTATCTAGTTGGGACCTACATTGACCATCTATGGATTTTCTATAGGACCAAAGTTGATAAGTCAGTACTTTTAGTCCTCAAACTTGGGATATTTCACTTGGATGGTCAGTTTTGAAGCATTGAATTATATTTCCAATGAGATCATCCCCTTCAATATCTAATTCCCATGAATATTCAATATCCCATTTTTATCCATCTCATTCTCAAGGTTGTCTCATTCTTTCTCATCTATAACTTGTGTCTCTAATGTTCCCTTATTACTGAGAAATTAGATGATTTGTTGGTCATTCTCAAAGACTTTAAATTTTGTCACATTGGTTGGATAGAGGAACATGTGATAAATTTCATAGATAACTCTTATATCTTAGTGTCATCCAAGTGAGTTAAGTTAGATACCACAGACACTAGTGAGTTAGTTACTTGGTTTTCTTCCTAGGGAATAGTGATTATATTAAATGTGTTAAACATCTCAATTAGGTCCCAAGTCCTATGCTTATAACTTTTGAGGTATGATAGCTTACATTAAAATTTAGGTTTGATCTGGTTAACCACAAGCTCAAAGTCACTAAATACTCTTAGTTCATTTGTCTTATATTTCAATGTAAATTATAATCCTAGGACTAGAGCTTCATACTCCACCAAATTATTTGTGTAGGGAAAATATAAATTATATGATGATAAATGTCTTCTCCTTAGGGGGTCTATAAGTAGGAAACTAGCCCCATTACCTTGTTTGGAATGAGCTTTGTCTATATAAAAATACCATAGGTCAGGGAGGCTTGGTCCATAACTAAATTGATCTTTGGGCAACTTTGTGTTCATCATGTAGATGTATGGGTCTAAGGAAACTAGGTTTACCTTATCATTAATGGCGTTGTACTTGGTTATCCTTTTTTTCATGTGGGTGTATCTATCTACCTAGATTTGGTTGGCTTCTCCTCTCCATAATAAGTACATATGGGAGAAATTTGTGTCCATATACCCATTTAGGGATTTGGACTAATCTTTATTGAGGAACATGTCATAAGCTTCAAGGATCTCCATTACTTGGATGTCTATGAAGTGTTGAATCCAAATATCAGACTCCAACTAGATGTGTATATTGAGTATTTTACCTATGACTTTTACTTCTAAATTGTCTAACTAGATTAATACCTTGTCTGACTTTATGGGTACCAACATGAGCTTCTCACATATGCCTGTTAGCATCATATTAGTTAAGGCCCCTCAATATAATAAGTATTTATGTATAATATTTCCAAATAACTAGATGGTTAATAGGAAAGGGGTAACCTCCATCTTATTTTGTGAATGAGCACATTGGTGTGTGTTACTCTCAATTTTGACTGGGTCGATGGGGTCAACTTCTGAGTCAAGGATTTTAGTAGTAGATCCCATTACTTAGTGATTTAAACAAGATCATGAAGTGTGATTTTGGATTTTATCTTGTTCATATACTTCACTATGTTATAACCCCCTTTACTTTAGATCGGTGGGTTTTTTGTGGGTGCCTTAGGTTCTTGACACGTCCAAGGTGGGGGATCATTCTTAGCATTTTGGTCCAATGGGCTTACACCATTATTAGGGGAGTCAAGGTATTAAGGGGATGTTGTTATCATATATTCATAAGGGCATAGTTATTCCTATAGAATTTATGAAATGCTTACACCTCACTAATACCCTCCTCTGGCTCATTTTCTTCCTAGGTAGGGAAATCCATGGTCTATAACATCATAGTAGTACTAGGGATTTTATTCATGTTGGAATATTTAGGGTGATTAGGGACCAATTAATATTATTCCATTTCCTTCTAAAATATCTAAAAAGTAAAATTGAAATATGTGTAATCCAGTTCCCCATGGGATATTATGTTATGCACTTAACACTAGCTAGGTAAGGCTATCTCAAAGATATTGATTTTGGGTAGCCTATTGGGTGAGGGTTATAAGGGATTATGAGGAAAATTATAGTTTATATGTGGTATTTGATATGTGATATTTTTTTTAGAACTTTTTGCATTAGAGTTACTCACCTATCTTTATAGCCCAAGAAATTGTTGCTAAGTTTTTGTACCATTCATTAAATGGAATCCAACTCATTCTTTGTGGAATCTTGGGGTATAGTTTGGGTATTATTAGTTTCTACTAATGTTACCTAGTGTGGTTTTCAAGTAAATAGTTCATGGCCTCCTAGTTTAATAAAACTTAGTTTTTGGTTTGAAGAGGGATGACCCAGTGGGAGTTGATGCATTGTAGGGAGTGGATGAATCGCTATGGCATTCTAATTAACATTTGGAAAGAAGTTAAATGTGGGCATATATGGTGTCACACTAAGAATGAGGCCCATCATGTGGCCTTGGGGGTTTAGTTTCCTATCTACCTTGATGGCTCATGTAAAAGCTAATGATAGCTTTGTTATGGTCACATCTCTCCTTAGGAACATGATTATCTAATAATCTAGTGAATTATTATACATTTCAAGTGCTAATTAGGGGTTAGGTTGATAAAGTATAATGACCTAGCTATACATATTTTGAAAAATAGCATTGAAATTCTTGATAGGATCATTGGGATCCCTTTTGATACAAGAAAATTGTTGATATAATACACTGGGGTCTATCACTTGCCTAATTTGGGCAAAGAAAGAAATACTAAAATAGTCCCAACTCAAGATAGAGTCTTTATGAAGGTTAAGGAACCAATCATATGTTGAGTCCATTAACATGAATAGGAAATTCTTTCATGTCAAGTCCTCATGTTCTGCATTTATAATATTTAGGTAAGTTTTATAGGAATTCATGTTCTTTAGAAGTTCATCCCATACCAAGGGTGAAATGGGAAAGATATCTCTTAGGTTTCATAGGTAAATCATGGATAACTCCTAGGACATTAATAGTAGAGCCAACTAACTAGACCATCATAGTTTGTAATTTTAGAAGAGGTTATGAGGACAAATTGATTAGAATAATAGTATGTCTATGTTGGGTTTTCTATGGAAAAGGAGAGGGAAATTAACAATCAGTCATGGTGGGACCTATCCCTAGTAACTAGTGAACTAGTCTTGAGCATGATTCATAATCAAATAATGGTTAGTAAGGTATTATTAATAACCAAAATCTTCAAATAAACTAATAAAAAAATTTAAATACATGAAGATGGCCATCCTTCTAGTACCAGCTATTGTTTGGTATAAACCATGGTTCATGAAATACCCATGAGATTTGGTATTTACCATAAAGAAATATGGGAACAATGATGGAATTTTGTCCTCCCTTTTAGGACTAGTCTGGGATCAACACAAGGCATGGCTATAGGTATTTGACTTCATAATGGAATCTATGTGAATGGTCTCTAATAGATGTAGTATCACCACTAAAAGTTTAATATGGGATTCTTGCACACATATCTAATTATTAAAGGTTAATATTAGAGTTCATGTATTATGATCTTATGTTTTATAAACATAGGGGAGATGGTAGTTCAGTCTTTAAAAACAAACACAAAAATAGAGGGGATAATAAGATAGAAAAGAGAGCCTCCAAACCTAGAATGAACTCAATATGGTAACCATCAAACCTAGTGCCCTGGCCATAGTTATACCACTTTAGACTAAGTTTCACTAAATTGATACCTCCAAGAACACATAGTGGGAAGAGTCTAAGGAAATAGGGGAATATGCCTCAAATATGAACCCTCACTAAATATAAGTATTAGGAGTTTATATTAAACTACACATAAACACCTAATGGTAATTTTTAGTTTAACACACAAATTAATAGTACTGTAAAAAGATAAATGATAGAGTTTACAATAGGATTATAATAGACAAACACATCATAATTACAACATACATGTATTATCAAGTTATTGGTCTAATAAATCTAACATTTAACAAACATTTAAAATGGAGATGAAAGATAATTGAGATGCATAACCAGACCTTTATAAAAAATAAGAATTGTATTCATTAAAAAAATAAGTGTTGTTACAATAATTGATCCTTTCCAACTCTATAGTCTAAAGAGATGAGGGAGAAAGTAGGTGAAATCCTAGTTATAATCCGATAGTATTTCTAAGAAATTTTTAATCAATATTTATATTATAATATGACTTTACCTTATATAGATGAGGAGGGGATTCACTTCCAAATAGCATGATATTCCCATATTAGGCCATGATGGCCACTCATGATAGTTACAACCATAATTCAAAATTCAAAAAAAAATCCCTTTAATCTCACTAAAAGATTCATAGGGGACCACTTAGTTGATACATGGAGTTGGCTATGAAGGTCCAACACCCAACTAATTTGATCTCACATCCCTAGATTCCAATGCAGTTACCACAAGGTTGAATTCCTTTTTTAACTTAGTAAGGTTCATCAAGGGTTCCCTAAATATCACCTTGACTTGAGTCACTACCCTCCAATAAACCTAAAAGGGAACTTGCATTGACACTTGGATCATGGATACTTAGTTGATGTTCACCATGGATTACATTGATATCTTAAAAAACCCCTAATCCCCTTATTTGATTTGGTGGCCTTATCCCCAATGACTTAGTCAAATTGACCTAGGTGGGCTCTAAATTCTCCCCTATCTAGCAAGGTGCCATCTAGGTAGAATAGCATAAATATATTGACCTCTTTGAATTAATTCAATATCTTCTTATTACCCTCTTCCAAGTGCCCTATTATAGTATGAGCCACATCTAGCCACTCTATATTTGCCTTAATGTTCCCAACATATGTCTGATACAACCCTAAGTCTAAGGTGGGCATTAGTTTTAATTTTGGGAACATACATTTGCTAATCACCACTAGTAGCTTCTTATACTTCCCATAAACCTCTCCAATCCTCTCTATGTAAGCTTTACTCTATTGTATAATAACATTATTCTTAGCCATAGTATCCACCACCTTCCTCAAAACTAAGAAGAGTAATACAAGGATGTCCTTGACCTACCCAAATAGTCTAATAGGGAATGAGATCTTCACCTAGGATTTTAATGCCTAAACCTAGCTTTATATGTCCTTGAGGAGATTCTCCAACAAATTATGAGTTACCCAGAGCATAGAGAGTGGATTCTTCCATTTCATCAAGTACTCCTTAATTGCTCTAGACTATAGCTACTTAGTGTGCATTTGAATAATTGTCTCAAGATCAAGAATAACTCTCCCTTCCTCATCCAATTCTAGTAACTCATTTTGAGTATCTCCTCTATGTCTAATGACTTTCTTTAGGCATGATACATGAAATAATGGATGTATTTGAGTGGATGAAGGAAAATCTAACTTGTAGGCCACACTACCAATTTTTTGCAATATCTAATAAGGACCATAATACTTAGGGGATAACTTGTTATCATTTTTCTATTACTTTAAATACATCTACTTATATGGCTAAAAGTGAACAAAGACCTAATCACCAATGTCAAAATTCCTCTCACTCTTGTGTTGATCTATCTACTACTTCATACGATTCTAGGCCATGGCTAAATTTTCATGTAAACTTGTAAGGACCTCCTATTGATGGTGAATATGTTCCTAAACTACACAAACCTTAGGATGGACCTTAAAGGTTGAAATAATGGATGTAGGGTGGTATCCATACAAGGCCACAAAGGGAGACATTTTTGAAGAACTATGAATAAAAGTATTATACCACCATTCATTAAGTGGCAATCAATGAACCCATTTATCCTATTTATTAGAAACAAAACAATAGAGATATCCTTCCAAACATTTATTGACTACCTTTGTTTGTCCATCTGATTGAGGATGATAGGATGAGATATGATCCAAGTTGGTGTCCAAACATGAAATTAATGTAGTCCAAAAATTACTAGTGAAAATGGGATCTCTATCACTGATAATGATATTAGGAGTACCATGAATTTTTTTAACTATATTGAGAAAAGTAGAAGTTTTGTACTATCAACAAAGGTCTGTGATAAAGAACAAAAATGAGCATACTTATTGAGATGATCCACAATAACCATGATAAAATTTTGACCATCATATCTCAGTAACCTTGTAGTGAAATCCATAGACACCTATTCCCAATGCTAACTAGGGATGGATAATGGTTGTAAAAGACCTAGGGTTTTGATGGTTTCACCTTTATTTTATTCATAGATCATACATTTAGCCACATATTTTTGGACATCCCCCTTAAGTCCTTCCTAAAAAATATTGCTTTATTCTATGATAGTTTTTCAAAAATATTGAATGACCCCCAAGTGGAGTTGCATGAAGTTCTTAAAGGATTTTTTGTTTGATAAGAGAATTCTTACATAGGTATAATATGTCTTTATAACATAATGCATTACCCTTCCATGTGAATTTTTCAAATCCACCCAAACGCTGCTAAATATTCTAAATCAAATCATGTGTAGTACTATCATTTTCCAATTTTGATCTTACTTCCTCTAGACAATCTACCTACCAAATGGTCATGACATATAGAAATGCCTCAACTAATTCATCCCTCCTAGATAGTGCATCTTCCACCACATTTTTCTTTCCTTTCTTGTAGACTATTTAAAAATCATAGCCTAATATCTTAACTACCCATTTTTTTTGTTCTTCTGATGATAACCACTCTTCCAAAAAATATTTGAGACTATCATGATCAGTCTTACCTAAAAGTGATGACCCATCAAATAAGGTCTCCATTATTTGATAGCATGTAGAATGGCCATCATATCCTTCTCATACATGGGCATGAACCAATTTTTACCCTTTAGATGGTGACTTTCAAATTCAAGTGGTCTAACTTCTTTCATGAGCATAGAACCCATACCATATCCAAATGCATCACATTCAACCACAAAAGTCTTAGAAAAATTAGGAACAGCCAAAAATGGAGTGGTATACATAGCCAGTTTCAATTGTTCAAATGCCTTGATAGTTGTATCAGTCTACTACAAGGAGTATTTCTTCAATAAAGAGGTGAGTGGGATTGCAATGATATCATAATTTTTGACAAATTACAATAGTAACTAATTAACCTTATAAATCCCCTTAGTTGCTTAAGTGTCATAGGAATTAGCCAATCCATCATTGCTTGGAATTTTTTGGGGATGCACTTACACTCCATTTAAAACCATATGATGAAAATACTCAACCTCACAAGCTCCAAAATTACATCTGTAAGGTTTGGCATACAACTGATGTTGTTCTAGAATTGAGAGTACTTGTTTCACATGCTACAAATGGTCTTCCCAATTTTTATTGTAAATAAGGATATAATCATAAAACATTAGAACAAATTTCCTTAAAATATCCTAAAAATAGTATTCATTAAACTCTAAAAGGTAGATGGTGCATTTGTTAGACTAAAAGGCATAACCATAAACTCATAATGGCCCTCATGAGTTCTGAAAGCTTTTTTAAGTATGTCTTCATCATAGATCTAGATTTGATGATATACAGAATGTAGATCTAATTGTTAAAATAATGAGCACCATTCAATTCATCTAGAAAATCATTAATTATAGTAAAAGGAAACTTATCTTTTATAGTGTACTTATTGAGCTCTTTGTAGTTGGTGAACATCCTCCAAGTGTCATATTTATTTCTTACCATGACAACTAGAAAAGAATATTTGCTTTGGCTATGGAAAATGTTTCCTACATCCAACATCTCATGTACCATCCTTTTAATTTCACTTTTATGGGTGTATGGATACTTATATGGCCTAATTTTAGGTGGTGTACTACTAGTAATAAGTTTCATGGCATGATCATGCATGTGGTTGGGTAGAAGTCCTTTTAACATGTTACCAAAAATAATAGAATTGGTGTCAATCACTTTTTGTAGATTATGAGGTGTAGATGGCTGAGTTGGTTGGACTTTAATGGAAAACAAGTGAGCCAAAAATCCTTCAGCACCCTTTCAGAGAATCTATCATTTGATGAGAGATAAAAAATTATGGATATTTAACCCTTAATCTCCTCAACTCAAATGTCCTTCTTTTATAATAAAATTACATGAATAATTCCTAAAAAGTCATCTCAATAGTGCCCAAGGTGGTGAGTCACTATACTCCTAGAACAATGTCAACTCTACCCATGGGAATAAAAAACATATGATAATCTAATAGGTAGTCTCCTATAGCCAACTTAATACTATGGTATTTTACTAAATAGATGATAATACCACCATCTAAAATCATGACTTGAAATTCTAGAACAAGATAAATGAAATAGTTCAAATGAGCAGTCAACTTACTATTGAAGAAGTTGTGTACTCCCAAAATCAATCAAAATAGTGACCTTTTATTTCTTAAGGAAACCCACCACCTTAAGATTTTGGAGAGTCCTGATACCTGAAAGGGCATGATAATAAATAGTAGGATGAGAGTCTTCAAATTCCTTCTTAGGTCCTTCTATATCCTCATCATTTACATCCTCATTGGCACCTTCAATGTAAAATAACTTATTTTTAGCATAGTGATGTCCTTTTCTCTATTTTATATCACACCCATAACATAACCTTTTATATCGCTTCTCAATTTTTTAAGATGTTAATATGGTGGGTTGAGGAAATGATGGTGTTGGAAAGGTGTGATCATAACTAGTAGTAAAAGTTTTCCATTTGATCATCTCTTTTTATTTTTCCATGCATGTCCTTGGGATAGCTTCTAATATAAATAATGGATTAAACATCCAAACCTATAATTGGATGTTATCTTTAAGTCCACCTAGAAAAAGAGTAGTCAAATGTGCCTCAGTGATGTCTTCCACCTATAAGGTTAGATTCTAAAATTGATTAATATAATCTTACATAGTTCTTATTTGATGCAATTTGGCTAACTAGATGAAGTATTTCTTAGAGACATTATTTTGATAATGAGCCAACAACTCATCAGTGAAAATAGACCATGTAACAAGAGCACCATTCTTTTTCTTTTGAGCACATAACTAGCAATACTAAATGAATTGCTCAGGTTCCAGATATAGAGATGACACTATCACCTTTGAGAACTAGGAGTTTGGTGCAGATAAAATAAATTCTCAATTTGAGTAATCCAAGTGAGAAGATTCTTACCATCAAACTTACACATTTCCACTTTTGGCAACATTGGTTTCACACCAAGTTGGAGTTGTAGTGCTGAGAGGAGGACCCAAATGATGAGGTGGAGGTGTTTGTCTATAACTAAGATGAAATGGTAGTTAATTATGTAGTGATCTGATGCAATTAAGTGTTTACCCCATTAATCTCTCTACATATCCCTAAATAAATAGTTTAAACTATGTAAAATTCATCCTACCTCATCAAGACCTTTATGTCAACCTAAAGTTGAGAAATCATGAGATCTGAAGTTATTAATTTCATGTCATCCCTAGAAGGAGTCTTAGGATTTTATTGCCCCACTTTTTCTATAATTATTAAGGCTTGCCATGCACAAACCCTAGGAGGTCTTTTTCCTCAAAAAAAGTGTACCAAGAGATGGTATCATTACAATCATCTCACCAAGATGAATTTAATAACTACTTTTGCACACTGGGGTGAAACATTTTGGCACAAAAACGTGTATCAACATAATATACAATTACAATCATCTCACCAAGAGGAATCTAATGACTTCAAATGTTCAAAGGGAAAAAATTCTATACCCTTTTTTAAAAAAAAAACATTTTAAACAATATTATGCTGATAGAAAAAGTAAATTCTTCATGGATTGCAAGTTATGTTTTTTCATTCCTTCCATTCACAGAAGTCACACCTCACCAGATCCAAAAAAAAATGTCACAACAAACTTGTCCAAATCAAATCTTTGATATCACTTATAATTAATTTACTTAGATGTTTACACAAAATAATTATATATCACATAAAATAATCAAAGATAAGAGATCACACAATAATAATTGATAGTAGAGCATAATACTAGATAATATGGTAGAGCCACTTCAAGGGGGAAACCTCCATAATAATTTAATAAGATAAAAATACTTAATATGATAATCAAATACTAACCACTACCTCTTATATATATTCTACCTAGCCATGGTTATTTTATAGGTTGACCTAACTAAGAACATAGAGAAATGTAACAAGAATATAAAAGAGATATGTAATCCATAAGTCAGCCACACATCCCTAGACACACCAAAGGTTAAGGGTGTAGAAAAATCCATGGGGATTTAGGGTAATAAAAAGGGGGGATCAGGGATCAATAGGTGTAAGCACCATGACTAGGTTTAGAGGAATCATTGAGGCTAGTAGAAGAATCTAGACTAGAGTGGAAGGTCTCTTAATTAAATCCCAAGGGTGAGCTACCTTATGCTTATTTGGGGGTCTCTTACCTAGGTCAAATCTATGTGCTATGGTGGAAGGACTAGCAGGAACATTAGGAGCCATGGGGACTGACTGTGGAGGTTGATGAGTTATTTAAGGAGGCTTTAAGATAGCCAAATGGGATATTAAGATATCTCTGAGCACTTGGGATATACTCTTGATGGTTGTAATTATGATCATCAATGAATATGTGCCTAAAATTACTTAGGCTAAAGGCCTTCTTAGTGAAGGCATCAAGAAGGATTTAGGTTATGAAATAGATGGGACATAGGGGAATGAAGAGTTAAGGATGCTTTATAGGATTGATGCCAAAGGTACCTAGGTGAATAATGGAGGGGTGTAATGGAAAAAATAGGAAACACCACTTAGGGAACTTTTTGAAAGGGAGAAAAACTTGGGGGTACCATGACTAGGAGTAAAAGGTGGTGAGAATGAGTGGTAGAAAGGAGATGGAAGAAATGTGAGGTAGAAGGGGTATAACCTATACAAGTTCTTATTGTGAGCCTCATTCTAGGTTTACCTTTGAACTAATAGTGATTTCAAACATTAGGGTCTATGAAATTTGAGGCTAAAGTGTATTTGGTTGAGTGTCTTATGCCTAGGCTACCTACCACCAAGTAATATTAGTCTAGTTTAGCTAGGGATGGGACATAAAGATATTGGAGGAGATAGAGGTGGATTTGGGGTGTGAGGAATGGGTTTCATTAGAGGAGGTAGAGGTGGGGCTAAAGCATGAGTAGGATAAGGTGACATAATGACCTATAAAATCCTCCTAGAGATACCAAGAGGAGTCAGAGTTAGATCCTCTATGGAGTGAGTAAGAGTTAGTGGGGGAGCAGATGGGGATACTTGGACCTTCTTTCTTTTTTTCTTATTCTAAGTCATGATATGAGACAACTTCTCTAGGTCATTTATAGCATCCAATTATAACTCATCATCATCCATTTGGTGGCTATATTATATATTAAGGTAAGTTGAATACCTCACTAAGTGAGCTCTGATCATGCCTTTAAGGTCCCAATACCATAGCTTGGATCTCCCTAGGGTGGAGTCCTACATGCTTAATATTTTTTAGAGGGGATAGAAGGACTTGTAGACATGGTACCTAATGGATATTAGGAATGATATACATGACTTTTAATAAAGGCTTATAAAAAAGTTAAAAATACCCTCTACCAATTGGTAGGCAATCTCCTTCTCTACTAGGTGATCTGAGATCAAGTATGTCAAGCAGAGGGGCTACTTGATAACACCCATGATTTGAATTATATTGTCCTCCCTATAGTACCAATAATCATTGATGAATATAATAGAGTATTAGATATATTTCAATAAATGATTAATTTAGGACTCATTGATAATGTTAAAGAACACTAGGTAAAAGTGCTCACATATGCCCCAGATGTGGTTCTAGTACTAGTGGCTAGATAGTCTATAAAATATTACATGGACCACTGAGCCCCTAAGAACCCACAAATGAAAATTTTAAGGTTTGAATGTGAGTGTCATATAGATTGTGTCCATAAGGTAGCTCATCATGTAGAAATTTACTCCTACTCAAGCATCCACTATGGCATTAAACAACTTGAATTTAATCATTACTCCTATGTCTAATACATTGGATTCTATGAGGATCATATGGAAGAGGAGAACCCATGATTCATTAACATGTAAGTAGTCTTAGGCCTTGAAAAAATAGTTTAGTAGAATCATGACTACTTAGATCTCCTCCTGGAAGGTGTGGACTATGTATTTATTGATGTCCTTCTTGTTAACCCACTTAGCATATAGGTTCTTAGAATATTCATGAAGGAAATCATATATCTTGAAGGTCTTAGTCTAAGTTTCTTCCATAAAACATCATAAGAGAAGGTGAAATCTAAGAGGGAGTAATATACCTTATAGGCATTACTAGAGATTCTAATGATATGGTGTTAATATTTGGGTGAGTAAACCCATTCATAGAATCTAATCTTCACCTAGATGGTAGTGAGAAGTAGGTTTATAAACAAGTTGAAATAGGTGAACACCTCTACTTTGGTCATGAACCTATGAAGATGACATTTTTTGTAGGCCTGAAGGGCATCTTTAAATTATGCATGTTCAGCATTATCAAACCTTGAGTCTCTAGGTACCTATTCAATTGATTTGAACATGTCATTATAGTGATTGAACTTAGTCAAACATTCTAGGAAAAGGGTATCTTAGTACTTAGGCTCAACCTTTGGGTTTTAAGATATATGACAATTATAACAAGATGGAGGGGAAATAATAAGGTATTGAGTGTGGGGTCAAAAATACAAGTGTATACAATGGGAATTATAAATTAAGGAGATGAACTTCTCTTGAAGGTATATAGTGATAATCATTAGTGATCTTTCCTTTAGGTTTTATAAATACACACATTAATCATCCTTTATTAATGGAATTTTTTGGCTCACTTGCTATGAATTCAAATTTGAGTTTGTGTCTAAATCTCCTCTCTTTATTTCCCAATATGGAGTTAAATTCAGAGCTCAAAATCCTCCACCGCCAACTAGATTTAGCAATGGTGATGTAATGTTTTAAAAATATCCAATCAGGCCTAGTTTTTTATTTTATTAATGCATAATGTGTGGTAGGTATGTGTTCACATCTCTTCAAGGCTTCTTGGTTAACTCCCACCTTATTCCATGTGTCATCTAATTATTAACCCACTTTTTAATGTTTGGCACCTAATCATAGCTTCGTACTCCATGTCACACCCTCATGAAGGGTGAGGTGTCATTTACGGATATGCATCGTACTTTGATTTATCATCAAGATCCATATATAACCCATTATGACCATTTTAGGGATTTTTTTAGACACATATTCATATGTTTAGTTATGTGACATGGCACCCTCTAAGTGTGTTAGGGTCTCTAAGGCTCTGATATATCTAATGGTTTAGGGGATTGGTCATTATAATAACTAGTGATGTGACATCCTCTGAGTAGGTCAAGCTCTCCTAAGCTTTGACATCTCTGATAGGTCTAGGGGATTAGCCACTCTAACAACTAGTGATGTGGTGCCCTCTGAGTGGGTCGGGCTCTTTCGATCTCTAACATATCTAAAATATATAGGGGATTGGCCACTCTAAAAATTAGTGACATGGTTCCCTATAAGTGGGTCAAGCTCTCTTAATATTTGACATCTCTACTATGTTTATGGGACTATCTACTCTAACAATTAGTGACATGGTGCCCTTTGAGTGGGTTGAGCTCTCCCAAGCTCTGACATCTCTGATAGTTCCTAAATAATGGTCACTCTGACAATTGGTGACATGGTGCCCTCTAAGTAGGTCAATATAATTTTTCTATTTTCCCATCAAAAACCCATGAAAAGTCTAAGTAATAAATAAAAATATGCATAATTCATTAATAACTTACCTGACTACCATTAAGATTTTGATTTGCCACAAAGGGTGTTAGGTCCATTGACCTGAGAAAGTAATAAGACTCTAGAAACTCCTTATAAAAGTAGACCTACAAATTTAGCATTAAAAATCCTTAAATAAATAATCTTACCTTAATCATAAAATAAATAATGCTTATTATTTCTTGGGGAAATTATAGCAACATAATATTTCAAGGGTCTAGTTCAGGCAAACCTGATGAGAATAAAAGAATGAATCTAGAAGCTCTGGTTTGAAAATTTTAATAAAGGGGTTCCCCATTTCAATTAAAATCGGTTCCCCATTTTTCTAACTATAATAGACTCAAATATATGTCACATAAATAATGCATTGCCTCCATCATAATTGTGTCTATTAACAATCTAAATTTTTTTTAAGAACAAGAGTAAAAAAATTGAAATTAATACATTCTATGTAATATATGAATTGGTGGAAGAATATCAAGATGGATGTGGAATAATTATGAATTTTATTCCATGGATATGGGTAGAGGTGAGTCTATAGATGATGAATTTCATCATCTTGGAAGTAAAATATTATAGGTTTTATTCCTACCAATTTTCTATCCTCAATTATTTCTATTGTGATAAAATAATGAGTAATCCACTGTATTTGTTGATGTCATTGGATTATTCCATATTGGGAATTCAACTTGGAAAAGGTGAGGAACCCTTACACCAAGGTTTTATTCTATTGATATTATATGGGTCTTTACTGATCATCTCCCTCTTAAAGGCTAATTTGGATCTTGACACTTGGGGAGGTAGTAGGGAAGGTAGGGAGAAGGAAGTTCCCAATAAGGACAAGACTAAAAGTGGGCAAGCTTAAAGTTTGTTAAAATTATAATCTCACGTAATCAAGGGTAGATCAATATGGGATGAGTAAGTGGATAATTACCACCCTAGGTAAAAGGGAATGAATGGACACAACTCAATAAAAAGAGTCTCAAATGCAAGGGTAAGCTCAACAAGAAATTTAAGTTATCCAAATAGATTATCAAGTTGGAGCATCATATTAGTAAGTACATTGGTCTAGTCTAAGTCTTAGAATAGAATATTAGTATAAATAGGGAGATATACACTCAATAATAAATTTTGCAGAGCATTCTAATTGACCTAGGGACTAAGGATGAGACCCTAATTTTTTGTAGATGGCTTTACATCCTAGCCATTCTCATAAGAGCGATACTAAAGAAGGTTTTTAAAGGAAAATTTAAAGTATAAAAGAAAAATCTAATCTATAGAAAAGAATGTTGAAATTTTTTATCAAATACTAGAATGGAAAATATATATATATATGGGAATGGGGCTATGAACATAAGGTAAACTTAACGTGGAAGCTTACTATAGGTGAAGAGAATATAGAGTTAAGAAGGTATATGATCTATATGAGGGAGGTGGTTGTGAGTCTTATAGCTAGGGTGTACATAATCTATTAATCTTTAAAAAATGTGGACCAAGTGATAAAACTTAGAACTTCCCATATCATTAATTTCTGAAAGACATTGAGTAGTTCTAGGATAGTTTGGGTAAGAAAAAACCTAAATTTAAGGGTCAAACTAATGAAGACCAAGTAAGATAATCAAAATCCATATTATGGTCTTCAAAAGGAATTTTTAAGATCTTGATTCTCTAAATGATCATCTTAAAATGAATAAGGAAGGATGGGAGGATGACATTTCTTTGGAGGAGTTGGTGACTCTAAATAAATGATTTGAATGGTTTGTCACTTTTGGGGGAAGTTTTGTTGAAGTTTGGATTTATGTTGATCATTTGGTTTTTCTTTCTAACTAGTTTCGGTCTTGTTGTTCCTTATTTAACCATGGTGATAATATTTCTCTTTTTATATAGTTTCTTACTGTAAATTTTTTGGGTATATTTAATAAATCCCTATTTTTATTTAATAACAACAAAAAAATACAACCATTTTCCTTTCAATCATAAACTATGTTTTTGTATATGTGCATGAACCAGTATCATGAATCATGAATCTTAAAGTGTGTACATGTGTATTAAAAAACATCATGCCCAATGAATATGTGTCAATTTATATATAATTATATTCATATATATATCTATCTATATATATATATATATATATATATATATATATATATATATACATATATATATATACATATATATATACATATATATATATACATATATATATATATATATACATATATATATATATATACATATATATATACATATACATATATATATATATATATACATATATATATATATACATACATATATATATATATACATATATATATATATATATATATACATATATATATATATATATATATACATATATATATATATATATGTTTAAATTTTAGAACCTATATCTCAAATGTATGTGTACATGAAAACTTATAAGTCAAGTTCCTATAAATTGTGTACATATTCCCATGCATATGCACCCAAGTGTGTATGAATATATGCTTAAGTATATGCAAATTTATTTAATATTCATGGCATATACCCCCATAACATGTAATAATGTTCCAATATATATCATGTAACTAAATCATATATTATCTAAATCATTCTGAATCTTTGAAATCTAGACTTTGATATGTTTTTTATTTAAGAGGGCTTATGTCTCTATGACAAGCCCACTATAATTCCCCATTAATAGATGAGGGACATGTCATGTAAGTCACTCATATAAAAATAACATGTATAAATATAGCATCATATATAAACATTTGAACTTGTTGATAATATGTCATCATAGCAATGCATATTTCAATCAAGGCATGTGTGTAACATATGTATTACAATAAAAACAAATATTTAAACATTATTTATGAATTATATATCACCTCAGTCTTGTACACTTTTAAAATTCAGACCTTGGTTGTTCCTTTCTATTCTAGACCTTTCCTACTTCTATAAGTCTCACATCTGCTCTCTCTTATGCCCCTTAGCCTATCTCTTTGTCCAACTAGTCTTATGTTAATGAAGCAGGCCTTCTATCTTACCCAAAAATATTAAAAATTATTTATCTTATTCCTTTGAAATTTTTGAGCCTATACCTATTTTCTTACTCCTTGGACACTTGAATCTAGCATAGATACCTACATCGATGCAGTTGTCATGTTCTAATGCAAGTATCCAGTACCTTAAAGGCCATCTAATTTTCAAATGAAATATATCTTAATGTTTATTTTAAGTGATTTAATGTGAATTATTTCTCCAAATGGATTGTTATAAATACAAGATAAACCCACATTCATTCCTCACCTAATATAGACCAAGGCAACTTATCAAAAGCATTCAATCAATCACTCGATATATCAAATCTTTTTTATTTCCATATCAGTCATAGAGATAATACATACATATGTATAAATTACTAAAGGAGTGTCCTAAGTTCAAAATTTTATAAGTTATAATTTAGGTCATATAATTACTTGCTTTCCACATATTGTATGATTCACACACAAGCTAACACATAAGGGAAAACTACATAATCCTGAGGCACTCTTTGTAGTATTGGCTATGTAGGTAGTGCTCACTGATAGAGGGGTTTTTGGGGAATCTTGACACCATGCACCTACTAACCCATTTTTCCTATAGCCACTATGAGAAGGAAGAACTAGGGTTTTTACTATTTGATAAGGATTGACAGTTCATGACCCAGATTTAAATGCACCAAAGTGAATGTGATGAAAAACCTAAAAGTATCTAGTGGTTTCATCCTATTTAAGTATTATTTAAATGACATATATGTCTAACCTAGACACTAGAATCAATGTAATCATCTAAGTCTAATGCAAGTTTCCAAGGCTACAAAAGAACTAAATCTAGAATTTGGAAACTATTCTCGAATACTCATCTAGTCTACTTCATGAATTTTCTAGATCCAGATCTATATCAGCATCAGAATCAGTTAAGTACCTTAATTTCATTATCATTACAATAACTAGCATAATTTTACTTTGAATTTTTAATATATTTCAACATAATAAATTTAGTATATGTTTTATCTAAGGTTTTCAATTAATTGGTTTGTTATAAATCTATTTATCAGCCTTGTGCTTATTCATTTGTATATTCTTAACCCTAGATCCTCCACAATCTATATTTTTAGGGTTAAATATTTGGTGAGCCTAATCTCTAAGTAGAATTATTACATAAACATTCTCTTTTATATTTTTATCTCCTACCTTATCCTAATTTTTGTGTTATTTATCTCTCTCATCATGGATGAATCAATTTCTTTGATTACTATGATTATGAACTCTCTAACTCTCCCTTAAGGAAGGAATCAAAATTGATTACTCTTACATTCCTCCAAGTGCTAAAGCATATAATATAAAAGTTTTAGATGGTGGTATATATTATCCCTCTAGTTAGGCCCATTCTCCCACCATCTCAAAAAATAAGTTGATCCATCTTAATGAAGATCAAAAGCCTTTTCTTTTACCTTCTACATAAAAATTAGTTTCACATGAAAAAAGTGTTCCTTCATTTAATCATGGAAGTTTTCACCAAATCCATAAGGATACATGGAGGATTTTTAAATTAATTACAAATGAAATGTTCCTTCAAGTTCATTTATCAAATCCCCTCCTATTCTAACATTTCTAAATAATATCCCCCTTATTAAAAGTAATGACTTTTCCTACCTTCATTTGATATTAAATTTTTTTGAAAGGTTAACAAAGAGATCATCACATTTTTACCAAGTCACATTAATCCATCAAGAATAATAAATCATTACAAACCTAAAGTGAAAAGGTATCCTCATGTTCCAAATATGGTAATATTACCAATATTGGCCAAGGCATTTAAATTAAAGGATTTTTACATTCTAAAGGATGCATTTACACCAAAAGTTACCATTATACCAAAAAAGGTGCCTTTACCAAAGATCCCTCAAGTTAAAATTGTTATATCGTTATGAAAAGTGAATGAATTAAAAATTTATAATGCTTCAAGCTATTCAAATGATATACCAAAGGTACTAAAATTCAAAGATCCAATACCATTAACAAAATATCCTAAATTTAGTGATGATGAACTTGTACTTGTTATCCTTGAGGATGATGATACTCATATGCCTAGATTAAAAAAATTTGGTGGGTTGGAACTAGTTATAACACCAATGACAAAAACCACTATTACCATGAAATATATTATTTCTATGATGACCACTATTTGGGATCTTCAAAAATAGGTTTCTATACTTCAAATGCAAATGGATTTCCATATTACTAATGTAAATGTGACTTCATTCAATAAGCAACCTCTTTCACAATGTATACTTGAATATCCTTATCCATAAGATTTTGAATTACCATATTTACCTCTATTTTTGAGTCATACGGACCCATTTAACCACATGATTAACTATGTACATTATTTGGTTAATGGTAAAAAGATGACAAACTATTGCTATGAGTATTCCACATGATCATTTCTGATGAGGCTCAAAATTAGTTCTATAGCCTACCAAAAGGTTCCCTAACCACTTTTTTACAATTAGAAGATGATTTGTTTATGGACCAAAACTCACATTAAAACATTTTCAAATTTTCAAGAAACATGACGATGAATCCATTCAAGGTTATACTATTAGATTCAAAAGTAAATCATATGATCTGGCATTAATATCCTCATATTTGGAATTGTAATTATCTTTAGTAGATGGATTCTTTCCCCATTAAAGGAAATAACATTGCATAAATGATATGATTCATTTACCCATTTATATAATATGCGCATAGATATGTTTTATTCATAATTACTCATCCAAAGGAAATTAGCATACCTCCCTCCAAATACAAAAGTTTTATCCCTCACACAAAAGGAGATAAATTACCTATAAAGCATTATGAACAAAAAAGTGGTGTTCTTAATATTTAAAAATATTCCAATTTACAAATGTTACTTAACATGGGACTAATCCAAGGTCCACATTCTATGTAAGAATACCAATGGGAACAACATAAAAAGTGTTCACATCACTAGGATTTAACAATTACTTTATTCATGAGTGGTGCTTAATTTTGGCATAACCACACCGATACTATGAAATTAGAAAACTATTGTAGTGAAAGGCCTTTTCCATAACTTGGGTACCATGCCAAAGATCTATGTTATAAGGGAAACAAAAAGATTCATTGGGTTTATTTGTTATTCCTATTACTTTGGGCCTTGTGTTGTCCTTAAAAAATCATGGGTCTTACCCCATAATCCCTTACATTCATTTACATTGGGAAGAGTTTGGTTATATGAAATGGAAGATAAAATTGATCTAAATCAACAAGGTGTTGCTTTTTATCATGAATGAAAATTAATACATATTCAAAATGATAGCATCGGTTCTTATAGTAAACATGTAAAACATGAGGAGGAAAATGCTATGTATCAATTCAATTTATCAAATCATGAACTAGTCAATATAAAATATCTAATGTAAGGTTGTAATCTCTCAAATATTCCAAAAATTAAAATAAAAATTAAAAATCCAAAAATATTTTTAGCATCTACATGTTCTATAGGATCCTTGATGGATATAATATCAGTTACTTATACATACATGTGTTTCATGCTTCTATTTGAGTGTGATATAGGCATACACAGATAGATGATTTAAACACTTATGTATGTTGATTTTTCCCTTTATTCATGTCACCATGACATTGGGTCCATCCACCTCTATGATCATGATACATACAATTTATATAATTATATAGTCACATTACATCATCATGTTTGAGCTAATATGGACTTACACATGCCTTTATACATGCTTATATTTTTAGCAGTGTACTTGATATGCTATGTACTTGATATTTTTTGCAAACACATTTGATCCATGGTCTACTTTGATATGTTTATGTTGGTAGACTTATGTTTTCATTTATGCACTTCCTTGAGTGTCTTTCCTTTCTATTTTTTTGTTTGTTGATCATTTGAATATGTTACATTATTTACAACCCTCATCCTTTGTTTGCTTCTATGACATTTGAATATTCATTGCTTGTTGCATAGACATTTGAATATGTCATTCTTGTGTTTGTGTAAATTTGACTAAGTCATGTCCCTTAAATTGTGTGGTATTTAACATGCCCCTTGCTTGTGGTCTCATTATACCATTACATTTTGACTTGATTTTGAGTGCTCTTGTGCGTGTGCTTGATTTTCTTATTGAGCTTATAATGTTACCATCTATATGTTACCATGATCTTTATCATGCATATTAGGCCTTGATGTGATCATGTTCTATACACTTCAATGATAAATTACTGATATATGTTCTACTATGTGATACATGGCTCATTCATAGTGATATGGTTATTTTTGGTGATCTAGGTTGCACCCTTACAGAGGAAAAGATTGTTCATGTCTACCTCAAACCTATTCCAACATTTAAATCATGTATAGACTCTGGGTTGCCTAATATGTAGGTTAAACCTCTAGATTTTATGGATCTATCTCTTCTAATTTTTAAATTCAACACTCTCTTCAAGACCTAAACTTACCACAATGAAAAGGGAAGAGATATGAAAACTGATGAAAGAATCTATTCTAAGTGGATATGCACCAATTAATTAAAGATCTACTCTTACTTATATCCTTTGAAACCTAATATTGAACCTAATGAAGATAATTATTGATCAAAATCCTTTATGGTTTTATAAGCATGAATATTTTGTGTAGAGGTTGAATAGGATTCTTCAACTTTAAGGACTAAGCCTAGATCTGCATAAGATACTGGTGACTTGTGACACTTCAATAACACTCATACTTGATAACACTCCATACAACCTAAAATATACTAGTAACCTAAATTTAGGTGTATGAAAGGACCTATATATTATAACATGATGCATACATTCTATAAATTAAACTCTCAATGAGCACACTATCATTCAACTATAATTTAAAAATGTCTTCTATTGATTCAAAAGAGTTACAAGCCAATTTTGGTAGATTTTTGTTACACCCAGCCATGGGATATGAAATTGATTTCTCAATTCCCACTTAAATAAAAAAATTTAATGAGAAGATATAATATTATAGGAATAGGAGAGGCCATGAATGAGGCCAATGTGGCATATGGAAGTTACAAAATTTTGATTTCCTTCCTCAAGCATTGACATGCCATCAATGAGTCTACTTTAGCATTTTGGGAAGATGTGGAGGCTGTAGATCCCTAATTTTATTTTATTTAGGCCTTAATAATTCTTAAAATATCCCAATATTCCATTAATGGTAGTTACACAATGCAAATGGAGTGTGGATAGGCCTCCAAGAGGCATTGGGTAGACTCCCTTCAATGTGCATACAGAATGGTTCTTGAAATTACATCTAACCTATCATAACATCATTAATTTTTTGGTTTTCTCACCTATATGATAGTGATAAATGTTTTAATATGTTTCATAAATGCTATAATGCCATCTTTTCTTGCTATACCATTCTACTTGTAAGATAAGTAGGCCTATTTGTTTTTCCTTCAACTTTCTGCTCATATCCATTAATTGAATGATCAAGTAGTTGAACTAGGTTCCCAATTCATATGATAAGACTTAAATAATTATTATATTAACCCCTAATTTATTAACATTGAGACTTATTAAGTGTTTTTCACTTATAAACATATTATCCTTGTATGACTAAGCCATTTGGACTGCTTCACAAACTAGCAGTTTAGATACAGGTAGTAGAGACATTTTTAGTGAGTTCCATGGATCATATTGGTATTAATGAGTATAATAAGTCTTGATATTACCCTTTCCATAGTTTATAACTTTTATTTATGCTTTACAACACAATTTATGCCTAAAATCCTACAAACTATCCTTTTCAAGAAGTGGACATATAGTTTTTATACCATCAGGAGTCATGGCTAGGAGCCCCTCTAAGTTGGTAACATGATCCAAGTGTTAGATAAGAAAATCCTAATCATTTGAATTCACTTTTCCTTAAACATTCCTATTCAAGTAACTACTAGGGTTTAAGGGAGGTTTAGGAATGTTTGGGGGTCTTAAGGATGGTTCATAAGTATCAAAGCTTAGATCTCTAAACCAATTACACTAAAATCAATCCAATAGACCTTCTTACCTTCCCTAAAGTGTTAGACTCCCCATGCATAAGATAAAAGCTATGATGAGCATTTTAAGATGTTATGTGTGTGAATGACATGCCTTTTGAGTAACTCTTATGTGTTTGCAGGTAGAATGGTCCATTGTAAAGGATTATCCTAGGATTTAAATTATTAAAAGGGATTTAAAACACTATAAAAACCTTTTTAAAGAAGGTTAGAATCATTCCTACTCCCCAAACTACACTTTACTTCACTTTATTATGACACAATGATAATGGTAGCCATGGATTGGTATGTTTGCAGACCTAAATCATGAATATTAGCCTAAACCTTAAGGTTATAAAGCACTATTGCATCATATTCAACATAAAAATTACATTAGTGACCTTAAGAGGTAGAAACCCTAACTTGATCAATCTTTTTAACCCCATTTGGGTGCATCTAGTCATGGATTCCAACACCTATACCTTTTGCTTGTTGAACCAGTCATAGATGTCACCCTGATGACTATTAGAGGGATTGAATAGATGTTTTAGGACTCATTTTTCTTCCCTAATTTCATTGTGCACATAAAAAATCCCAAACTCTTTGATTTTGAGCTCAATATAGCACTTTTAGGTCCATTCTATACATTTTGAGCCCTACACATGCTAACCAATGGGTTATTATGATGCTCAAGGGACATTAAGAGACCTTAAAGCTCATTTCATGATCATTCTATCTCATCTAGATGGGTTTTGATGTCAAACTCCACCATCAGGTCACTTCTAGGGTTTGTGTAGGGTTTGAGACATCCACCATCTTAACAATCATTCATGGAGTATGAACATCCAAACCAAGAAAAAAATCAATGAATTTATAGGGTACTAACTTCCTTATCTTCCATGAATGGGTTGGATTCCCATGCAGAGGGTGCTTAGAGATATTAACATTAGAAGGTGGCATTCAGGTTGTTTGTAGGCATTTCTAAGTGTTTATTTTCTTAAGGTTACTCATAAAGGTTAGCCCCTCACTTCTAACAAATATTTCCTAAAATTTTGATCCATAGGGAGACGTAAACTTCCCTAGGATATTTGGCCCTAAGAATGCATATGGTAGAGTGAGTGAGCATTTGAAGATGATCTTGTAATTGCCTATGTGTTGACTAACTAGGTCAAGTAGGGTTTGAAGACACTTTGATAAACTTTTTCAACTCTTACCACTTGAAAACTTCTTAACAAGTCTTAATCATTCTCGTACACCTCGCATTGACTATTCAACTTATTATAATACCTTGAAGGAATCTCAAGATGGCACTAAGGTCTATAAGTAGGCCTATATGCTTGACTATGTTGGCCTATCACTAAGGCTATTAATTGTAGTTATGGGTGTTATACCCTTACATGGGGTTTAGGAACCCTTATCCATCATCATTCATTGAAACAAAACTTTTTTGGGATCCCAAATTGCTTGCAGACCCTTCATGGAATGAGTACACACTTTTAACCCATAGTCAACTATCATAGATAAGGCTTGGTATGAGACAAAACAATGGGTATACCCACTATTTTTATATCCTAATTAAATACATGAGTGCCTTAAATGTGTCATTATGTATATTCAAACTAATTTTGGGGGCTTAACCATGCCCATAAAGGTCTTAAAACACCATTTTGGCTTAGACTAGTAGTTTAGAAGCCTATTGATTGTGTGTTTAGACATTAAAGTTCTAAGTGTGGCCTGTAACATTGATTCTTCCTCAGGTATTTTGGATCATGGATGTGTCCAACATGTGCTCAGGGACATTATCATGCTTAGATGATGGTTTTCCAATGCTCATTCCTTTACATATATTATCCTCTACTCAGATTTAGGTCTAATGCTTAAGTATGCTTGTGTGTTTCCAAGCCTATATTGGTGTTCTTCTACCTACTAAGAGGTGGTGAAAATTAATATTGCATTATAATTTAATCTAAACCTCAATCATCTTTGTATTAATTTTTCCATTATATTATAATCATAGTATGGTCTTTGATATGCATTTATCCATTGTAGGTGTCTACTTATTCATGTTAACTATGTGCATGGGTTGTATCATTTTTATATAAAGGAAGAGTGATATATAAATACTCAAAACCTAATGACACCTTCATATTTCCACTCATCTCTTGGAATGCATATTTTAGTCATATAAAAAGTGAAAATTGGTAACTTGAGTGTGGCTAATGACACCTAACCCATAGGTCCCTCTTGCTTTCTCTCATGACCCTCATAGGCATCTTTTCACTAAATCCTAATCATCTTTGGCCTTCTTGACTCAACCATACTACTCTTTCCATGAAAAATCTATTCCCATAGGTCTTTTTAGCTTAGGACTATAGCATCCAACTTTGACTATAGTGTCAGGCCCTCTAGTGTCCACTTTCAGTGCTCTTATCCAATTACATTTGTGCCTCAAACAGTCATTTCATTCTAGCTCTTATCCCTCTTCTTGTTAGCCTAATGAGATCACATTAAACCCATGACCAATAGATCTCTATAAGAGCCCTTTCAAAGTTCATTTGGAAAGGGTTGGAAAATATCATAAAGCAAGCAAGAATACAAGTAATACTACTTAGGCAATCTTCTTATTCTCTACAAACAACCAACCAATACTATTACAATATTATTCAAATATTACACCAATCCCTATCCACCTCAAGCACACCAATTTTATCATTTTGCATGTTCATACACATAATTGCAAAAAACACATCAAGTGGGAAAACTACATATGGCTTGATCCCTCTTCAAAGTATTGCTATGTAGGTAGTGTGCCTACACAAGGGGTGTGGATACACATTTATTTCTTCTTACACACATTAACCCCCCCCTCTTTCCTAAATATTATAAAATCATAATCGAATATAGGGTTTGAAGAGTAAATCATCTCTACAAGGAGTTCTCTGGCCATCCAAAAGTCAAAAATTCACAAGTAGGCTCACACGGACACAATGAATAAAACCTAGAAAGCTCAGACCTCTTAAACAATAGTGGTAAAAGAGGATTATAGCACCAAACCCCATGGTGTCCTATTTTATTGATCCTATCAAATCATAAAATTAAATCTAGATCCTGATTTGTGATAGTGTCCCAGTCCTACATAGTGAATTTTAGACCCTACAATAGTCATCTCAATCAATTTTTAGATAATTCTTATTTTCTCTCCCTTATTACTATTTTTGGAAAGGTTAAAATTATAATCAAATTACATAAATTAGTAGCATAATTATTTCATATTTATTTACTAATTTTATCACTCCAAACCCTTAACTAAATTAGGAATAATGCACCAATATTCCCAAAACTATTAAATCATTTGGTAAACCTAACTTACTTTGTTTGTACATAAAAACCCTAAAAACCCTAGGGTAAAATTTCCTACTAATTTTTCTCATTTTTTTCATTTTTTTACCTACATAATAAAATCAAAAATTAACATTAAATTTTAAAATTTCATAGTAATTTTAATATAATTTTATTTCAAACCCTAGTTACCCATACTAGGTCCCAATATTTCTTCAGTATTTTTCCTTTTTTTATTTCTTACTTGCATAATAAAATCAAAAATTAGCATTAAATTTTAAAATTGTGTAGTAATTTTAAAATAATTTTCTTTAAAACCCCAATTTCTCATATTAGGTCCTGGTATTTTCTCAGTATTCTATATTTTTCTAATTTTTTACTTACATATTTAAATCAGAAAGTTGCATCAAATTTCAAAATCTTATAGTAATTTTGAAATAATTTTATTTAAAACCTTACTTTCATGTACTAATTCCTATTTGCTTCTTGAGATATCACCTTACATCTAAAATCAAATTTCAAAAATGTATCACTTATTTTCAAATATTTCTTACATTTTTAGACAATAATAAAGAGACCATACCTAGCCCTATCATGTACATGAATGATGAAGTTTACCATATGATATTACAAAGATTCATTCTTTGCATTTCAATCTTACTTTTCATAATATGAGATGATATTAAGAGAGTTGTGGTTAAACATGTTAGGATACCTCTTGCCTCATCTCCCTTGGAGCCTTTCTCCCATGTAGAGTTGTGTTGCATGGCCCATTTTTCCCTTTCCTAAGTCACTACCCATTGCCAAAGAACCCAAATGACACCCTCTATCCCTTCACCACCTTGGCATGTCAATTATCTTCACTCTCCTCCCATAGCTACTACTTATCCTATACAGATAGTAGATAATGCAGTTAGAGTTGTTAGTCAATGTATGTCCATGCCTCCTCTACCTATTTAGGAGCCTCACCACCCTCCTATTCCTTCTCATTCTAGGCCTAACCCACCTACATAGGTAGATCCACACAAGGCATATGATATTATTGATCAGTTGAGAAACACACTAGCTAAGATTTCCATGTTATAACTACTTTAGAAATCCAATGTGTTCAAGGACATTCTTTATTAGGCACTCACTCAGACTTCTATGCACATTAATCTAGAGCATTCTTATTTTGCATAAGTGGTCAACATGTTAAAAACTATATAAGATGTTATTTTTTGGCCATGAGGAAATGCCATCTCAGACATTTATTGATCAAAATTTACCACTATTCATATAAGTTTGAGTTAAAACCAGCATAGTGAAGAGAGTTCTAGTTGATAGTGGTTTTAGACTTAGTATATGTAATATTACATTCTTACAGACCATGGGCATAGATATGGTATCCATACAAAAATCATATAAGTATATTTGAGGGTTTTATGATATAACATGACAAACATTGGGCACCATTGCCTTGGATATAATGGTAGGGCCAAAAACCCTCTCTACACAATTCCAGGTCATGACAAGTCCTCTTCATTATAATATTTTACTTGGATGACCTTGGATACATGCCATGGGGGCATTTCCTTCTAATATTCATTGATGTGATAAGTTTTTCCATGAAGGATACCTATACATCTCATATCATAGTTTAATTACCACCTTATTGCATTTATCTTGATCAGATACATACATATGAGGTAGGAGAGACTAGCACATCTTGCACTCCACTTATAGTTATTTTCTCAGCTCCAGATATTCATTTAGTCATAGCAGCTTCAGCCATTCTAGATACTCCATTGGTCATGGTTCCTATACCAGTTATAATTATACATTCACTGATAATAGTACTAGTTGATTCTATAGATATAGTTACTCCATCAATTATAGATACTCTCATAGCACCATTGTCTTCTACTATTATAGTTGATGAGACTCCCATATCATAGTGACCCCTTGTGGTAAACTCTGAGTTACCATATCTACATGATGTTCATATAAATTCCCAAGCTACTTCAGATGATGATATGACAACCACACTCACATATGACTATTTGTGTGGATTGAGATTTACACCAATTAGCCTAGGAGAGTATTGAGATGAATCTAGAGCTCTCATTACACATCCTATATCACTCTTAGCATCTTGCACTTCATATTTTTTAGTGGCTTCCACATAAGCCTATAGCCAAATTTTGGAGTGGCTTTCATACAAGCCTAATCTCCACCTTTTTAGAGTTGGCTAAGAGTGGCCTTGTCTCTAGTAGACATTTATCTATCCACACCACATTGTTAGATTACAAAGCATTCATGGCTTTTAGGAGCCATCCCATATGATAGACATTCATATTGGTATCAATTTATAGATTCATTTCATAGGGCAATGATGGAGCCAAAGGACTAGCTAACCTTTGTATTCTTGAGCCACTTACTTAGAGGTATTAGCCACATAGTCCAAACATCGATTAGCACATGCATGATCACCTAGATTCACTTAGTAGGTGATGATATATCCAAAGGGATAGTCTTTACATTCTTGATCCACTTATAGGGAATTGAGCACTCAACTCCATTCATGATATTACTCTTGGTACAACATCATCCAACATTACTTGGCATCACTCAACATCACAATAGATTTAAACTTCACATTATTCTCTCTCTACACACACCTAACATCACATAGCTTCATGAGCTTCACCCTTGTAGATAAGATTAGGTATTCTTTTTATTTTTCCTTTATCCTAGTATTTTGCTTTGCTACATCACTAGAATAAAGGGGGGTGAATGTAATCATAAAAAATGTGAAAATTGGTAACTTAAGTGATGTAGGAGCATCTACATTCATTTTGATTGGCAAGACATGGTTACAAGTCATGATTAAATTCAAATTGAATAATTTGTATTTTCCCTCTAATATGCTGCTACGAAGGAGTAATTGTAAAAAATATATATATATATAAAGGTAAAAAGATTGGAAAAGGTAAAAAGTAATTGTTGTTGGGGCTGTTGAGAAAAAGAGGGGAGTGGTTGAAATATTTCAACCATAAGATATTAGTGGAGATAAATCTTCTCCAAATTAGTATATTTTTGTGAATTAAAAACTGTATTTATTTTATCCTGAGCCCAAGTTGGGCGTAGAAGTTAGAGAGGAGGCTTTTAAAAAGATAAAAGAAGAAAATTCAAAAAGAGAGAGAGAGGATGAGAAGGACGTAGAAGAGAGGAAGGATAGAGAGGAAAGGTCCTCTCATTCAAGGAAAGAGAAGAGGATGAAGGAAAGAGAGGAGAAACAGTGAGGGAGGACCTCACTCAAGAGATATTAAAGTTAAAGAGAAGGAGCAGATTTGATGTAAAGTCAAGAATGTGTGAAGGAGCAAACAAGGCTTTGAAAGCCATGGAACATTGAGAATGGATCTTGTATTGAATTTTAATTCTCTTATTTGATTTGAGAAAGAATGAATTTTTTTTTTTCATATGTTTATGTTATGGAAGAAATGAGTTCATTGGTGGAATTCTGACCTAGACAGTAAACAGACCTATGTGTGTGCCTTTTTAAGAGTTTAAGAGAGTAACAAACATCTATATTTTATTGTAAGGACTCTTGTGTATAAAATATGGTGTGATTGATTGAAAAAACTTAATATGTGACAATACAACCTCTAACAGTGATTTGAAGCTTGTTTGGATAAAAAAATGGATTGGTGATAGTGAAATACGCTTGTAAAAGGGCAAATTAGATCTTAAGAAAACTAAACAGGGTCAAGTTTGAGGAGTATGATACAAAAAAACCTCATTTGAGTTTGATATATGTTATACAACTTGATAATGGGTATATATAAATCATGAGATATCTTTGAAAAAGTCTGTATAAAGATTTTTATAGTTAAAATACAGTCAAATTCTGCTAAATGCCAAAATCCTTATTTACGAATTTATGAACTAGGATAATTCCGTACATGATCAACCTTTGGTGTCAAAAGATAAATGTTACAGGACTTAAATACAGAATTTTTGGCTTTGGAATGAGGTCATGAAACCCATATTTTCTCAAGATATGATTTTTTTATGATTGTTGCCCTGTATAGTCACCTTAAGACCTAGAAACAAGGGTTGTGATGTTTTAAGAGTTCTGACCATTCAAAATGATCAAAAATTCATAATCCATGCCTAGAATACAATTTATAACTTTTGGAAAAGGTTTCATGTTAGTATAGTATGGAAAAGTACAGAAAAAAACAACCTAAGGTAGGTTCTAGGTGTATGCAAGCTAAGAGAATAGACCCAAATGAGAAAAGTGGTTTTTGTCCAAAGAAATGCACCAAAAAAAGGTTTGATTAACTTTTAAGGAGGTAATGGGTATCCAAAAAGATGATTTTTTTATCAAAAAGTCTATACTTTACTCTGGACAAGGAGATTTGCACAAAAGGAGGGCTAATTAGAGCAGGGCTTAAAGAAGAAAGTACAATTCTGTACAAAGTAACCTCATGAGATTCTCTAGTATGTTATAGAAGGGCTTAATTGGTATCCATAAGTTTTTTTAAATTCATGGTTGACTCTACAAGATTGAATCTACGTACTCTACAGGCTTGAATCTACGGACTCTGCAGGCTTGAATCTATAGACTCTGCAGGCTTGAATATACGAAGCACAGAATGAAGTCCAGGGTCATTTTGATTTTGTATGAAGATGAATTGTAGTATGAATAGCTAGCATCATTTGGTATCAGAGATTGAAGCTCTTGGGAATTGGTAATTTGTTGATGGTTATGTTGAATCAAGAGTTCTAATGAGTTGTTACAGGATTTGACAAGAGGATCAGCAGGACAAAGCACTAGAAGACCCTGGGAAGAATAGGTATGAGTAATCTATGATATTTGATTTGAGTTTATTTTGTTAAGAAGCAAATAGGTGAAGAGGAAGGCAGTCAAGCCATTGAGGCTTAAGAGGAGAAGAAGCCAAGGAAGGCTTAGTGAAGAGCCAAGAGAAGCTCTAGAAGAAGAGCATAGTGAATTGCTCAAAAAGAAGAAGAAGATCCAAGAAGAAGCTTGGATAGTTTTCCAAAAGACTAAGGTGAAATATAATTAGGTGAGGTAAAGGATGGAGTTTGAAGAATTGAGAAGAGAAGCTTAGAGAAGCTCAAAAGTAAGGGAGCAAGTGAATGCTCAAGAGGAAGATCCAAAGCAAGGTAAGCTTGGATTTGTGATTTGTGTTTATTGAAGTGTTGTATAAATAATTGTTGCAGGATTGAGAAAAGGATCAAAAGACTAGGATGCAAAAGGCCTAGGTGAGATCAAAGAGATTATCAAAAGACCAGTCAAGGAGAAAGGCTTGGGTGAGACAAGTGGACCTAAAGGGATTAAGAGACCAAGGTGGAAAAGACTTGGGTGAAGATCTCAGAAATGGAAATATTGCTAAGAAAGGAGCAAAGTAGCAAGGTACATGAGGGCACCAAGAAGAAAAAAAGCATCCAAAAGAAGAAAGGTATGACCAGTATTGAAATTGATAAAGAGATTGCTAGTTTGAAAAGAGATTTAGCTAAGTTTACAGATAGATATGAGTCTTGGATGCAGATGGACAAGCAAGCATGGGTATGGCCAATGAAGAAGAGGTTGAAGTGGCCAATAGATCTCCTAATGAAGAGGAGAGAAAGGTGAAATGAGATTTCCAATAAGAGAGAATCCCATAGAGGCAAGAAGATAAGAAGGTTGCCAAGAGAGCAACAAAAAGAGGAAGAGATTGTGAAGAAGGTTCTCATTGAGGAGAACAAGAGAAGAGAAGAAAGAAAAGATGAAGTCTCAGGAAGAGCACTTGAGAAGATGAGAATGTCCATTAAGAGGACACTCATGGAGACATTATGGTCTCTTGTTTTTATTTCTAATATTGTCTTTGAGTGGGTAATTGCAGGTATGAGCAGCCTTATGAAGGTCAAGAGAAGGGCCTTGGAGAGTGAAAAGATTAGTGCAAGAGGAGATGTCAAGTGCACAAGTGAATGTGTAATAAAGAGAAGTAAGTTTGCTGCTATTGATAAAGAAGAAGAGATGCATTGGTTAATGCATGAAGAAGGTGTTGAGGAACCCCTACAAGCAAGAGAAGAGATGGAAGATGAAGCTGAATTCCATGATGCCATTGAATGCCAAGAGGAAGAAAGAGAGCAGCCAAGCATAAAGGAAGAGAAAGATTGCTCCATAGACCAAGCTATCAAAGAGGTAAATGAAGTGTTAAGACCTGATTTTGATTATTATTGCAAGCATGAAAATGTTAATACACAGGTTAGAAGAGGCAAGAGGAAGATGAAATCCTCACACAGAGCAGTTGATCATGGATATGTGATGCCTAAATGGTGGAAGAAGCAAAGTCCCAAGCAAGAGGAAGTGCTGGTACAAAAGCATGGTTTCAAGATGCCTAAATGGCTTGTGAAGACAAATGATGAGAAGGAGAAACAAGTATGGGTGCCTAAGAAGGCAAAGAGTGAAGATGTGAGTGTTGAGACAGCAACACCAAGATGTCAATGGAAGAGGATTGAAGGTGATTCCAGCAGCCAAGAGAATGAAGGAGAGATGGTGAGTATGGAAGAAGCATTCCATGAAGACAAGATGCTTGAGATGTATACCAAAGAGGTAAAAGGTAAACAATTGGTTTATGATGATGTGTTTGAATTATTTAATGATCCTTTCATAAGAAATGAGGAAGGGAAAATGTCTATGAAAACTAATGTATAGCAAGGAGAGAGTTCCAAGAGGATGGAAAATGAATTGAGGCAAGAACAAATAAGATGGCTTCAGGCAGCAATTGAAGATAGTAAGGAGACACAAGGTAAGGGTGTTTCAATTGTATTTGATGAGTATATTGATGTTGATGAAGAAGTTGGTTTGCATGAAGACAGCTCAAGAAAGGATGAGATGAAGAGTAAGGCTAGTGAAGGATAAGTAATACTTGTGAGTGATAAACCCAAGTTTGATGAAGAGAATGGTGAGATAGATGAGAGTTCACTAAATAAAGAAATGAGAATGTTGTAAGAGCTCTTTAGTTCTTCAAGAGAGCTACATACATGCACAAACCATGATGATAACACCATTGGGAAGAGTGAAGCAAGAAAAGAGCAGAAGAGTAATGAGGCAAAGGCAGTTTTGGTCAAGGAACAAGAGCATGGATGCAGCCAAGAGACTTTATGGTCTCAAGTTTTTACTTCTAACATTGCCTTTGATGTTTTGAATGTAGGTGTTAAATTTGTGGAGATGAATGAAGTCCATAGTTCAATGGACAAAATATTGAATCAAAAAGGTCAAGAAGATCTTGAAGACATGCATGAAGATGAAGAAGCATGGACATGGGAGATGGCAGCTAAAAAGGAGATGAGAAGAAGGACATATCTAAAGAAAAAGAAAAGAAATATGAAGGACAAAGACTATCAAAGACAAACACAAGCACAGCATTGACAACAAGACCTTGGGATCCAGGTATACAAGTGAAGACTAAAGTGAGGAGGAAGCGTGACATTTGAACTAAGGTTCAAATCCTTTCTAGAGGGAGAGTATGATGCAGGAGCATCTACATTCATTTTTATTGGCAAGACATGGTTAAAAGTCATGATTAAATTCAAATTGAATAATTTGTATTTTCCCTCTAATATGCTGTTACGAAGGAGTAATTGTAAAAAAATATATATATAAAGGTAAAAAGATTGGAAAAGGTAAAAAGTAATTATTGTTGGGGCTGTTGAGAAAAAGAGGGGAGTGGTTGAAATATTTCAACCAAAGATATTATTGGAGATAAATCTTCTCTAAATTATTATATGGTTGTGAATTAAAAACTGTATTTATTTTATCCTGAGCCCAAGTTGGGCGTAGAAGTTAGAGAGGAGGCTTTTAAAAAGAGAAAAGAAGAAAATTCAAAAAAAGAGAGAGAGGATGAGAAGGACGTAGAAGAGAGGAAGGGCAGAGAGGAAAGGTCCTCTCATTCAAGGAAAGAGAAGAGGATGAAGAAAAGAGAGGAGAAATAGTGAGGGAGGACCTCACTCAAGAGATATTAAAGTTAAAGAGAAGGAGCAGATTTGATGTAAAGTCAAGAATGTGTGAAGGAGCAAACAAGGCTTTGAAAGCCATGGAACATTGAGAATGGATCTTGTATTGAATTGTAAGTCTCTTATTTGATCTGAGAAAGAATGAATATTTTGTTTCATATGTTTATGTTATGGAAGAAATGAGTTCATTGGTGGAATTCTGACCTAGACAGTAAACAGACCTGTGTGTGTGCCTTTTTAAGAGTTTAAGAGAGTAACAAACATCTATATTTTATTGTAAGGACTCTTGTGTATAAAATATGGTGTGGATTGATTTAAAAAGCTTAATATGTGACAATAAAACCTCTAACAGTTATTTGAAGCCTGTTTGGATAAAAAAATGGATTGGTGATAGTGAAATACGCTTGTAAAAGGGCAAATTAGATCTTAAGAAAACTGAACAGGGTCAAGTTTGAGGAGTATGATACAAAACAACCTCATTTGAGTTTGATATATATTATAAAACTTGATAATGGGTATATATAAATCATGAGATATCTTTGAAAAAGTCTGTATAAAGATTTTTATAGTCAAAATACAATCAAATTCTGCTAAAAGCCAAAATCCTTATTTACGAATTTATGAACTGGGATAGTTCCGTACATGATCAACCTTTGGTTTCAAAAGATAAATGTTATAGGAATTAAAGACAGAATTTTTGGCTTTGGAATTAGTTCATGAAACCCAGATGTTCTCAAGATATGATTTTTTTATGATTGCTGCCCTGTACTATCACCTTAAGACCTAGAAACAAGGGTTGTGATGTTTTAAGAGTTCTGACCATTCAAAATGATTGAAACTTCATAATCCATGCCTAGAATAAATTTTATAACTGTTGTAAAAGGTCTCATGTTGGTACAGTATGGAAAATTATAGAAAAAGACAACCTAAGGTAGGTTCTAGGTGTATGCAAGCTAAGAGAATAGGCCCAAATGAGAAAAGTGGTTTTTGTACAAATAAGTGCACCAAAAAAAGGTTTGATTAACCTGTAAGGAGGTAATGGGTATCCAAAAAGGTGATTTTTTTGATCAAAAAGTCCGTACTTTACTCTAGACAAGGAGATTTGCACAAAAGGAGGGCTAATTAGAGCAGGGCTTAAAGAAGAAAGTACAATTCCGTACAAAGTAACCTCATGAGATTCTCTAGTATGTTATATAAGGGCTTAATGGGTATCCATAAGTGTTTTTAAATTCATGTTTGACTCTACAAGATTGAATCTATGGACTCTGTAGGCTTGAATTTACGGACTCTACAGCTTGAATCTACGGACTCTGCAGGCTTGAATATACGAAGCACAGAATGAAGTCCAGGGTCATTTTGATTTTGTATGAAGATGAATTTCAGTATGAACATCTACCATCATTAAGTGTGGCTAATGACACTCAACCCATATGTCCCTCTTGCTTACTCGCATAACCCTCATAAGAATTTTTTCACTGATTCCTAGTTATATATGGCCTTTTAGACCTGATCTCTGATCATCTAGACTATTCTTTCCATGACAATTCTATCCCCGTAGGTCCCATTAGCTCAGGACTATAGCTCCCAACTTGGACTATAACACTGAGCCCTCTAGTGTCTTCTTTCACCACTCCTATCCAAGTATATTTTTACCTCCAAAAGTTAGTTCCTTCCATTTCTTATCCCTCTTCTTGTCAACCTAATGCAAGAAAATTCAACCCATGACCAACAAATCTCTATAAAATCCCATTCAAATTTTTTGGAAAGGGTTGGAAATTATCACAAAGCAAGCAAGAATACAAGGAAAACTACTCAGGCAATCTTCCCTATTCTCTACATAAAGCTAGCCAATACTATCATAAGCTTATTCAAATCCTTACCCCAGTCCCTAGCCACCTCAATCACACCAATTTTAGAATTTTTCATCTTCATACACATAATTGCACAAAATAATCAAGTGGGAGAACTACATATGGCTTGATCCCTCTTTAGAGTATTGGTATGTAGGCAGCATGCCCACATAAGGGGTATGGATACACATTTAGTGCATATTACACACACTAACCCCCCACCCTCTTTCCTAAATTTTGTCAAAGCATAATAGAGTCTAGGGCTTGAAGACTAAATCATCTCTACATGGAGTTTTGTGGAAATCCAATAGTTGAAATTTCACAAGCAAACTCATATGGACACAGTGAATAAAACCTAGAAAGATTAGACATCCTAGACAATAGCAATAGAATAGGGCTATGGCACTAGACCCTAGGGTATCCTATTTTGATGCTCCTATCCAATTATAAAAAGAAGTCTAGATATTGATTTGTGATAGTGTCCCAGTCTTACACAGTGAATTTTAGACCCTAAAATAGCCATCTCAATTAGTTTCTAGCTAAGTCTTATTTTCTCTTCCTTATTACTATTTTTTTAAAGGTTAAAATTATAGTAAAATTACACAAATCACTAAATTAATTATTTTATATTTATTTATTGATTTTATCACTCCAAACCCTTGACTAAATTAAGAATAATACAATAATATTCCCAAAACTATTAAATCACTATCTTCTAGTGTTCACATCTATCTCAATGCCTTTGGATGGTATACAAAATGATTTTTGGGAGACCCTATTATAGTAGGCCAAAAAGGGTTGGTTATAGGTGCACATTTGCCATCTTAGTTCACTATATGGCCATATATGACCAATATCCTATGATCTCATTATTCTTAATGGTTCCAAGGGAGTATGTAGGTCTGTTGTTATGATCAAACCTTGGAAGGAAGGGTGGATGAATATAGGAGGGTTTCAATTGAGATATATGTATTTTAGGACATGAAAATAGAGGTAACATAGTTTAAATGGTAGTGACAACATAGTGAAATAATAATAGTATGAAAATGACCTAAAATGGAGGGTAAGAACCTTTCTAAAACTAACCACATGAATTTTTAAGACCCTTTAGACATATGCTTAAGAAAATTTGGAACTTTGGAGGAAGATATGAAGCATACACATTCATAAATTTAAACCTCAAACACTCAAAAAAACCTTAACTTTTAGAAAAGACCTTAAACTTTGCTAAAAGGGACTATGTACATTTGCAAGCAAGGCATATGGTTTCTAGGCCTGTGAGACCACCATAAAGGCTAGGAAAGTTTATTTGAATGTTATGATGGCACTACACTATCACTTCAACACCACATTACATGTTTTGAGTTGCATTTAAGGATTTGTAGATGTCACCAATCCATACACATAGTCTTTGTCGTAAAATGGTCTTCAAATATACATACGTCCTTCTTCCTTGGGATCTTCTGAGGTGACAAAAGGCCATTGAAAATTCATATTTAGGAAGAAGGCATTGGAAACCTTGAAATACCTATGCAAACTCTTCAACCCAATCT
Organism: Torreya grandis; assembly: GCA_037957365.1. Taxonomy (NCBI): domain Eukaryota; kingdom Viridiplantae; phylum Streptophyta; class Pinopsida; order Cupressales; family Taxaceae; genus Torreya; species Torreya grandis. Next base: position 61,625 of record JARHVA010006893.1, read on the forward strand.
AAAACCTCTAATGGAGGCATCAAACCTATGTCCTTTATATAGATATATGCAGATCATACATGGGAGCTAGTCATGAAGGTTTAACAGTCATGTGAGCTCACACATGTGAGTTAATTTCTGAAATTAATATGGAAATATCCTTCAATACCTAAGGAAATAACATCCATTACTAGTTTGAGAAGACAAGTCAAAAACATTGAAAATCGTTCAGTCCAAGTTGGCATGTGCAGATGAGAGGAGCATAGGGATTCCTTAACTTCATAAGGAATATTCATAAAGATTAGTAGACTAATCCCCAGAAAAATATCCATGGGTGGAAGCTACATGAGTCTACTTTATTTTATTATAAGCTTGGGCCTCCACTCTCTCTCCTATGTATGGTATGAGCATGAACCTAAGGATCTCTTTGAATATAAAAATGAGATTGAGGGAGAGATGGAATGATTTTGAGCTTCCATGGAACTAAAAATCACTGATCTCTTCACCATTTGACATTTATGACCTCCCTCTACAAAATCATGATTCCATCTAGGTTATTTCATATAGTAAAGATCCATACTACAAAAAAAACCTCTACAACCTACCACTTTCTCTACAATTTTCCTTGTTTTAAACCTAAAACATCATTACCATGTGTTTGAGCCATATAACACTTTAAACCTAATGGTATGAATTGAGGGAGTTGAAAAGTCACTATTCAACATGTGTGGGGCCCATTTGGGAGGAATTAGCATTGACAATGATGTTAGTGGATTCAATAAGACATGAAATAGTCTAATGATGGCTTTTTGAGGTTTATGAGGTCCATTAAAGGTGTGTGGGGTGACATAGTGGTCTATTAAGGCCAAATTGGGTCTCATTATGACAAAATACCATTGAATTTACACACATATATGACCTTAAAATGGTATATCAATTGAATTATCATGCTAATACATATAAAAAAACTTTATGACCTATAAGAAACATAAATTTAACCTTAAGACACCTTCCATGATGTCCCTTAAAAGTCTTGAAAATGAACATACCTCATGTTATCAAGCAAAACCAATGTGTTTATGAACCTTTATCAAACTACCTCCTTAGTTCACCTTCATCATAACATCTTTCACATGTTTGCGACCAATAAAAGTGATCAAGGATCATATAGGCATGTTTTATTATCATGATAAAACTTGGCTCAAGTTGGAATGGATATAAATATTGACAAGGCAAGGTTGTAGCATGACAAGACCATGGAATGTTTGAATAACCCTTACAACTCATAAGGACAAGATGTAATCATGAGACTAATGATCGACTAGGACTCAAGGCATTAGGTTGACCCCTTTCTAGGTTTGGGACTAGAAAGTGGTTAACATTTCTAGTAACTCAATTGGCTTGATCAGCTTATTGGTTAAAAAACTCAAAAAAATTTAAACTTGCTCTTGATGGCTTTAGTATATGGGACATGATTGTACATGGATTATACCTTGTACCTTGAATAATATTAAAATAATGAGACATAACAAAACAAAAAATAATAATAAGAAATACAACACACAACTACCAAACAACAAGAGTAAGCAACAAACATGACACATGTACAAAACCACTTAGAGAGAAAATGCAACTCTATCTACCTATGTACAAGAGAAACATGATGAAATTACTAGAAAATTTTGAGGAACCTCCCATTGATATGGATGGGGATTTCCCCAATATTAAATCTATAAATTTGGAAGGCATTAATTTCCTTATAGTTGGTGATTATGTAAGGTCCATTCTAAAGTATGTCAAACTAGGAGTGTTTTCTTAGCTTTACATAGTCTTCATCCCACTTGAGGACTACATCTCCTTATTAGAATGTCCTAAATCAATCCCTTTTTTCAAATCATTTCTTGACTTGATGTTCATTATACCACATGATATGCATGGCATTATCTCTTGTCTCTTCTAACTATCTCCTCTCATTCATTCTCACTTTCATAGGATCATCTTCTAAGAGCTCAAATTGGTGGGCAAGTTTTAAGGTAGTCAGGTCAAGGGAAATGGGAAATATTTCCTCTCTACCATATACAAGGAGGTATTTAGAGTGTCTAGTAGACATCTTAGGTGTAACTCTATCTACCCATAAGGTAACTCTTAACCTTGTATTTCACTCTCTTTGACTTTCCTCCATGTTTCTTTTGATGATCTTTATCAAGTTCTTATTTGTGGAATTTGCTAGGCCATTTCCCTATGGTTAATAGTTGGAGGATTCCTTAAGGTAGATACCATGGATAAGTTCCCATTCACATACCTTATTAATATTGAAGGCCAAGGCATTATCAGAGATGATGGTTGAAGGCACACCAAATTTGGTCACAACATTGTCATAAAATTCAAAGACTGAGTTCTCATTAGCCTCCTTAAGTACAGGTACCTCCACCCACCTTGTTGAGTATTTAGTAGTTGTGATGACCCACTTATGTCCATCATTGGAAGGGGGATGGATCATTCCTATGAAATCTAAGCCTCATTGCATGAAAGGTTGTTCAACTTGGATTTGTTGTAAGGGAAGGGTAGCTAGGTTCTATTTGCCAATGAACATGGCACACTTTGAACACTTCTTTACCCAAGTATGCGAATACTTAAAAAAATTAGGCCAAAAGTATCTATATATAATTATTTTAGAGGCTATGGTCTTGGTATCAAATTACCCACCAACAGGGCCATCATGAAATTATTCAAGTAGTTAATTTACTTGGCTTGATTTAACACATCTCAAAAGTATACCTCCTATGTCTTTCTTAAAGAGAAATCCATCTATCAATACATATGGTATGGTATGCAATTTAAATTTCCTCCTTTTTGACCTATCCAAGCCCATAGGACATTGGCTTATTTGAAGTAATTTGACCACATCATTGGTCTAGCTAAGATGAGTGATACTTGCAACTACCTTCTAACTATCATGGACTGCCAACACTTGGTCTTTGTCTTTCTTTACCTCTAATTAAATATGATCACATAGGCCTCTACCTTTGATAAAATTGGTCACTCTCACCTCAATATCATATTTCATGCACTTTTTTACCCACCTAGCTCTCTTTTCATTCAAGTATCTATTGAGTATGAATTTTTTGATGCTTGGGTGCACCACCATGGCTATGACCTTGTTATCAGACATCATGTGACTAAACTTATTTAATCCTCTCATGATAGAAATAAAATTATTCTCCACTAAATTATATCTTTCCTCATATCCTTATAAGGCCTAACTAAATAAGTTAGTTGGTTGTTCTAGGCCTTCACCATTCTATTGCATAAGCATAGCATAAATTGCATTTGATGTAGAGAAAGTATACAAGAAAAACTATTTGATAAAATTAGGATTAATAAGTGTGGTGTCTTAAGAGATGACATGTTTTATTGCCTCAAATCTCTTCTTCCCATAATTTCTCCATGTGAACTCTTTGTGCTTCTGAAGCATGTGAGTAAGAGGCTTGACTAATTCTACAAAACCTAAGACAACAAACCTACTTATAAAGTTGATCTTACCAAAGAAGCTCTATAAACCTTTATTGTGTTTAAGTAAGGGTGTGGCCAAGATTGATTCAACCCTATCAAGGTCTATAGAGATACCATCCTTTGACACCACATGTCTCAAAAATCTTCCCTCATGAATAGCAAAGATGCATTTCTTGGGATTTAAGGACACTCCAAATTGCCTACACCTATCAAAGATCAACTTCAAATATGCCATGTAGTCTAATGGATCCTTTGAGAACATGGTGATGTCATCAATATAGATGAGTACCATATCATTAATCAACCCCTCAAAGGTAACATCCATTTCCCTTTAGAAATTTCCCCCTACATTAGACATTACAAGAGGCATTTTTATGTATGCATAAGTTCCCCACTTTGTAGTGAAGGTAATCTTATGTCTATCCTCCTCTTTTACCAAAATTTGACTTTAACCAAAGTAACCATCAAGTAAGTAAAACCTCTGAGAGCTTGTATCCTTTTAAAGTATCTGATTTATGGAGGGTAGTGGGTAATGGTCCCTAAAAGACACCTTATTAAGGTCTCTAAAGTCAACACATAGGCCTATCTCTCCATTATTCTTCCTCATAGGCAAAATGTTTACTACCCATGAGGAATGTTTGATGGGGAATATTATCTTGGATTTAACCAAAATTAACAACTCTCTTCTCATGATATCTTCCACCTTAGGGTTGACAAGCCTTTATTTTTGCCTTATTAGTTTTGCATTATTTTACAATTCTATGGTGTGTTGTGAAATCTTGGGTTCAAAGCCCTTTATATCATGGTATTCCCATGCAAACACATCAACATACTCTTGACACAAGGTAAAAAAGTTAGATCTCTCTTTTGTTGTGTTTAATTTTCCCAACTTAAGTAGCTTGTCCTTAAAGATGACTATCTTCTCATAATTTTATTCTATTGTTAAGATACTCACCTTATCCCTTCTCAATTGATCATCTTCATTAAAGATGATTTCTAATGTCACTAGCCCCTTGGGTAATTTTTTAGTTCTTAACTATACTATATGGTCATCAAATTGATGTTGTAACTTAGCTTGATTCTTAATTCTACATCTTGCATGAAAAATCACACAATCTGCTCATCTATAGATGCCCTACATATGAACTTGATTTGTGATTGTCCTTGATTTCCCTTGACTCCATCTAGAATGTCATATTGGGCACTAATGGATATAAGTCTATCTACATGGTGATTGCACTCCCTTGGTATGAAATAGATGTTAAATGATAAGAAGTCCTCTAAGAAGTCCCATACTCAATGCTTATAGGCCTTTAATAAATGATTCTTTACTACATTAACACCCCTCACTTGTTTCACTATAAGCTTACTATCACCTTTCACTTGTAAAAGTTTGATGCCTCTCCTCCTTGCCTCTTTTAGCCCATGTATAAAGGCTTCATACTCATATATGTTTGAATTACAACTAAATTAGAACCTTATATCTAAGTAGTACTTATGATTTTAAGGAGAAACAAGAATTATCCCATCTCCATAAGCATTATTTGACCTTGATTCATCAAATAACAAGGTACATATGCCATCATAGTCTTGAGTTGGGCTTGTGAGAGTAGGAACAACATTTCCTTCTTCATGTATGTAGTATACCCCTAGGCCTACCTCTTCAATGGTATTGTAAGGTTCAAATCCATGGTTATCATCTATCCATTCATCAAGGAGAAGATATAAGATACTTTCAAGATGATCATTGGGTTCTTGCTTACTAATATTCTCATCCTCATCAAGTATAGTGTATTTTACATTGGAGAGGTTAGGCATATAGGGTTATAAGTAGAACTTAGAAATAGGTTTAGACCTAATAGTGACCTTTATCCCATATCTAGTCCTAAAGACCATGTATGAATAGTTAAATGAAATTTATCACCTAATGTTTTTAGTGAAATCCCTAGATAGGCATAGGGCAAAGTATGGAGGTAGATCAACAACCATGACATCTTTTGAGATAGTGAAATTAGGTTAGTTTACTAACATAATTTTGAGATCCTTTAAGATACCTACTATCTTTATGGGAGATCCATCTAATTTCAAGAATCCTTTTTCATTGGGCTCATAATTGAGTTCTAATTTATCATCTATGGCCTTTAGTATGACTGAGGTAGAGGCACCACTATCTATCATGTAATCATGGACAAGATAATATCTTATTATGATTGATAAGTATAATGGAGGTGGCTTAACTACCTTGGGAGCTTTAACTTCACTAGGCTAACCATCATTAACATGAAATTCACTCACCTTGTTAACTTGCTTGTTCATGTGAGAGAGTTTAGAGAGATCTTGTTGGAGTATGTCTTTTTACCCCAGAATGACTAGAGCATCCTACATAGGAATGCTAACATTGGATTTCTTCATGTATTCCATAATTTTGAATGGAAAATTGGCACTCTTGGGTTGTAACTTAGAAGTGGATTCATCACTTATGACTTTATTAATTATTGAATTTATAATTCATCTCCCCAAGTTAGCACAAGACTCAACAAGACCCTAGAGAATAGTTGTGCACCTGTAATGTTTTAGGCATTTCAAGTAAAATATGTGCAGTCATCCCTTATCCATGCCCATGCCCAAGGAAGTCAAGCATGGGCCTATACATTGAATAAATGATGGTTTTCACCCACTAGGAGTATTTGATGTGTGACTCACATAGGATCCTTTGTCGTACAATCAAAGAGGTACACAAGTTCAATAATTTAGGCTCCCAAGTTTTGGAAGGCCAAGTGAAAGATGTACACAAGGAAAAATTACAAATTATGAAGAATGTGTCTGAAACCTTTAGTCTTTATGTGTATTCTTATTTAAAGACTTCCCTATGACTATCTAATATAGTTTTGTGCTAGTGTATATAATCCTACATCTTCACCCTTGAACATCATTGGGTGCAATCTAAAGTCACATGTTGCTTCTTCTACAAACTCATAGTTTTCATAACGGCTCTTGCACACACCTTGGTATAGAATACTCCCAAATCAAATGTGTGTGCACATTTCAGTGTACATGTAAAATATAAATAAATAAACACATACCAAGTTTTCCACTACACAGTGATGATGTGGCAAGATAAAAAGGGAACCTACATGGTGATTTCCAAGTGGTAGCAAGGTATAAAGAGGTAGTTGAAGTAGTTCAATGAAGCCCGAGGCCTTCTCAAAGCAAGTAAATGTAGAAGTAGATATAAAATGTTAAAATAGGAGTGCATGCCATCCCTTTGAATATTTCAAGTAAATATTACACCATTTGATATACACATATATTTAGAAAGGACCCTAACATCAACTCTTAGATTTAGATCACTAGACAGAATTAAAGAAGCATAGATATGGCACCATAATGGAATTAAAATCTATATCTACCACCCTAAGTTGCACATTAATTATAAAAAGGCTTGTAATTATAAAATCTGTGATCTTCACTATAAAAAGGCTCAACACATTTTAGTAACCTCACACTACTAAAATTTTCCCTCTAAGAACACTTATATTGCTTGAATATTGAAAGTTAATGAGAATTAAGTTCATATTTCTCTATTTTCTTATACCCTATTTGTTATTCATGTTCATTGATCCTTGTCTATGGGTAATATCCACCCTTCTCATCATTTTCCATTCTTATCACCTATATATGGAACTTGGAACTCATTTATAAGTCATATCTTATGTACATTCAAGTCTATCTTGATACTATCTATGGACCATTTGTTATCCTTATCAATGTTTCACTATGTTCCCATGCCTCTATGCAAAATAATTATACATTTATAATGGAATTGATGGATTTTGTGTGGAAATGTATTGTTCTCAAAGGTTTGTAGAATGTTTATGGTAGTAAGAGTGCTTGTTCTATTCTCAATATATTGACTCTTTATTTCTCAGCACTCTCTTACCTTCTCTCTCTCTCTCTTCCTTCAAATTTAGGTTTAGATTTGTGGTAGATTTACCTTTTTTCTATTTATACTTATGCATTGGTAAACCAAGTACACTTAGAATAGAAGTAATCTAACCTATTCTAGAGGCTTGTCCTAAGGAGCATAAGGGTCCCGTGCCTTGGGGATGTTCCCATCATTGTGATGAGACAACCAATTCTCAATGTATGCAAGTGAGACATAACACTCCCATGCCTCATGCCAAACACTCTTGTGCCATTTGTAAGACATTCACACTCAGTTCCTCACTACAAACATTATATCATGATAGAGCATTCATGGGTGCATGTTTTGAATGACAACATTTTTTGGCATACCTGATGGGACTCATTTGAAGAAAATGCTAAAGAATTTGTGCTACCTTTGGCTAAAAAGTGTAGCAGACACAATAAGAGCACCTAGGGACTCCAAGTATTCTTAGTTCATAAATATTAGTTCCCTATCTACATGTCAAAAATAACAAGACCATCCATGAAAAGTATTGATTTCCATTTTATTGAGCTTCTAGCACCCTCTAGAAGAAGAAGATTAAGATCATCTCTGTCCCCTATTATAAGGAGTAGTTCAAGATGGTCATCTCCCAGAGCTCAGTCTACACCTCCATTTGGAAGGGTTTACATGCCTATGAGAGGCTTTTTCCCTATCCCATTCATGTTTATACCAAATAATCAAGTGTTTTTACCTTTTAATAGAGGTAGTCTATTAGTTCTTATCTAGTATTATGACATTTTGATAGCGTACTTAAAAAGCTTATCCTATTTTATGGGTGAAAATGTAACTTCCCCTATGGAACATATTCAAAATATCATGAATAACTACTTAGTGCACCATGTCACTAAAGATAATTTTGTAGTTAGGCTACTTATTTCTTCCTTCAAAGGTAAATCCCTTCAATGGTATCAAGGCTTGAGGCCGAATTCTATTCATAACTAGGATGAACTTAGGGAATAATTATGCAAGTAATTAAAGGATCAAAGTGACCACTTGTCCCTGATAGAATAACTCAACCATAAATTGAGCCTTGTGCAAAATAAAGGTTGAATTCAACTTTAGGTTCTAAAGGGTTTGGGATAGAATCCCACCTCTATGTAAGCATCCCTAAGCACTACATTTTTATATTTCCTAAAATCTCTTAACAATGATATAGCTATGATGATTTAGACCATAGGAGGTATAGTGTTACCTAATGCCTATGATGTTTTTATATGCATAGATAATTGTTTGATCCAAGTGGGAAAAAAATTTCCTACACCCCCTATGCCTTTATTCATAAATCCTCTTCCTAACCAAGTAGTGGTGTAACCTATGTTATCACCTATCCCCACTATAGTGATCCCACCTACTTAACCTACCATTTATCATAATGAATCACATGAGGTGAATATGCTATTGTAAATTTTTGGGAATGATATTATCACTCTCAAAAGATATAAAATGCAATATCCTAGACCTCATCAACCTTTCACTCAACAATACCAGTCAAACAGACCTCCCTACCAAAGTGGCATGCAAACATGAAATCAACTCACATATATTATAATTCCTTATGCATAAAAATTTGATGTTTTTTGTGCCTTTAGAGGCCTTTTTCTAATACAAAACAATATAACACAAGATTTTTAATGGTGATTTCCATGTAGCCAACCACATAATCAAGACATGTACATAAATACAGTCATGAACCTAGTGCTCATGGTACAATTTTTGCCATAGCCTTAACATAAAATGAATATCACAAATTCATATGAAGGAGAGGTTTAGGTGCTAGCTTATCAATAATATGGGTATACCCTAATCAATTGGTAGGAAGATAACTTTATCTATATAAATTAAAGTGGTATGCCTAGTGAAGGAAGCACTCTAGTGGATTTCAATACAAGATTTAAAAGGAGAGCTATAGATGAAGCCATACCAACTTTAACACCCTTACCTTTAGTACCCTATTTCATTCACATAAGAACATATGCCAAGGTTCAAGTATAACCTTTGTACCCAAAAAAGGCTATGCAAAAGGAAGGACCACCTCAGACCAATATGCAGATACTAGGAGAGGATACTATCCCAAAACCATAGTCTAAGGGATGTCAGGTTCTCTTTAAAATATTTTTAAAAATTAAGAATATGAGCCTCAATGTAACTATGTGGGATGCACTTACTATTCCCTCTCAGCATAATTTACTCCAAGATGCTCTACAAAGGTTTTCAAGAGTGTAAATCCCCCCAATTATCACCTACCACTATATAAGTCTATGCTATCCAAAATTAGAGGAATCACATATGTGAAATAGTAATAAGCCACACCCATTATATATCTCCTTAATCATCAACCAACATCTGGTACATAATTGCATGATTGATTCAGGCATACGCAGCTCAGTGATACCAAAAATGATCATAGACACACTCAAAATTATGTATTTCCCTATTTCAAAAGGAGTGGTCCAACTCAATGGCATAATATTCAAAACTATGGGAGTCATAAAATATTTGAATATTATATTTCATGTATGCCTAAGCCTCTCTATTGTGTAGGATATCACATTCATCGACTTACCTCCCTACTTCACCATTTGCCTCTCTTGGGACTACACGACAAAGATAGGTGGGTATTTATCTTCAAATTGGTCACATATGTTACTTAAGACCAAGTATGAGACTAAAGTGACCATAAAGGTGGAACCTATCTTCAAAATACATGTTAAACCATACTCTCCTATCCTAGCTGATATAAACTATGCAATGTTAGATCAAGAGGAGAATTCAATGTTCCATAAGGCTATAACACCACTTAAAGAAAACCTAGATGATTTACTAGATGAAAGGGAATGTGAATATTTTAATTTTGATCCATATGACAATGTAGGGGTAGGTTTAATTACATATTATATCATAGATGAGGATTATGTACTACCTGAGCTCATGAAGGCCCATGAAATTCCTGAGGGTATGTGGTAATTATACTTTGATGGCTCCCAAAGCAATAATGATTCAATATCTAGTGTCATGTTGGTCTCAGCCCAAAAAGATAAATATTTCCATGCCTTTAGGTTATATTTTTCTTACATAAATAATTTTGTAGAGTATGAGGCACTAATTCAAGGTCTTCAGCTTGCACAAAAGAAGGAAATCAAGGCACTACAAGTATTGGGTGATAGTGAACTAATTATCAACCAAGCTAGAGCATAGAGCATGACCAAAAAAGTCTTGATGAAGGATTATAAACATAGGGTATGAGATATGATTTAAGTCTTCAACATGTTCAATATTATTTCCATACCAAGATCATAGAATGTTGATGTGGACAAACTTGCAACCATAGATGCACAGTATGACATCTTGCATGATATAATGTAAGAGTCCAAATTGCTCATCAAACTCATGGTTAGACTAATATCCCTTGATAATGTATCAAATTGGTATGTGTTTGAGAGTGATAAGAAGATCATCAATTTCCTACAAGATGAGGTAGAGTTTTACACCAAGAACCAGGCATAGCTACAAGCCTAATATGAAGATTAAATCATTTGATTAAATGTAAATAAGATACCAAAAGGGTTTGCTACCCTATAAATATTCTTCAATCCTAATGACCAATTCAAATGAGAGAGGTAGAGCATGATAGTGAAGGAGTAAATTTTTTCACTAATAATCATTTTAGAAGGGAAGACCCTAAAAGGTAGCAAGGTATGCTCCCCACTAGAAATTGAGAGCTTCATTAAACTCAAAAAGAGATATGATGATATATTTTTGTGGACATATAAGTATCTTAGTGGCTTTGATCTAATCTTAGAGTAGCACATAATTAATCTCAATCCTAATGCATATCTTGTTCACCAAAATTATAGACCTATCAATCTAAAACTAGAGCCATTGATGTGAAAGGAGCTCTCAAAGCTCATTGAATCTAGTATAATAATTCTAATTAAGCGTTATTTATGGGTAACCAACTTAGTCCTAATGTAAAAAAAGAATGGGGAGATACATCTCTACGTAGACTTCAAGGACCTGAATAAAGCTTCCCTCAAAGAACACTATCCCCTCCCACCAATGCAGTAAATCTTACAAATGGTCACAAGCACAAAAATATTGTAATTATTAAATGGTTACTCAGACTATAATCAAATCCTTTTACAAGAGTATGAATACTAAAAATCCATATTTCCCACTAAGTGGGGAACCTTTTCATACCAATGAATGCTATTTGGTTTGACAAATGTAGGCATGAATTTTTAAAGAGCTATGGATATAAAATTTAAAGAAATCATCAACAAGGCCATTTTGGTTTACATTGATGACATAACTATTTTTTAAGTACTTAGAAGATCATTTGGATCATCTAGAGTAAGTTTTTCAATAGTGTCGAGAGTTTGGAATATCTTTGAATCCTAACAAATACATATTTGTGATTCATCAAGGTGCTCTCCTAGGGCACATTATTTTCAAAGAGGGACTTGAAATTGATCCAAAATGAGTTAAGGCTATATCATCTCTCCCTTTTCCAAGTCACAAGAAGAGTCTCTAGAGATTCTTATTAAGAATCAACTTTTTTATAAGATTCGTGCCTAGTTTTTCCATCCTAACTAAACCCCTCACTATGATGCTAAATAATAATGTTGCATTCAGTTAGACTTACAAGGGTAGGGATAGTCTTGGGGCCATCAAGTGTGCTATCACATAGGCACTCACTTTGATCAATCTAAATTACCACAAATATTTTATCTTTTATGTATTTAATGGGATCAAAGGCATCTTAGATATCCTTACATAACAAAACAATGATCATTTGGAATAGCCAATTACCTTCTTCAGCTAGGCACTAAAATATTATGACCTATGTTATAGCCTCATGGAGAATCACAACCTTGAAGTTGTGAGATCACTTAATAAATTCAAACATATGATCTCCAATAATAAAATACAACTCATGGTTACACACACAAGAGTCAAAGAGTTTCTAATTAGCAAGTGCATCAGCAAAAAAAGAACCAATTAGGTCATAAAGGTGATGGAATATGATGTTGATATCTAGGTCACTAAGCTAGTGCAAGGAAAGGGACTCTGTGAATAATTGGCCAAAGTCAAAAATATGGAGGATAAAGTAGTCTTAGTGTTTCATGAAGGAGAGTGAATGAACCAAATATCCATGACTGACTAGATGCAAGATATGAAAGCCTTCATTCAGCATAACCTATCTCCACTTGGCCTTAATAAAGCCAAGCACATAAATTTTAGATTATAGGGCATTCCCTATGTGCTCATAAGTGGTGCACATTTTTAGAAGGACCTCAATGTATTTTTCTTGAGGTAAATGGAATTAGAGCAAGTAGGTGTAATTCTTTAAGAATTCTATGATGGCCCTCCAGGGGGTCATTATTCACCCAAGACCATTGCTATGAAAATCATGTGAGCTGGCTATTATTAGCCAACTTTGTTCAAATATACACATACATACATGTGAAATTAAAATAAATATCCCTTCTTCATAGGCAAAAAAAGGTTAAAATCCTTACCATTGTTCCTAATACAAGCCAATTAGCCCTTTTCATAGTGGGGCTTAGATTTCATAGGCATGATTAACCCACCATCAAGCAATGGACACAAATGGATTTTCATGGCCATGGATTATTTCACAAGGTGGAAAAAAGTAGTATTACTCAAGGAGGATAATGAGACATCCATCCTAAACTTATACAAAGAAATTATAACAATATTTGGCATCCTAACCCCCATTATCTTTGATAATGCATTGGCTTTCTTTAGAACTAGGATCAATGAATAGGCCATCAAGCATAATATATATCTAAGCACCTCATCGAATTATTAACCTTAAGGTAATGGCTTAGCCAAGTCCACAAATAATAATATGATTCTTATCATAAAGAGGATCTTGGAGGATAATCAGTGAACTTGGAATAATAATCTCTAAACTACCGTTTGGGTTGATTGAATCACAACAAAGAGAGTGTTGGGAAATTTAACCTTCATATTAGTCTATTGGAGGGAGGCCAAATTGCCCAAATCCCTTAATTTTCCTTCATTAAAACTATCACATTAGTTATAATTATTTTAAATTGATCCCATCACAGTAATATTAGCATAGCTAATGAAGCTTCAAGAGACTAGAGCATAAGTTGCGCACACCATAGAGGTCTAATAGGCCCAAACCAAGAAGGTTTTTTATAGGAGGTCCACTAATCGAAAGTTCCAAGAGGGAGATTTAGTTCTCAATTGGGATGCAAATAGAGTGAAAGATAGAAGGCATACCAAGTTTGATGTAATATGGAATGGTCTATATACCGTAACCAGCTACAAGCAATCCAACACTTTCCAACTTGATAAATTAAATGGAGAAGAGTTACCTATCCCAGTCATTTGGATCCATATCAAGAACTACCTATACTAATTATTGTATAAATTATAAATAGGTAGATTAATCATTTTTCATTTCCCTAAATGCTTTACGTACCTTGTTGTAGACTAGTTTTATTTCCTCAAAGCACTTATGCATAGTGCTTCTATTAACTTAGGTCTTTTTCATCTAAGTGCCTTTGGATTAAGTATTTATTTTGCTAAGATGGCCTCAATTTACTCAAAATTTGAGATACATAATTAGTGTATTTACAAGTGAAGAAATAAAATTTCTAAGGACTCTATGCTCAATGGATCACCTCAAAGGCTACCATATTCCTACTTAGCAGGCAAGCAGACTATAGAGGTCACAAAAAGTGTTAAATTTCTAATTAATCCCCATAATTAGTATAATACTTACCAAGACCCTATAAAAGAGTTGCACACCTATGAGGTTCTCATCACTTTAAGTAAAATATGTGCAGTCATCCCCTATTTGCACCTGTACCTAAGGTAGTTAAGCATAGGCCTGATTATCAACTAAATGATGGTTCACACCCACTAAGATTCCTTGATGCATGACTCATGTAGGATATTTCATCACATAAATAAGAGGCACACAATTTTAATAATGTATGCCCCCAAGTTCTAGAAGGCTAAGTGAAAGATGTATGCAAGGAGTAGTTATAAATCATGAAGATTGTACCCAAGACCTTCAATCTTTATGTGTGCTCTTATTCAAAGACTTCCCTATGCCTATCTAATTTAGTTCTACACTAGTGCATATAATTCTACATCTTCACCCTTGCATATCATAGGGTGTAATCTAAATCCATGCACTACTTTTGTAAACTACTAGTTTTTAAAATGGCTCTTGGATGCACCTTAGCATAGAATACTCCCAAATCAAGTACATGTACACAGTTTAGTGCAAACATAAAATTTAAATAAAGTAACATGTACCAATTTTTCCACTACATGAAATGATGATGTGGTAATCTAAAAAAATAACTTACACAATGATTACGAAGTGGTAGCAAGGTATAAAGAGGTAGTTAGAGAAGTAGTTAAATGGAGCTTGAGGCCTTATCAAAGCAAGTAAATGTAGAATTAGCTATCAAATGTCATAATATGAGTACATTCCACCCATCTAACTATTTCATGAAAATCTTCCACCCTTTGACATACACATTTATTCATAAAGGACCATGACATCAACTCCTAGATCTAGATCACCAGATAGAATTTAAGAAAAATAGATGTGGTACCATAATGTAATTAAAAGCTACATCTTCCACCCTAAGTGGCATATTAATTGTAAAAATTCTTGTCATTATAAATCCTTTATCTTCACTATAAAAAGGGTCGACACATTTTATCAACCTCATGCTACTAAAATTTTCCCTCTAAGAGCACTTATGGTGGTTAAATCTTACAAGTTAATGAGAATTATGTTCACCTCTCTCTATTCTTATTATACCTTATGTGTTATTCATGTTTGGTGATCCTTTTCTATGGTTAATATTCACCCCTCTCATATTTTTACATTCCCAACACCTCTGTATGAAATGTGGAACTCATTTGTAGGTTATATTTTATGTATTTGGGTCTATGTTGATATTTTTTATGAACCATTCATCATCCCTCTTAGTGTTATACTACATTCCTTCATCTCTATGTGAAGTACTTATGAATTTATAATGGCCTTTATGTATTTTTTGTGGAAACATCTTTTTCTCAAATGTTTTTAGTGTGTTTATGGTTGTAGGAGCACTCATTCTATTCTTGATGTATCACCTTTTTATTTCTCAGCACTCTCTAACCTTCTCTCTCTCTATTCCCTCAAAATTTTAGGTTTAAATTAGTGGTGAATTTACCTTTTTACTCTTTATGCTTACACACTAGTCTTAAAAAAGGTGCACTTAAAATAAAAGGAATCTTCCCTACTCCAGAAGCTTATCCCAAGGAGTGTAAGGGTCCCATGCCTTGGGGATGTTCCCATCATTATGATGAGAAAACTAACTATTAGTGCATGTAGGTGATAAATAATACTATTGTTCCTAGTGCTAAACACTCTCTCACCCTATGCAATACATTCTCACTCATCACCTCACTACAAATATCCTAGCATGACAAAGTATTCATGGGTACACATTTCAAATGATAATAGTAACTTGAGGAATGAATGGAGTCTTATATTATTACCCATGAGTTTGAGATGTTATTTGAGTTTGAGAGGTTTTTTTGACTATAATCTAAGTGGAATTATATGGATTCACTTGAGGGTGTGTGGGAGAGACCTTATACTATCCCAAGTTGTCATCATTAATTTTAATTTTATCCCTTATGTGGGTTGGAACTAGATCATATGGATTTAGTATATTCTTCCCTAAGTTTTCTACCACATGTTCAAAAGTGTGCTTTCCTTATTTTAAATTAACAAAGGTGGTGTTAGTAGGTACTTTTTTCACATTCCATTATTTTTGGCTTGGAATTTATGCTGGTTTCATGGCAAGTACAACAACATGAGGCATTGAAGGATCTTGTGGTGGAAGTGGCATGGTGTCATGAGATTGAAATGTAGGAGCCCACTGCAAACAAGAATTTTGATGTTTTTCTCCACTTGTGTACATCACCATCTAATTTTATTTCCCCCATGGATAAAACCATTGACCCACATATGCAAGATTATTTTGTGTTGGCACTAATGCCCTTGAGCTTCTTGTAACATTGGGGTTATAGTCATTATATGGTCTAGCATGTGTGATATAACCTTGGGCTTATTTATTTGGTAGATAATGTGGTATATTATAAGGATAAGGTGGGTATGGATCTTGATAAGGGGCTTGATATAATTTATAAGAGGTATTTTAATGCCTCTCTAAGGATATAAACTTATTGTTTTTAGCTTTAATGAATCCTTCAATCTTTCCAAGCCTATCTACTTGGTTGTTATCATATTGGTTCTAATTATTTAAAGTTAGAAATGGAGAAATGATGGTTGTAGTACATTTTATCTTAGGAAATAGGGGCATGAGTGGTTTAGGATTCAACTTTCCTACTTGTATCAATCAATTCTCTACTCTTATAGAGATTTATTATGCCTCTGCTAATTTAGTCCCACCCATGGACTGTATCATTATAACAACATAAAAATTCAAGGCCCTAAGGTAGTATAGAAAGGAATAATTAGTTTTAGGCTTGATGATAATATGTATTATATCCCAATTATTTTGAAATATATAGTTAAAATCAACCATAAATTCTTGGGGTGTTCTCTTAATTTAGGTGAGTTACTCAACTAGTGACACACGATCACTTCTATCTTCAAAGTGTTTACAAGGGAACTCACCAGATTCATCTAAAGTGTTTATATAGGTAGGACTAATACCTCTATGCCATTTAATAAATTTTCCTCTCAATTAATTTTTTAAGAGCCTCATGGCTACATTTTCCTGGGTGATGTTGACTATTAAACATAGGTTTTCTATATCATCTATGTGTTCTATAGGAGTGGTGGAGTTTTCCCCTATTTAATATGGAAATATTTTAAAGGAATTAGTTGGGATAACATAAAATTTGTTTATTTTTATAGGTTTTCCACCATTTAAGTGTAGAAATTCTTGCAATCTAGGCTTTACCATTGGGGTTAGTGGACTTGTAACAAGTTGTGTATGGAAAAATTTGGAAAAGTTATGAGACTTGGGAGAAATAGGGGTTTTGGGATTTGGATTAACATTATGGACCCTTTTTCTCCTTTTTTTATCCAAATATAATTCAAGAAACTCAATCTACTTACCTTTTGAAGCTGACCTAATAGAAACATAGTGCATGAAACTACCTTCCAATCTAATGTTGATTATCCTTAGCCTTCCAAATGTATTCCCACTTTTTCAAGATTGTAAAATTAGGTTTCTAATTCCCTTTATATTTTTTATTTTTGGGAATGTAATAACTATTGGTGATCTAGGTTTTACCCTTGCAGAGGAAAAGATTGTTCATGTTTACTTCAACCCTAGTCCAACATTATAATGACCCATAGACTATAGGATACCTAATATGTAGGTCAAACCTATTTATTTTATGTGGATAGATCCTATAATTTTTCAATTCAATTCTCTATTCATGACCTAAACTTACCACAATGAAAAGGGAAGAGATATGAAAACTGATGAAAGAACCTACTCTAAGTGGTGATGCACCAATTGATTAAATAACTACTCTTAGTTATATATTTTGAAATATATTAACAAACCTAATGGAGAAAATGAATAATAAAATTCCTTTATGGTATTATAAGCATGAATATTTTGTATGGAGGTAATATTTTGTAACTTGAAGGACTAATCTTAGATCTGCTCAAGATACTAGTGACTTATGACACTTCAAGAACACTCCTACTTGTTAACACTTCATACAACCTTTAATAGAATAGTAACCTAAAGTTAGGTGCATGAAATGACCTATAGATGATAAAATTTTGGATACATTATTCAAATCACACTCTTAATAATCACACTATCATTCAACAAGAATTTTCAAATATCTTATATTCATTTAAAAGAGTTACAAGGCAATTTTGGCAAATTTTTTGCTACACCCAGCCTAAGTATACCAAAACAAGAGCTCAATGCCTACTTAAATATAATTTTTTAAGGATAAGAGATAATATTATAGGCATTTTATATTCCATTAATTATTCCAATGTGGCATATGGTAGTTATAATAGGCCTATTTCCTTACTCAAGCATTGACATTCCATCAATGAGTCCACTTTGGCATTTTAGGAAGATTTGGAGGTTATAACTCCATAATTTGATTTTATTAAAGACTTAAACATGCTTAAAATATCCAAATATTACCTTAAATTATATTTACATAATGAAAATGGAGTGTGGATGGGCCTCCAAGAGCTATTAGGCAGTTTCCCTTCAATGTGCATGTAAAATGGTCCTTGAAATTGCCTATAACCTATCATAATAGCATTCATTTTGGGGTGTGATTCTCTATATGAAATTTATAAATTTTTTAATTTGTTTCATAAATTATACCACACCATTATTTTCTTACTATACCCTTCTACTTATAATATAAGTAGGCCTATTTGTTTATCTTTCAACCTTCTGCTCATATCCATTGCTAGAATGATCAAACAGTTGAACTAGGTTCCTAATTCATCTAATAAGAATTATATAATTATTATTTTAACCATTAATGTATTGAAATTTATATCTCTTAATTATTATTCACCTATAAACATATTAGCCTTGTATGACTAGGCCATTTGGACTGCTTCATAGACTGGCAGTTTAGATAGAGGTAGTAGAGACATTTTAAGGAAGTTCTATGGATCACATTAGCATTGAATGAGTATAATAAGTCATGATATTACCCTTTCCATATTTTAAAACTTTTTTATTCTCTACAACACCATGTATGCTTAAAATCCTATAAACTTACATTTTCAATAAGTGTTCATATAGTTTGTGTACCATCAAGAGACATGTCTAAGAGCCCCTCTGAGCTGGAAACATAATATAAGTTTTGGATATGTAAGACCTCATCATTTTATTGCATTTTTCCTTAAACCTTCCTAACTAAGTCACTATTAGGGTTTAATTTAGGTTTAGGAATGTTTTTGGGTCTTAGAGATGGTTCATAAGGATCAGATCTTGGATCTATGAACCAATTGTACCAACATCAAACCAGTATACCTTCTTACCTTCTCTAAATTTTTTGACTCCCCATGCATAATATTAAAGTTGTGATGATAATTTGAAGATGCTCTTTATGTGAATAACATACCTTTTAAGTAACTCCTATGTGTTTGCAGGTAGAATGGTCCATTGTAAAGGCTTCTCTTGGGATATAAATAATTCAAAGGCCTTTCAAACACTATAATGGCCTTATTCAAGAAGGTTATAAGCATCCCTACTCCCCAAACTACACTCTTAGTCACTTTCTTATGACATAGTGATAGTGGGAGCCATGGATTAGTCAATTTGTAGACTTGAATCATCAATTTTGGCCTAAACCTTAAGATTTCAAGGCACTATTGCATCATCCTCAACTTTAAAATTACCTTAGGGACATCAAGAGGTAGCAACACTGATTTGATCAAGCTTTTTAACCCCCTTTTGGTGCATCTAGTCATGGATTCCAACACATGTACCTTTCTACTTGTTGAACTAGTCATGGAGATCACCTTGATGATTGTTATAGGGCTTGTATAGATGCTCTAAGACTCATTCTTCCTCCCCAACTTCATTATGTACATAAAATATCCTAATCTCTTTTCTTTTGAGATCAAACTAGTGCTTTTAGGTCCATTCCATATAGATTGACCCCTACACATACCAACCAAGAGGTCAATATAATGCTCAAGAGGTACCTTAGGAGACCTTAAAGATATTTTCATGATCAAACTATCTCTTTTGGATGGGTTTTGAGGTCAAACTCTACCATCAGGTCACTTCTCATGTTTGTTCAGGGTTTGAGACATCCACCATCTTAACAATGGTTCATAGAGTAAGAACATATAAACCAAGAACAAATGAAATGAATATATATGGCACTAACCTCCTCATATTCCATGAATTGTTTGGGTTCCCATGTAGAGGGTGATTAGAGATATGAATATTAGAAGGTGGCATTAAAGTTGTTTACAAGTAGTTCTAAGTGCTTATTTTATTAATATTCATTCATTAATGTTAGCCCCTAAATTACAACCAATTATTCATTAAATTTTGGCCCATATGGAGACTTAAAATTCCCTAATATATTTGGCCCTGATCATTCATGTGGTGGAGTGAGTGAGCATTTGAAGATCATCTTTGAATTGCACGTTTGTTGGCCGACTAGGTCAAACAAGGTTTTAAGACACTTTGATAAAATTTTGCACCACTTGTAACTTAAAACCTTATTAAAAAGTATTTTTCATCTACATACACCACACATTGTCCATTTAACTTGTTATAATATCTTGAAGGAACTTTAAGATGGCACTAGGGTCTATAAGTAGGCCTATATGCTTGACTGTGTTGACCTATCACTAAGACTCTTGACTGTAGCTCTAGGTGTTAGACACTTATAGGGGATTTGGGAAGCCTTAACCATCACCCATCATTGAAACAAAACCTTTTCTTAGTCTCAAATTGCTTACAAACCCTTCATGGCATGAGTGCACACTTTCAACCCATAGTCAACTGTCATAGACAGGGCTTGGTATGAGACAAAATAATGGGTATACCCACTATTTTTATAGCCCAATTGACTACATGAGTGACTTTAATGTGACATGATGACAATTTTTACTATTTTTGGGGATTTTCCATTCCCATAAAGGTCTCAACCCACCATTTTGGCTCAGACTATAAGTTCATAAGCTTGTTGACTATGTGCTTAAACATGAAAGTTCTAAGTATGCCCCATAACATTGATTCCTAAGGTATTTGGGATCATGGATGTGTAAAACATGTGCTTAGGTAAATTATCATGATCAGATGATGGTTTTCCAATGCTCATTCCTTTACATACCTTATCTTCTACATAGACTTAGGTCTCATGCTTGAGTATGCCTATGTGTTTCCAAGCCTACATTGGTGTTCTTTTGCCTTCTTAGAGGTGGTCACCTTCAATATTGAATTATCATTTAATATGAACATAAATCATATTTTTATGAATGTTTTACTTTTATTAAAAGTAGAGTATGGTCTCTAATATGCATCGATCCATTGTAGGTGTATACTCATTCATGCCAACTGTGTGGAAGGGTTAAGTGCCATGTTTACATAAAGGAAGAGTGATCCATAACTTATAAAACCCTAATGACACCTTCGTATGTCCATTAATCTCCTAAAATGCATATATGTGTTCACATCAGTCTCCATGCCTTTGGATGGCATACATAGTTCTTTTTGGGAGACCCTATTATATTAGGCCTAAAAGGGTTGGTTGTAGGTGTACATTTTCCTCATTAGTTCACTATATGGCCATATATGACCAGTATCCTATGATCTCATTATTCTTAATGGTTCCAAGAAAGTATGGATGTCTATTGATATGATCAAACCTTGAAATTAAGGGTGGATAAATGGAAGAGGGTGTTAGTGGAGATATATGGAGTGTAGGACATGAAAATAGAGGTAAAAAAGTGTAAAAGGTAGTGATAACATAGTGAAACAATAGTAGTATGAAAATGACCTAAAATGGAGGGTGAGAACATTTCTAAACAAACCACATGAAGATTTTATATCCTTTACACATATGCTTAAGCAAATATGGAACATTTTAGGTAGATATGAAGCATACATAGTCTATAATTCAAACCTTGAACACTCAAAAAAATCTTAACTTTTGAAAAAGACCTTAAACTTTATTAAAAGGGATTGTGTAGGTTTGTAGGCAAGGGAGATGGTTGTTAGGCCTAGGAGGCCACCATGAAGGCTAGGAAATTTTCTTTAAAGGCTATTATGTCACTCCACTATTACTCCAACACCACATTGCATGTTTTAAGTTGTATTTGAGACTTTATAGATGTCACCAAGACATACACACAGTCTTTGTCATATAGTGGTCTTCAAATATGCAAAAAGTCCTTCTTACTTGGGATATTCTAAGGTGAAAAAAGGCCATTGAACATTCATCTTGAGGAAGAAGGTATTGAAAACCTTGAAAAACCTTTACAAACTCTTCAACCCAGTCCACAACCTTTGATGAAGGCATCAAGCCTCTATTCTTTGCACAAACTTGTTTGTAGATCATACACAAGAGCCATTCATGAAGGTTTGCCAGTCATGTGAGACCACACATGTGAGTTGAGTGCTTAAATTATTATGGAAGGATCCTTCAATACCCAAAGAAACAACATCCATTACTAGTTTGGGTAGACAAGTGAAAAATCACTAAAAATCGTTCAGTCCAAGTTGGCCTGTGTAGATGAGAGGGGCGTAGGAATTTTTTAAATTTTTAAGGAATGTTCATAAATATTAAGAGACTAATCCCTAGAAAAATTACCATGGGTGGAAGCTGAATGAGTCTAATTTCTCTATATATGATCTTGGCCCCCACTCTCAATCTCTTTTATACAGTATGAGTATGAACCTAAGGATATCTTTAAATCTACCAATGAGCTTGAGGGAGAGATAAAATAGTTTTGAGCTTCCATGGCACTATAAATCATTGATCTATTTACCATTTAACATTTCTAAAATCTTATAAAATCAAGACTCCAGTTGGGCTAGTCTTTATATTACAAATTTGTACTACTAAAGAAACCTCTACAACGTACCATTTTCTCTACAATTATACTTGTTTTAGACCTAAAACATTATTAGTAGGTGTTGTGGAGGGAAAATATGAGATATATAACACTTTAAACCTGATCGTATGAATTGAGGGACTTGAAAAGTCACTCTTTAGCACATGTGGGGCCCATTTGAAAGGAATTAACATTGAGCATGATGTTAGTGGATTTAATGAGGCATGAAATAATATAGAGGTCCATTAGAGGCATGTGGGGTGACTTAGTGGTCTATTAAAACCAAATTGGGTCTCATTATGACTAAAACTTATTGAATTTACACACATATATGACCTTAAAATTGTATATCAATTGAATTATCATGCCAATACATATAAAATACCTTTATGACCTATAAAAAACCTCAAATTAACCTTAAGACACCTTCCATGATGTTCCTTTAAGACTTGAAAGTGAACATACCTCATGTTATCAAGCATAACCAATGTGTTTATGAGCCTCTATCAAACTACCTCCTTAGTTCACTTTCACCATGGCATCTTTCACATGTTGAGGACCCATTAAAGTGTGCAAGGATCATCTAGGCATGTTTGATTATCATGATAACACTTGGCTCAAGATAGAAAAGATATAAAGATTGATAAGGAAAGGTTGTAGAATGACAATAACATGAACTCTTTGAACAACCTTCATATCTCATAATGACAAGATGTTATCATGAGACTAATGATGGACCAAGACTCAAGGTATTAGGTTAACCCCTTTCTAGGTCTATTACTAGAAAGTGGTCAATAGTTATCTTATCCCTTTGAGGTGAGGTAACTACTAGTTCATATTCTTCCCTCACCTCAAAGTGGGGGCATATCAATGGGGTCACGTCATATTGTCATGGATTTCACACACATTAAAGTTACACATATAGCAGGCATGTGTCATAGAGACATGGCTTCCACACATTCATAGTTTCAGATATACATTAGGGGCATGTTTTGGAAACATGTTCTCCATACTTATTTAATATGTAGAATACCCAATCATAGTGGGGGCATGTTTTGAAAACATTTTCTTCACATTGACACTCATATCTATTTTTATATTTCTCCATATATAATGGGGGCATGATTTGGAAGCATGTTATCTACACTTACATAGTTTTTAAATTAGCCAAAGCATATAGTTACATGATTCAGATTCACATTTTGGCATAATTCTATACATTGTTACTATTATTATACATAGTTTTAGCATGAGAAATATCTAAGGTGCATGTTTTATGTAATGTGCACTTAATATTATAAATTCTAAATTAGTTTCATATTCTAAACACTTTTAGGGACTGTCACCACCCACCAAGTCAAACTTTTATGAACTATATTGAGCCAATCTACTACAATAATTAGTTCACTTTTTTATATGTTTAATATGACTAAACACTCAATATTTCAAATATTTTAGGTTTGACTTGATTATATCATCTAGCCTCACTAGTTTGATAGTGTGAGTTGACTTGGTTTACTCACACTCACCAGGTTATAAGTATGATTTGGTTACATGGTTGAGTTAATCTCAATCACCAGGTGATAAGTCATATTTTCTCCAAGGTTGGGGGTATGGGCCCTCCTATCTCTCTCTCACTATCTCATATATATGCAGTTTCCATGTGTGTGTGTGTGTGTGTGTGTGTGTGTGTGTGTGTGTGTGTGTGTGTGTGTGTGTGTGTGTGTGTGTGTGTGTGTGTGTGTGTGTGTGTGTGTGTGTGTGTGTGTCTTAATTTCAATTTTAGTTATTCATAATGATACATATTTCAAATCAAGTTGTCAATAGTCAAGGAAGTTGAATTGACACATATGTGTACTCCTAAACCTTACTCTTTTAATTTCAATCATTTAAAATACTTCAAATTTCAAATTATATGCAATTATTTTATACTATAAAATGCTCTTGGTTTTAGGTCAGTCACCAAAAAATCACTCGAGATTGACTCAAGAAAAGATAAGGTTTGTTATCCACACCCAAGTATCATTCCTTTCCTTTAAACTATTAATTTCATTACTATATTAAAGGGAGGAACTATAGACACTATTTATTAATTATATAGCACCTCAATCTTGTACACTTGGAAAACTCAGACCCTGGATGTTCCTCTTTGTTTTAGACCTTTCCTACTTCCATACATATCTCATCTACTCTCTCGTGTACCCTTTGACCTATATCTTAATTTGACCAGTCTTATGCTAATGACCCATGTATTATATCTTTCCCAAAATGCTTAAAACCTATTTATCTTATGCCTCTACAAGTTTTTATCATGTACATATTTTCATGTTCCCTAGACACTTGCATTTAAAATAGACACCTACATCAACACAAGTGTCTTACTCCAACACAAGTGTCTAATGCCCTAAAGGTCATCTAATTTGTAAATGAAACATATCCTAATGGTCAACCTAAGTGATTTAATGTAATTTATTTCTCTAAAAGGATTGATATAAATACAAGATCAACCCTCATTCATTCCTCACCTAACAAAAACCAAGGCAACTTATCAAAAGTATTAAATTAAGTACTCAATAAATTAAAGCTTCCCTATTTCCATATCAATCATAAGGATAGCACATACACAAGTCTTAAGTACTAAAGGAGTAACCCAAGACCCTGATTTTCTAATTTATAATCTTGGTCACTAATTTACTTACTTTCTACTAAATAATGGGATACAATGGGATATGGTTTGTTGATCCCCTGATTTACTGATTTGGCATGCCTAGTGCGATATGGTTTGATGATCCTTACATCATTAATTGAATGATTTTGGTGTGTTATTCGGTGTATCTTGCCATTCAAGGTAGCTTATTCAAACACCATGGTGACTCCAAAGATCAAATCTATTGGTTTAAATAGTCTAAGCACTTAAATATTATCAAAGATTAGGATTTAGGTGATATTCTTGGTCTTTTCCATTCTTTTGAATTAATCTAATCACCTAGTGAGTCTATAACATGCACTTATTATTAAAAAGGTAGACCTGATTGTTCCTTATTTTAATTCTCTAATATGTCAAGTTTTCATGGAAAATATGTCTTTTCCCCTCATCCTTGTCAAAATGCATTTTTTATGCTTCCATACCATCCATATCAGACTAAAAATACTATTGGTCTTATCCCAAATAGCCTTGTCACAGTAAGATATCTTCATTTTCATAATAATTGCCTCCCTCCCACCTTGATTCAACATTTTTTGGCAACCTAATCATACTTATATCCAGCCCCAAAAGAGAATCAGTCATATACAACTTGATTTCCAAAGACAGCCAATGGAGATTGAAAGAAAGAAAGCATATGGTAAGTAATAAGAAGAGGTTATTTATCAATCTTACATTTATCAATAGGAGGTGATGGGATAATGTAGATATGAAGAAGAGTGATTGGCTATACATGTCATAGCTAAGGAGGAGTAGATGCATAAATTGCTTGTGTAAATATAATAAATTGAATCACAACCAATCACCTCCACTCCACCCTTTCCTAGCTTTAGGCAAGATAAATCCTCTGCACTTTCAATTAAATCCCCTAATTTCAAGGTTTTAAGTTTTAGAGGCCCCCCTTCCTTGAAAGAGACTTCCCTCATTCCTCCTCAAAAACCCCAAATGCATTCATGGCAACCCTCTTAGACCATGTATCCTGACTTCATAATGCCCAACCTTGTAGAATCCCCTTCTCTACACCAGTTGAAACCTCTTTCCCTCCCACCATCTCCATTTTCAAAGGAGGACTAGCTATATGGAAGGAAATTGAAGACCATTTGGATGAGGAGGATAATATTTTAAGTGAGTATGATGAGGAAATCATCATTAGTAGCCCTCTTTATACCACTAAATTAGAAATTTCAAAGATATTGTAGGAAGAGGATGAATAAAATCAACTTGCACAGTAGGATAGTGTGCAAGGGTGAGATGATGAGGAACTCTCTTGGATAAATGAGATTCCATTTAGTATGGAATAAGATGAGGTCAGTCACAAAGCTGTAATGAGGCCTCTCATGCATAAGAGTGAAGAGAATCTAGAAGAAGATTTCTTTTAGGATGAGCTAGAGGACTTTTGTTCAAGCATTGACATTAAACCATCATATATTAGAGGGGAAAAACATAAGTATAAATAAAATAAGGATAAATTTTATGTGTTTCTAACTCAATCACTTGGGAAGATGCATCCTAATCAGTAGAATGATGGAAAATTAAAATGCATAAGGGATGGCAATTTCGATTGTTCAAACTTTGTCTTGATAAGAGAGTGCCCTATTAGGTACCTAGCTCAATTAGAATCCATCAAGGAAGAACTAGCACATTTTTTACTTAATTCAGAGCACAAAATTGAGCATTAAGAAGAGTAGGATCAGCTTGCCTATCCACTCCAAGATAGTTTTATGTTTACCCATTTAGATTAGGTAAGTGAGTTTATTTATGTTCTTATAATTGGAAAAGTATATAGCTAATTTTTTGAATATTCACTCCATATTTTTTTGGTTGAGGTAAACCATGTAAATAATATTATATTAGTAAGAAAGGGAAACTATTTTGTACATCCATTCAATGGATTTATTTAAATGGAATTTTAATTGGTTACTTTAGGGTAGGTTAGATGTTTTTATTTCCTCCAAGTGCATGTGTTCACCTTGTAAATATTTTTCTTAGTTTATACCCTCCTATAAGTTCCTATGGAATTGTTTATTATGTCTTCTTTACTTGTTTTTTGAGGTGCACTTTCAGTTTTAAAATATTGGCTCAAACACAAGGTTAGGCAAGTTGCAATTGTCTTGCATTTTCAGAATGTGAGGAGTTTTGGATGCTTCTATGACTCCATGCCCAATGGATTGATTAAGTCTGATATATATATATATATATATATATATATATATATATATATATATATATATATATAAAATTGAAGTGGACCATAAATTTCACCAAGAATGTTGACTCTTTAAGTCACCTTGATCCATTGTGAAAGTAGAACTCTCTGTGCAAAATCAGCCTATGTAGTGCTTTTTGGGACAAGTTTTGCACAACTAAATCATGTTCATTTCTCTCCAAAACTTGTATGAGGGTATTAAAATATTAGGTTAATACAATGGTGAAGGTGGTTTTAGAAAATAATTATTAAATTAAAAATAATTTAGCTATGAAATCTGCCCAGTATGCAGATTTTTGTGTGTTTCCAGGTTCCAAATCAGCCTGCATAACACTTTTCAAACACCATTGCACAGGAGAAAATAAAGATAAATTACCTTAAAATTTATAATTATGGTAAAAAAATGTGGGGATAATATGAAGGTAAAACAAAATTCATAAATTTATCTCCTATGTGTGAAGTGTACAGCTACAAAAATTAGCTTTTGAGTTGATTTTGTACTTAGTCAATTTTTTGTGTTTCTAGTTGCTAAATCTACTTAGTGAGAATTTATTATTCCCATTTTCACATGAGAAAATGAAATCCAAATTCCATGAAAATTAGCGTGATTTTACCCTGATGTCATGAAAAGGTAATGCACCTAGTTTTGTAGCTACATGAGTTTCTAGTGAAAAGTTATGATGGTGCAAAGTGACCTTTCTAGGAAGATTTATCACTCAGCTAACTTTTTACCAAAAATCACTCAAAGGGTATGTCACAGGGGTTATTTTAATCATTTAAAAAAACTAAAAATACCTTTTTGATCATATTTTTAAGATATTTATGTTGATATAATATATGATGGTTTTTGCTCATATCTTATGCTGTGATTTTCCATTTTTCTATGTTTTGAAGGTGTTGATGTGACTATGCAACTACGTGTTGGTTTTTTAACCATATATTTTGATCCAAAGCTATATTTTTGATGTTATTTTTTGTGTTTGAAATTTGAATTCTCCCTATTTATAATTATATTTATTTAAAATTATATAATTAAATCAGTCAATATTACAACTAAAGTGGTGTATTGATTTGAAAAGTGTACAGAATTCAATGCAAAGATGGCTACTAACATTGGGCATCACTTCTAAAAATGTAGAGCATGAACATATCTTCACTTCCCAAAAATATCTTAATTACTTCCCAAATCATGATTGAATATTGTAACTACCCCAATAATGGGTGAAATGGATTAATGACCATGAGCTCTCTAATTACCTATTTAAGCAGGCAGATTTAACATTGTAAAGGTCAAAACATTATTAGTAGCCTCATGTTACTAAAATTTTCCCTCCATGAGTACTTTTATTGGCTAAATACTATATATCAATGAGAAATAAGTTCACCTCCTATTATTATTATGATCTGTAAGTTATTATGTGTCTGTTGATCTCTATCTATGAGTAATGTCTACTCCTCTCATTACCATTCATTCCCAACACCTCCTCATTAAACTCAAATGTCACTTGTAGGTCATATCCTTATACACTCAGGTCTATGTTGATTATTTTCTTTGGATTATTTGTTATCCCTCTTAGTGTTGTACTACATTCTCACACCTCTATGCAAAAAATTTATGCATCTAGAGTGTCCTTGGATGAATCTATATGGAAACATATTATTCTCAAGCATTTTTAGTGTGATTATTGTAGTATGAATGCTTGTTCTATTCTGAGTGCATCACCTTTTTATTTTAGCATCTATTACCTTCTTCCCTTTTCCTTTCAAAGATCTTAGGTTTAGATTAGTGGTAGATTTACCTTTTTACTCTTTAGGTCTATGTGTTAGTCTTAAACTAGTGTGCTTAGAATAAAAAGAAGTCAGCCTACTCTGGAGGTTCATCCCAAGGATTGAAAGAGTCCCACAACCTTGGGGATGTTCCCATTGTCTCATTGAACTATTTTTTCTAATTTAATGGGTGGAGGGTTCAAGTGATAATATGGTCTTTAGAGTAGTTTGACAGCATGTGTACACTAACCCATTTTCCCATATCCACTATGAGGAGGAAGAATTAGAGTTTTTATATTTGAAAAAGATTGATAGTTCATGACCCAAATCTAAATGAACTAGAGTAAAGGTGATAAAAAACCCATAAGCATTTAGATGGTCACATCTATCTCTAATAGGTATTCTATATAGAACACCTACATCTGACCTAGACACTAGCATCAATGCAACCATCTAAGGCTGACATAAGCATTTGAGGCTATAGAGGCACTAAATCTAGAATTTGGTGACTATTTTAGAATACTCTTCCAGTCAGATTCCTACTTGTTTTAGATTTAGATATATATCAGTATTAGAATCAATTAAGAACATTATTTTCATTATCATTTCAATATCTAGCATAGTTTTACTTTCCATTTTTAGCATACCTCAACATAATAAATGCATTATATGTTATATATAAGTTTTGTATTTAATTTTCCTAATATAGCTTATTCATTTCTACATTATTAACCTTATATCCCCCACAATCTAGATTTTTAGAGTTAAATAAAATATCATGTCTAGATATATGTATCAATGAATCACATGGTATAAGGATAACATAATAATAATACACAATAAAAGTGCATGATATAGATCATGGAACTACTCAATGTCAACAAGCACAACAAGTTTAAGTTTTATTCTCACACATAAGGCCAAGGGCTTCATACAAGGGACATAAATATGTTGTAAAAAAATAAGGCCAAGGACCACATGTACTAAACATAAAGATTTCAAAAATAAAGGACATAAAATTTCATATCAAACAAGGCTAAGGGAAATATTCAATGGGAAATAAATGTGTTGCAAACAAGGCCAAAGGGCCACACACAATAGACAAGCAAAAACTTACCTATCATGTAATAAATTAACAACATCAATGGAGTATAGAAGAAGTAAATACTATTCTAAACCATCCATATATATTAATTTCACATCATAGTATCATATCATATACGTGTATTAATCTATAATATATGAGTAACTTGCAATACATGTGAAAGAAATCTAGGTAGCTCAACATGGTAAAAATGTGAGACCCTTATTTTCATAGTGCTTTCTTTTAGACATTTGTTATTATTTACATGTCATAATATGGAATTCTCCTTATATTATTGAGATAGGAGACACTTGATGTTATGTTAATTATAATATTATTACATTACTACTGAGATAGTGGGTTATACACTTGATGTTGTTTAATTTTTCTTACTTGAGTGTGATTCTTATACTAGTGATAGATGATTTTAGCTATTTATTAAAATACACATTATTGTACCTTACTAGTATAGATAGTTATTATTTATCATGTTATTGATTATATCAATGTTTATATAAATGTCATGAGTATATTACCATTGAGATGATATTCCTTAGATATGTTCATATTCATTTTTATGGATTGAGATTACTTGTGTTTTTTACATTATGTAGCTTTAGCTATCTAAGGTGTTGAATTTTATGTGTGAAATAATGTGTAGATGATATGGGAGGCCAATTATTTAAATAATACTATGTTTATCATGAGTTCATTATTTTTATAGTGGTGTAATGACTATTTGACTTCCCACAATACAAATTCAATTCTAGTGTTGTATGTGGGCCTAGTCATAAGTTTTGAACCTCCTTTCCCCTCCTAACAATATTCACCCTTTTGACACTATTGTTTCCCTCTTTTCCAACACATTATATATTTTTTGAAAACAACTAGAAGGTCATAAGGTCTAAAAGAGATCCAACTTATGATCACCACTTATAAAAATTGGATGGGAACTTTCAACCAAATCCAAAAATGGATATAAAATGATTTAAATATAGATATTTCTGTAATTAATACCCTATTTGATTATATGATATAGTAGGAATTATTTTTAGTGTGGATAAATCTATATGACAACCTATTAGGTCCAACACACCCATTCTCAATTCCTCAGATGGGTACCCTCTTGTTTTAGTTTTGTCTCTAGTTTACAAGTTCCTAGATGTGAAGTTTTATCTTCTGAATACTTCATCAATATTAACCAATTATGTTGATCAAAGATTCATCATTACACTTAGTTTTAATAACACATTTATGATCTTATTGTTGTAAATTCTAAATTTGTAAAATTCTTGAGAGTCTGGGTTATTTTAAACCGTGTTTAAAATAATTTCAAATTTTCTCTTTTAAAACATCTAACTTTAACAATGGAAAACTCATCTAAATTTTTAGAGTTTATGTGGCATTATAATTGGTAATTTTTCCCATTTAGGATTTAATTTTAGATTAATTATCTAAATTTTTGAATTATTTCATCTTGGGACTTAGTTGATTTATGAATAATGGATAAAATAGTGAATTTTGGCTTTGAGTTTAGTGAAAATGGTTTTTATTCATTAAGTTTCCATGTTCATTTGCTTTTATTTCAAATTAACTATTTGAATTTAAATACTTGATCATTTTCATTTTAATTTAGATTTACTAATTGGGCTTCTATTGATTTCACTCGTAGGTGTTCAACATTTATCCTTTGCCACACAACACTCTTTCATAACTCCCAATAATCCCAACCCATTCAAAAAAGCTTTTTAGCACTTAGATGATTCTTCAAATGTTTCTCAGAGCCACATGGAATATTTCCACCACTCTATAGTACTTAAGAAATTTATCAAGCATCTAAGCAAGTGGGTTGGTAGGATTACACCATGTGGTGTCATCTTGGTAACCCAATTATCCTAGTAGATCTATACATTATCAAATCCTCTAGTCCTATGGATTAAAGGGATGTTTCCACATGGAAATATCTTGATAATCTATATTCCTAGTTCCATCTATATCCAATATACCTTCCAAGTGAGTGGATTAATAATATTTCACCACATGGCATCATCCTAATCACTCATTAACCCAAAGTAGTATGTGCAGTCTCAAAACACATCAAAGTACCAAGTGATCAAGATGATACCATGTGGCATGATTTTACTACACCATGACCATATAATTATTAGTATATATTGATACCCAAGCTAAGTAGTGGATAAGTGAGGAGAAGACACATGGTAGGGCTTGCCAACAAAAAAAGGATAAAAGAGATAGTAAAGTGCCAAATTATTATGTGGTAATTATGAGCCACATAAACATGTTAGGTCATTATAGATTCCAAGAGATTTAAAATTGATGGCATGTTTTTCCATCAAGGGTATCAAATCTAAGAATGAATGGTGTGCTCAATTCGATGGTGAAATATTGCATTGTAGAGTTCCATACAAGGCAAAAAAGAGATAAAAAATAAAATGTTTGTTTTAAAGAGGCATGGCCTATAGATGTATAATGGGGGCACACCTTAAAATCTATTATGGAATCATGATTCCAAACTACATTTTAAAACCAACATTAAATATTTATAACCGCCTCGTCAATGGACTGAGCTAGAAGGAAAATCCATGAGCTTCATAAATTAACTATATAAATAGGCTGCATTACCTTTGTTAATGGTTGAAATTTAGGAAATCAAAGTGATATTAGAATTATTCCATGATTACACCTTCCTTTCCTTCTATGTTTTACCCATACTATTTTCCTAGAGATGTTAATTTTAACATAATGATTTTAGAATGTTAAATACAAATTTAGCTATTTTTTTTTCATTTAATGTCTCTATCCTTTTAATTTAACTAGTTAATTCATTTTGGGACTATTAATATGCTTGTTATAAATGATTTTATTAGTTATGTTGTGAAATAGCTATCATAACTAGTTTATCAAGTCCTTTCATGTTTTATTTAGAATTCTCTTAGTCATTATGTGTAACAACTACACACTAAGTAGTTATTTTTAGAATGGATTTAATGAATAAATAGATTTCACATTTGTCCTTAGAATCTTTCCCATTGAGTGCCTCATGTTTGTGTAATTACTAGAATAGGCACACAGTGGTATAACTATGTTCAGGCATGGTTTCAGCTCCTTAGCATCAATAATCTCATTTAGATCAAAGATGCCCTCTCTTGTTTGCCTTACTATGGTCTCCATTTTTATCTTTTTGGATGATGTCCTTCCTTAGTTTATGTTGTGATATTAATAATAGTGAACAGCACTCATTTTTTATTAGTTTAATCAAGTAGACAATAAAAATTAGACATTTTATTAGCACATGACTAGGTGAACCTCCAGTGGTAAAAGTTGCTACTTTTTGAATAAGCACTTAGTATAATCTTGGCCCTTGGATTGACTAGCACAATCCTAAAAACAAGGGGATGTTTGTCCCCATGATTGTTTCCTCATTTTATCTTTCCAAAGTATCTAATCCAATAGCTTATCTTGGGTGGGTCATTTGGAGTAACTAACATCTCTAAAATTAGAAGGAGGGACAACCACTTAACTACTTATTGGACTTTAACTTGACACCTTTTCTTTATACTTCTTCAAATTTATATTGTTTACTTAATGCAACTAATAGAAATCAGTGCTAGAAGGAGGGAAGTGTTTTAATTGATTTAATCTTGCTAAACACACTTGTTTTCTAGTTGTCTTTTAATTTTTGTCTTTTTTAAATTACCATGGACCCCACTGAAAGGATCACAAGGTCCAAATTTAATTTCTTACCCTTCTTGTTTAATTTTTGAGGCATAGGAGGAATAGAACCCCAAGGATAAACTTGTTACACATATTATTCCATGCTTTTTTAGCCTATCCTTAACTCATTGAATTTTTTGGATATCACCATGTCTTGGATTAGTGAATTAGCCATAAACATAACAAGAATTATCATGACCTACTTAAGGATCCTTTTGATTTTCTCATAGAGTTTTAAAGTGACCATAGAGGAGCCATTAAGGACCAAATTATTACTTACAAAGTGGTTATACACATCTTAAAATTTAAATTTGAGGATGTAGATTATAGAATGTTTCTTTTCACTTTGAAAGGAGAAGCATATGATTAGTATTCAAGCTTAGAACTAAATTCTATTACTATTTATAGGAGTCTATAAAATCAATTCTTGATTCAATTTGGAAGCCTAGTGGAAGATTATCCCTCTCTCCCTAGTCTCTTGATAATCAGAAGAACCAAGACCTCATCATCATCATAGTGGAGTCTATTTTATATGAGCCACCTAATCATGATTTTGATGACATGATTGAAGTGGAGAAACAAATTTTAGACATTAAAGAGGAAATCTTGAGATTTTAATAGAAACTAGAATTCCAATAACAAGAAGAGGATGAAACCCTCTACAATCACCTAGAAGAAGAATTTAGTGAGCTACAAGAGCTAGACATAGAGGATAAAGTATAAACATTTTTTATCTCTGATGATCCAACCTTTCAAGAATTAGGAATCCTAGATCCTCTTGTGCCCAATAGCATAGCCACTGAACCCCAAGTAAATGTATCCCTTATGTATGATTTACATGAACATAAGGCAAGGTCTTATAATTCTAATGATAGTTCTCAAAATTAAAAACTAGATAAACATCTTGTTTATGATTATGTTGATTTTAGTTTTGAAGTAAAGGGAAATGATTGTCCTGAATTCATCTATTCATATCTTTTTGAATATGAAAGTGAAGAAAATAAAGTGGTGGAGATACATAGATTATTTCTATAGTTTCTATATGGATTTATCCCCAATGCTTTGTGTCATTTTGAATGATTAAAAATATGAGTTTTTTCCTTCCATTGACATGAATCAGTAGTGAAGATCTAGGTCATAGTCTCCCTCAAAAAAAAATATATCCTAAGTATGGAGTGTTAAAAAGGGTTAACTTAGAAGCTTTTTATAATCTATATTATAATATTATCAAAGAGGATAAGTACCTTTTAAATAGGGATGAGAATATCTTGAATAGATTCACTTGAAAAATAATATTATAATGCAAATAAGGATGATGATTTCATTCAAGCCTCGATTTACCCAGAGTCAAGCATGCAACATTTGAACACTAAGTACACTAGTTATGAAGAGGTCAAGACACCTAAAATAGATTTAGGACTGACAAGTTTGAATTCTAAAATTCATGTATAAATATGATGGTGATTCTTAGATGGCATATTTTGAAAAAGATGTCAAGAATTTATTTGATTATAAGTCTGATTCCACTTCCCTATTAGGTGATATTTTTTATGATTGTTTGTCTAATGTTTCCCTCTTATGGATGTGAGTATAAATGATGAAATTTTATACCTTAGTAATCCCTAGGGAAACATATGTATTTATGTTTTAATATTTGTGAGATGAGTGTTACCCTTCCCTATGATTGTTGATTTAACTAGTGTTTATCTTTTTCATGAAAAGGATTCATACATTTGTCCACTCATGGGTTTAATTGATTATAAACTTTATGAGGTATTCAATGGATATCCTATTCTTACCTAGACAAACCTTGAGATGAATTATTTCCAAGCCTATGTTGATTTTGATTTTGGAATTGAGATTCCTAGTTATTTTGAACTCATGCTTGCTAATGACATTGGTTTTGTAGGAAGGAAATTCAAAGAGATTTTAAGAAAATTAAAATACATACTCACCTTCCAAAGGACACCAAATGGAAGAACATTGATATTGAAAATAAGTATAAATCATGTTCCACTAGGTTTCTACACCCAAACTACCAATTGTTTTCGACATGTTTTTTTAGATTAATGTACATAATTTATTATTTTTTGCATTTACTTTTTTAGCTAGTTTTCCCTAATTTTTATTTTGTTTCTTTAGCTTAGTTTCCCTATTTTATAGATCAACTTCCTATTTATATATATACTTATTTTACAATAGTTTTCATGGGTTTTCTTCCTACTTTAGCATTCTGGTCATGTTCATTCTTGGCATCCCACTACATCAGTGAACCTTGTCCTAAAAATTAAAAAAAAAGTGTTGAGCAAATAGTAAAACCCTATGAAATACCCCTTTTTGTTGAATTAATGGATTAGAAATTCAAATGACTGATAGAAACATGAATTTTGAATAAACCATAGAAGCTATAAAGTTAAGAGTCATACTCAAATAATTACATAAGCTGATTCAATTTTATTTTGTGCATCTTCTAAATTTTGGAGGCTCTTGATTATAAATAAAATAGGGGGGTTTTAGAAAGGTTTATTTTCTTATCTAAAGCCATCATTTACACTTAATTGAACACCTTAATTAAATAAAAAACATTTATCTGGTTTGAATTTATCTTAGTAAACTAAACTTTTTGAGTCTATCATTTTACCCATGGCTTGGTCCCCAAATCTCAATGGATATAACTAAAAAATCTTTTCATAATAAATTTTTGAAGGAAATAAAATAAAAAAATGTAGAATCTAAAGTCTTCCTCGAAATGATGATTCTAGAAACCTCCACTATAGGATTTATAGCCTAGCTAGTAGTGGAGTATGGCCTTGAGTGGGACCAAAGGTATATCTATTATTAATATAGACACCTAGATATTAGTAGAGTAATCCCCATGCCATTACCCCAAGCCAAATATCCAAAACTTTTCCCTCTCAAAATTTTTGATTGCTTAAGTAGGTCTGAATTGTTTCATGTGAATTTAAAAGGATATAAATGGAAATTAATAACTTTCACACATTGATGTCCTTTAATATAACTAACACTTACTATGCCACATATTTAATTAGACTTCAATGCCTTCATCTTTTTTATTTTATTTGAAGATAATTATTTGTAGTTTATACTTGTGTTCAAGTATGTAGGTTTGTAGTCTAAATTTTGGAGTGCTTTAACGAGATATTCTGGGTTTTGAATGTTTTTACAACATTCTCCCCTTGGAGTCTCCATTTATTGGGTCCAAAATACCCCATCCTCAATTCCTCAGATGGGGAACCTCTTGTTTTAATTTGGTCTCTAGTTTGTAAGTTCCTAGATGAAGTTATGCCTTATGAATACTTAATTGATATTAACCAAGTTTATTAATCAAAGATTCATTATTTCACTTGGTATAAATAACACATTTAGGACCATATGGTTGTAAATTATGAATTTACAAAAGTCTTGAGAGTCTAGGTTATTTTAAACCATGTTTAAAATACTTTCAGATTTTCTCTTTTAAAACATCGATCTTTAACAATGGCAAACTTATCTAACTTTTTGGAGTTTTTAAGGCCTTCTCCTTGGCAATTTGGCCCATTTTAGGATTTAATTTTAGACTAATTGATTAAATGTTCACATTATTTCATCTTGGGACTTATTCTATTTATGAATAATCAACAAAATGGTTAATTTATGATTTGAGTTTAGTGAAAATGCCTTTTTCTTCATTATTTTTTTGTATTTATTTGATTTCATTTCAAGAATTTAACCATTTGAATTTCAAATACATATTCATTTGCATTTTAATTCAAATTTGGTTATTATAATTTTATTTATTTTGGACACAAGTGTTTGACATTTCTCCTTTGCCTCATGACACTATTTCACAACTCTCAATGGCCCCAACCCATTAGTAAATGGTTTTTGGCACTTAGTTGATTATTCAAGTGCTTCCCAAAGCCACATAGTGTCTTTTTGCCACTCTATGGGAATCAAAAATTTTAATAGGCCTTTAAGTTAGACGGTTAGTATTATTATGCCACATGGCATCATCCTAATGACTTGTTATCCCATGTGGATCCATACATCAATAAATCTTCTAGACCTCTAGGTTAACAAAATGTCACCACATGGAAACATCCATCTACTCCATAATCATGAGGCCATCCATACACTAATAGAACCTCCAGGTGAGTGGTTTAGTAGGATTTTACCATGTGGCATCATATTAGTTACATTCTATCTTAGAATAGTTTGTATAGTCTTGAAACACATCAAAGCACTAGGTGAGCAAGATTGCACTGTGGCACAATCTCACTACATCATGACTAAATAACATTCAGCATATATTGAGTTTCAATATAAGTAGTGGCTGAGTGAGGAGAATACAAATGGTAAGGCATACCCATATAACAAGGAGAAAATAGGTAGGAAAGTGATATACTACCACATGGAAATGATGAGCCACGTAGAAATGTCAAGCTATAAGAGAGGCTAAGAGACTAAAAATTGTTGGGTTAACTCTATGAATTTCAATGGTGTAATATAAATTTATAGAGGTCTATATAAGATAAAAAAGAGAGAAAATACAAAAGTTCTATTTTAAAGAGGCTTGGCCTCTATTTATAGAATGGGGCATGCCTTTAAACCTACCAAGGAATCATGATCCCAACTACATTTTCAAATCATCATTGAATATTTGCAACCACCCTATTAGTGGAATGAGATGGAAGATGAGGCCATGAAATTCATGAATTATTTACATAAATATATTTCATTTCCATTATTAAGGTCAGCATTCATGGCATTGGAATTGTGTCAGGATTAAACTTGCCTTTCCTTATGTGTTTTGCCCAAAATGTTTGCCTAGAGATATTGATTATAATAGAATGTTTTTAGAATGTTGAATACATATTTTATTGTGTTTTATTCATTTAATGTGTCTAGTATTTTGATTTAGATATTTAATTTATGCTAGGACTATCAATATGTCTATCTTGTAGATGATTGTCTTAGTTATGTTGTGCAGTAGATATCATAACTAGTTTGTCAAGTCCTTTCATGTTTTATTTAGATTTATCTCAATCATTGTGTAATAACTATAGACTGCAAGTAGTTCTCTTTAGAATGGATTTAATGAATAAATGGCTTTCACACTCATCCTTAGAAATGTTCTCACTAATTTCCTCATGTTTGTAAAATTGATATACCATGCCCAGAGTGGTATAAATGTGGCCAGGCATGATTTCAGCTCTTTGGCATTAATAAGTTTGTTTAGATCAAAGGCACCCTCTATTTTATGTCTTACCATTCTCTCTCTTTTTATCTTTTTTTGGATGATGTCCTACCCTAGTTTAGTTTGTGATATGAATATCAATGAAAAGAACTCAATTATTTATCAGTTGAATCAAGTAGATAACAAGAATTAGACATTTTATTAGCAAGAGACTAGGTAAACTTTTGGTGGTAGTAATTGTTGCTCTCAAAGTAAGCACTTGGTATAATATTGGCCCCTATATTTACCAGCATAATCCTAAAAATAAGGGAACTTTTATCCCATGATTATTGCCTCCCTTTTTCTTTCTAAAGCAACTAATCCAATAGCTACTCTTTAGTGGGTCATCTAGAGCAACCAACAAACCCACATGCCCATTTATGGTATGGGATAGTGGGAAAATTCAAGAGGCATGGAATTACCTTTATTGACCACATGAAATTTTAAGAGGCATTAATGATTATCTATAATTTTCAACTAAGAGTCAAGAAAATAAGAAGGGACACATGTCACCTTCACATTGGCTAATGGATATGACTGAGTTTTCTATATGAATAAGGAAATCCTTCTTTAGATGAACCTTTTTTTTCATTTTAAATTTGTAGAAGGGGGATGGGATCTAGAGGAGAGAAGGAGAAGCTATAGGAATAAGAAAATATATTACTTTATGAGGAGGTGAACCAACCAAATCTGTTTTGTTAAACCAAGTAAATAACCCAAGGTAGGCTTCTATTTAATCTTTTTATTATTATTTTATTTATATCATTACTTGAAATAGATGATTCTCATTTTTTTCTTGTTTTCAAGATGTGTAGGGCCACTTGGCCTACCCTATTTTCTCATTTACTTACCACGATTGAGCATTTGGCCACTATGTGTATTTTATTTCCCATTTTGTATTTGGAGATTCACCATCCCTCCTATTTATTGGTTTTTTTTTCAAAATCCATTTCTTGATTCATTTTGACAATGTTAGGTTGTCAATTTGTTCTGAGATTACTTATCTTATTTTGGTTCCTTTTACATACTAGTATTAGCTAGTGGAATTAGGTTCCCATGCCATCCTATATGGTTCTTTAGCATGGTTTAAAGTAATAAGGTTCTCTCATGGCCAATATAATCATTAGGATAAGAGGGAGGCATCCTCACATTCTCCTTGTCCCTCAATAATATTTATTATGTAGGAATGTTCTTGTGGATACCTATGATGATATTTATTTTGAAAATGTTTTTTCACATTATTGAATGATTTTTTTTGGTTATGGTATCCTCTAGTGTAATATGTTCTTGTTATCCTTCTAGTTGAGTGTTATGGACACCAACCAAACCTTGTCTTGATAACTTTGATCTACCTCATACCCTTGATGTTCACTATGCTCAGAGATGGAAGTCCTAAGAATGGATGTGCCTAGGGAAGT
Source organism: Torreya grandis (assembly GCA_037957365.1). Classification (NCBI taxonomy): domain Eukaryota; kingdom Viridiplantae; phylum Streptophyta; class Pinopsida; order Cupressales; family Taxaceae; genus Torreya; species Torreya grandis. Next base: position 102,853 of record JARHVA010006893.1, read on the forward strand.
CACATAATGATGAAAAACATATGGGAGGTGAGCCCCTCCTTTAGTTGGCCTTACAAGTATATTTTTGAGCTTTAGATTCTTATAGTTTGGAAGAACTCACAAAATAAATGTGATATTATAGCTTGGGATGTTTTGATGCCTTGCAACACTTGTAAATATTAATTAAATACTTTCATCTATTGATTTATGTATAAAATGGAATGAAATTTGTAATAGGCATTGAAATTTAATTATGCATAATTCTTATCTCTTACACTCTCTTCAAAACAAATCGTATTAGATTTGAATGAAAATAATGATTTTAATTATGAATATTAAAGTATACTTGAGTTTTTGTTATCTAAAATATAGGTTTCTTTATGAATAACATAATTTTAGTTCTTAATTCACTTGGAAAGATTTTAAAACCCTTATTTAGCTTAATTTGTTAAAGAGGACATTCTAGTTTTATAATTTCTATGCATCATATAAGTTACCTAAAATTACCAAAAACTATTTATTAATAAATTGGGCTCTAATAAGAATCTGTAGTAATTTATGAAATAATTTTTGGAGTCACAAAAATAAATATACATATTTTTAAAGTCAAAACTCATAATCTTTCCTATCTCCTTCATAATCTTAAGGATTGGCTTGAAGCCTTTATTGACCTACATTTATATTTCTAAGGCTTCCACCTTTGACCAAATTTTATGGTCAAGGTTGAATCTATTTGATGGTTGAGATAGAGTGATTCATCCTTAGTGATATTAATTGAGATATTTTAGACTCCTTTAGAGGTCATATGGGGAATATGAATTTTATTGAGCACTTTCCATGACTTGTAATTAAGTCAAGAATAGATTTTAATTATGAGTTATGTGTGAACTGAGCCCTATGATTGGCTAAAATCACCCAAAGAATTTTTTGTGCATCATGAAGAGTTAGATAGAACCATTAAAGTTATTGGTTGATTAAAACTATTATTCATTCCAAGATCTCATTCTCAGTTACACCTATTGGTTTAGACATACTAAGTTAGCTTGAGAAAAAATTAGGAGACTTTCATCCTCTTATTTTAGGATTATTATTGAAATGATCCAAGGCACAATTTGTAGGTATGTGGATCTATTATATATCCTTATTGGAATAGGTATCTAATAGATATAGTTCTACCACCAGGGGTCTAATACCAGTTTTCTCTCTGACTCAAAAATTTTACACTTATAATAAGACCAATTAAAACCTATTGAATTTAGAGTCCTACTTTACATCACTTTTGTTTCTAAAAAAATGGGGAAGATACATTTTTAAAAATAAACATCAAAATATATGGAGGGTAAGGTAGAAATAAATATTTTTGATCAAAGGGACAACACAAATGATTATAGAACCGAAACATTATTAACTTTAGTTTTACCATTTTATGTTAAGTTTCATGATGATTCAGACTCTGGTCACCTAGGGAGAGAATCTAAGGGGAAAGGGTAAATGCTTGATTCCAAGATTCATTTTAATGAATAGACTACAAATAGGTTTGTATTTAATCACACACAAGACCTAGTATCTTTCAAATTATAATTAAAATAATAACATAACTTAACTAAAATAGCAAAAACACATCTTATTTAATACATAAATCTATAGACAAGAAAAAGTTATAGTTCTACAACACTAGTGTTAATCTATTGGAGAATAAATAAAGTAGAACATCATCAAGGCAATCAGATGTATTTACACAAAAAATCAAATTTTACATTATTTTGACAATATTTGTTTGAAAATAGAGTTAACCCTTTTAACATACTCAGTAATAGTATATATAGAAGGGAGAGATGGGTCTATCCTATAATAGGCATGAGATCCCACTCTTGTCCATCATGGACTAAAATGGTAAAACAAAATTATGTTATAAGATTCTTCATTCCATGTTAGATAAGACAAAATTAAATTCATGGGCCACTAAGGAGAATCGAGGAGGGGTATGATGTGGACCTCATATCAATGGTTCTAGCAGGCTAAATGTGATACAAATTATGAGTTGATAAGGTTAAATTTATGTGAGTTTATAAGTGAATCTTGGATGAGTATTCCTTTGTTTTATATATTTATGCACAAAGAGTGTGAGAGAACACACCTCCTTAGCTTTTATGGTATTTGTCTGACTGTGAAACTAGACACTTGGTACATTTTTAATGTCCATGATTATGTATTTAGTTTGAAAACATGACAAATGTCTTATAATAATGCATTTTAGGGCTCACTAAATTTCATAAGCATGATTTAATCATATCCTAACACTCATCCTATTCTCACTACTTAAAAAATTTAGTGTGTCCATGACTCACTAGGTTCTCCTATGTGTCAACCTTCCACTAACCTAGAGCTTGTTAGAAGTCCCAAGTCACTCTAAATTTCCCTTGGAAATGGTGCACCAGGGTCTTAAAAAATGAAAAAAAAATCTTGGCCACCTAGAGCTTTAGATGTTCTCACCTAATATTTAGTGTACAACTACTTTGGAGTCTTAATATGTTGACATGTGGTATAATCTCTGGTATCCACTTGTTATGTCCTCCATCATACTACTCTACTTGACCTGGAGGCATAGATAAGTGAGATTCTACCACATGGAAACATCTTGAGGACTCAAAAGGTTATCCAACTAATCAATATGTCCCAATCATCTTGAGGGCCTAGGATAATGAAATTGTGCCATGTGGTACAATCTCAATGACCTAGAGGGTCTATAGGCAAGTCTTTTATCTAATTATTATAGAGAAGCAAATATTCAAGATCTTGATAAATGGTATCCTCTTGGAATATCCAAACCTATGAGATAAAAAAATAAATTTTAGACTAATTTTTTAATTTTGAAATAAAATAATTAAGCAAAAAATACTAAGTAAAAACATGAAATATAAACTGGACAAGCCAATGAAAGACAAAAGATGAAATAATATAAACATTTAGTCAACTTCAATCTAGAATAAGTTGAGAAAATACATGGAAATCACCATAAAAGTTTCAAAAAACCCAAGGCTAAATTTTATAAAGAATTAACTCTATATCACTCAGAACAAAGTTTTAACAATTAAGACTCCCAAACTTAAGTAAATTTAATGTTTTAGATCAATAGGAAAAACACTCTAGTTTTGATTATTTTGATAGGTTATATGGCCATCAAATTTAGGCTCATGTGACATTGATGTCCATGTCGATATTTCATCTAGTTGGAAGTCCATGCCATGTGGTAGTCATTATCTCATGTGGGGCTCAATTCATAATCCACCTTAGTTAATTTATCCTATAGTTTTGGTGTGATAAGATCTCAACACTTATCAAGATATCTCTTATCTATGGGGGCTCATCAAAGTATTAAAACATACAGATCGTCCTAGGGAGAGGGGAAACTATATCATGCCATGTGTCATGATCTTGGGCATCTAGAAGATCAACTACTACTTGGAAGTATATGGATTATCTCAAGGGTGTAGTGAAGTAGGATTATGCCACATGTTATGATCTCATGCATCTTGAAGGTCTAAGGCTTGACTCATGGATCAAGGAGCCTTGATAAAGTGGGGAGCCTATATCATGAAATTTTTAAATATCTTACTCATCTATAAGGTTTGGGTACCTTACACAAAAGTTGGGAGGGCTTGAGGAAGTAGGGAAACTTGATGCTAACATGTGGCTTAATGAAGATTGAAGTAATATGACCAAGTTTGAATAGGCCCAAGGAATTAGTCGAGTGATAATTGGTGGATCATCATTTACATGGGTAAATTAACTGTTAACTTATGAACCCAAAAGGTAGTTGTTAGACTTTAAATTATGAAATATTCCCCCAAAAAATACTAAGACTTAAAATAAAGGCAAAAATATACAAATCTATAAAATAATAATAGTCTTTTTGCCTAACTTGAAGTTAAACTTGATCCATTAAAATTAAAGAGACTAAGTTTTAAAAGGAAACCATGAAAACCCTTAGTCATTTTATTTTAAAAAGGATCTGATATCGACTGAATTGCTAGAGAAAAGGTTATGAAAAACTATAAATAGTTAGATAATCTACCTAAATCTAGGGCAAAATGGCCTCCAAAATGAAATTTTCAAATGAATTTTATAATATCAATTAATCAATCAATCAAACCAAGACCTATTAGATTCATGTAAAATTAAAATATGAGTGAGTTCCAACTATAATCTATTTTAGGCCAAGTTCATAAAATAGAATCCTAGACTTAGATGAAAGAGTAAAGCTAATGTAGCATAATGACTGTAACTTATCAAGGGCCCCTTTTTAAATTAGATCAACAAAATAACAGGTCTAGATTCCATAAAATCATAAGATGATATCTATAAAGTAAAAAATAAAGAGGTTCTATTATTTTAGGGATGAAATTAGGGAATTTTGATCATAACAATGGTGACTTCTATAAGAAATTTTTTCCTCGGCATTTAGAATCTAGATTGTATGCATCCATTACTAAACTACGAGATAAGAAAATGAAGGTCCCTATAGATGAACTTCTAAGAAAATAGAGTGCTCAATTATTATTCAATAAACAACATAATGGCCCTAATTCCTTTAAAGGATCATTCTATGAAAAGAGTGATTGTATTATTATTTTGAAACAATTGGGAAAGTTTAAGCACTCCTTAGGTACTCATAGTTTCTTGAAATAAACTTTATTTTTAGAATTTGGCTTAGAAAAAGAAGGCTTGGGTATTGATATACTATTATCCAGTGTCTATATCCCTAGAAAATATACCTTTGGTCCCACTCTCTATTACCAACTAAGTAAGAAATCCTACAATGGAGGTTGCCTGAAACACCCTTTCTTAAGAAAAAACTTACTTTTTCATGAGATTCAGACTTCCTTTCATTTGATATTTATTTGCTTAATCTAGGATGGTTACAGACTAGTATATCTAAACTATAGGGATGATTCAATGAACTATTTTTACCAAGGTCTTTTGCTTATTTAATGATTTGGCTATGATAAATATGTTCATTTTTAGTGTTGTGATGACCATTATTAAAATGGGGTTGTAAGAATATTGTATATATTTTTTATTTATTCCTATGTGTCTTTTATCTCTGTGGATAGCTTTCATCTTATTCAATCAGTTATTTATCCATTCCTATAGGAATAAGAAAGGGCTTCTTTGGAATGTGAAGTGAACAACCATTTTGGCTTTATAATGTAATGTTTTTTCCTCTTTTCAATTGAATTTTGAAATAGATTTTCATCTACATTTTATATGAATTTCAGCCTATCATTAATATCAAAGCCTAGAAAAATTCATTGTTTTTCTTCTCCATATTTATAGTTATACATCCCTACAATAAATAATCTCTTTCATAGTTTTATATCATTATTTATATGTAGTGAAATGGCATTTAATAAAGAGTTATTTTGAAGCATACCAATGGTGAGAGACCTATGTTAAATTGGTATTTGGTAGTGTGGCTATTATAAGCTAAATTTTTAGAATTTGACATTTTATTTTGTTGTGTTTAGACTATATATAACCCATATAAAGGTGCTTCTATCAAGATTTGTAATTCCATCTACACACCAATTATTATTTAATACATTAGATTCCTTTTCTTCTTGTCCTTGTATGTTTGAAGGTGTTTTATTATTTTTTGATATTCATTATATGTGTTTATGTTTTTAACAGTCTTCAGGTCTTGAATAAAATGTTTGAATGGTGTACCTGATATGAATAAAAACCTATGTAACATGGCATTCTAGTACTTACTAATGTGTTGGAAAATAATGGGTGACCTACATATATCTATATTTTTAATTATGTTGGATGCCAAAAAAATCTTTGTACCACTTTTAGACATAGCTGAAGTTCATTTATTTGTATTTTTTGTTCATAACTATACAAAAGAGCATTATTTGACCCTAAAAGCTAGTAAAAGGTGTGTTAGACTTGAAATATTATAATTTTATCTATTTATGAGGTGCATTATCATCATTTGTCCCTATAGTCATTACTTTATGCCTAAATTTTCTTCAACCAGCCACTAGGAAGTGTTAGATTTTGAGGAGGTCATAATTTTTATTTTTCCAATTTTGAAAATTTTGTCTATATGCTAAAAATGGAGTGAGGTACACATTTTTAAAGTTCTTTTATTCAAAAATCAAAGTTTTAAATTTTAAATGCTTTTTTAAATTAAAATAATTTTAAAATTTAAATTGTAAAGCAAATTTTTCATTTCCAATAATAAATTTAAAATTGCCTTGAGCAAGCTACTTTAAGCAAATTTGGTAAAAAATAACCAAAATTTGAAAATACAAGGAGAAATAAGAAGAGCTACTCTTTTACCCATTCATCACTATTGATAGGCATAAATGAAGAATTAATAAACATTGAGTGTATTGATGTATGAGGTTTTTCTTTTTAAGCATGTGCTAATGATAAGGTGAACCCTTTTCATGTGCCACCTAGGTACCACATACCAATATGTTCTCATGTACCTTAAATCCTATTTCATATACTATCTAGTATACATAAAGGGCTATATTCTTCCATGTACTGATGGTTAGCTATATAGAGAGGTTTGGTATATTGTTATGGTGGTATATAGAAAATGGGGCCATTTTGGAGTGATAATGAATTAATTAGGGTTAAACTCAAAAACTCTAAACTCTAAACTCAAAATTAAAAACTCAAAACCATTCATTCAATCAAATTTATCATTGGCATAACATTGATCAGCAAATATATCTAGTTAGAATGGACCTAGAAAGTGGAGAACACGCTCATATTTAATGACCTATGGTTCAATATTTGTGATGGGGAGAAATATCCAATTGAGTCAATAGGGAATGTAAATGATATATAGGCATTGAAGTAGAAAAATAAGAAAGCATTGGACTTAATAAGGGCCTTGGTTGACATAGATTTTTTTTTATATTTAAGTGTGTAATACTCCATGGGAAGCATTTCACAAACTAAATGAGCTATATGATTCCCACTCAGAGTTGGAATTCATTAATTTATAATTTAAGTTGTTTAACCTCAACTTGAAATATGGTGATGTAATGAGATTGGATTCCAAGATACATGCCATCAAGAATGATGTAGAATCAATGGGTTTCAAAATTGACATCTATATGACCACATTCATAAAATCCCCTCTTACCAACTACTAAAGCAACTTGGAGTCTCTATAAGTAAGTAATCAGTTGAAGACTTTCACATCTGTCAATTGGTTGAAAAGATGGCAGAAAGATAAAAGTCCTTTGGAAGAAAAACCAAATCCATAATAGGATAAAGTGTGTGTTATGTCAAATAAAATTATTCCAAAATAACCAACAAGGCCACATATTTCAAAAATGAAGGTAATAATGCATATAAGAAGTAGAAGGGAAAATGAGGTAAAAATGAAAATCAAGGTGGTCAAAAAAAAAATCTATTGTGAATGGTGTGACATAGAAGGAAGTCATGAGAGTCATGAATGTTGAACTCCATGGGATAAAATTGAAGAATATCATAAGAAGAAAGAGGAAAAATCAAATAAAACAAAATATTAAAACCCTAGCCAAGTCACTTATGAATGTCTATTTTTTAGTACAGATGATGAAGAAAATATTTTCTTAGTTATTTCTTCATGTTTCTATGTTTGGGTTCTTAATAATAATACCACTCTACATATGACTTTATGAATAGACTTATTTGAGGATTTTAGTGAATAAAGTTGTGGTGCAGTATACCTCATAGTTAGATCATGTCTAAAACCACAAAGAAGAGGTAAAATATGACTCAAGTTTTCATGGCTTCCATATTTTTAAATCTAAAATGTTCTCTACCTCCTTTAATTTAATGAAACTTGTTTTCCCTAGTGATCATAAGGAAACAAGGCCATTCCATTATGTTGGATAATGTTGATGTTACAACTACGAGAAAATGTGATAATGTAATAATATTGATTGTATATGAGGAATGAAAATACTCAAACTTAGGGGTGATCCATCAAATTTAATGAATTATGATCATCTTGTAGAAGATGAAATATCTCTAAACATGTTGTGGCATGATAGAGTCAGGCGCACTCACTATAACAACATTCATGTATTGTAAAATAATGGTGTTTTAGCATGCCTACATTTCCCACAAAATTAGATGAAAAGTGTGAATCCTACATCTTGGATAAACATATAAGAGAACCAAACCCAAAGTCACAATGGAAAGCCAACAAAAAATTGCAACTAGTTTACTCAAACTTGTGTTCTCTTCCAATTCTCTCCATTGTTTGTCATAATTACTTCATGTTTTTCATTGATAACTATAGCAAGATGATTTGGAATGATTTTTAAGAAAAAATTATAAGCCTTTAAGACTTTCCAAAAAATTTGAACCATGATTGAAAATGAAGATCAAATCCACATCGAAACACTCAAGACAAATAATGGTGGTGAATACACTTCAAATAAATTTGAATCTTACCTTGATAAAAATGGAATTAAACACCATCTCATAGTTCCTTAAAATTTAAAATAAAATGGAGTTTTAGAGAGGATGAATAGAACTGTGATGAATATGGTTCATGTTTTAGATTAAGGTAAAAACAAGTTTTGAAGGGAACCCGAAACCCTAAAACAAAGAAAGAAAGATGAAGCATTTACGACCACAGGCAAAACCTAAAACCTACTACATAGAAGTATCATAAACAGGTTTTATATGGACCTAAAACCACTGGAAATACCACAAGTCATAACCCAGGTTATACATAGACCTAGCTACTCCATAGTCAAAAGATTAGGAAAAACCAAGAAATAAGACCAGATAACACGACCAACTAAAAGAGCCAGGCTATTCTTCCAGTTCCAAAATCATTTTCACTGCTTCCTTACCTTTCACAGTAGTGTCCTAAATGGCATTAGCCACTGACATGGATCCCGTGAATATGGTTCATGTGATTTTATAATGCAAAGGAGTAAATATAAACTTCTGGGCTAAAGTAACTAAAATAATTGTATACCTCCAAAATAGATCACCATCAAGATCTCTTGAATCCAAGACTCCATATGAGATGTGGTGTGGTCATATTTATTTAGTGTGACATCATATTTTCAACTCCACTTGTTATTAATTAAATCCAAAGGAGAAGAGAAATAAGTTGGACCACAAGAGTTAAAAATGCATCCACTTGGGATATTATAAATCCTCCAAGGCATATAGGATATACGATGAGAAAGATAAGAAGTTTCTTGTCACATTAAAATTTATCTTTTGTGAGACTATAAAATCCAAAGATCATATTGATCCATAATTGATTTGAATTAACAAGTATGCAAAGTTTGATGTCTAAAAATATATTGATTTGTATGTTCTAGATAATTAGTGGGGGACACATAGTTTGGAATCTATTGATTTTTCATTATCTCCTATACATGAGATTAAAACTCCTCCTGAAGGAAAAGGTGAAACTTCCTCAGATAGTGAACAAGGCACAATAATAGAAGGAATAAATTCATGGAACTTCATAGGATGAAATTTAAGCACCTAAAACATAAAAATATATTCCTAAGTGGGCCACTCAAGCATTGAAATATGTGAAACCTAATGAAGTTGGTAAAATAGGCACTAGAATTGCACATGCATCCACATCACAATCAAGAAAATCTCTTGAAGAAATTCAATATAGGATTGAAAATCTCACATTGAATTATTATCCATAAGAATAACTCAATGTTGTGTCAAACAGGCTAAGAAGTTTGAATCTTGGAGAAAAGTAATGAAAGATGAGTATAGTGCATTGGTAAAAAATGGGACTTGGAAATTGGTTTGTCCTTCATATGGCTGTACTAATTGGCTGCAAGTGGGTCTACCAAAACAAATATAAGGTTTATGTATCACTTTACAAGCATAAATCAAGGCTTTTTGTAAAAGGATATTCTTAAATATAAATAATTGAATACAATGAAACCTTTGCACCTATAGAAAAATGGACTACCATTCAAACCATGTTGGATATAGTAGATCAAAATGGATGGAAAGTTCACCAAATGATGTTAAAAATGCATTCTTGAATTGTGACCTCAAGTAAATTATGTACATGACACAACCTAAAGGTTTTGTATTAAATACACAAGAGCACAAGGTGTTCAAACTAGAAAAATCATTGTATGGTTTGAAACAATCCCCTCAAGCACAGTATAAACAACTCATTAATCGCCTCATGAACGTGAACTTAAAATATTTTGAGTTTGAAGATGAAACTCTTTTCATCAAAATATTTGACAAAAATTTTGTGTTTTTTGTGGTGTATGTTGATGATCTACTCATCATAGGGAATAATGAATGATACAATGCAAAGTTCAAATCAAATTTTATGAAAATTTATGAAATGACTAATTTTGGTTACTTTCATTACTACTTCGGTATTTAAGTAACTCAAAAACCAAATTATTTATTCATCACTCAATAGAATTACATTGGTGATATTCTAAAAAAATGTAGAATGGAAGATTGTAAGATTCTCAGCATGCCCATGGAATAGAATCTCAAATTGACATCTAAAGATTCAATAGATTTGGTTGATGCCACTAAATATATATATATATATATATATATATATATATATATCATTATAATTATACTTTATGTGACTAAAAATAGATGATATATATCATTACTGTTGGTGTCCTCTTAAGACTCATTCACAAACCCAAGGATAGTCATTGGGTAGCAACAAAAAGATTCCTCAGATATCTCAAAGAAATATAGAATTTTGGGCTCAAATACTTGAGGGTAAGAGACTTCAAACTGGTTAGATATTTATATTTTATCTATTCTAGTGACCATGAAGATATAAGGTAAACCATGGGTTTTATGATGAACTTGGGTACAATAGTTGTCATTTAGATATCCAAGAAGAAATTGGTGTTGGCAATTTATTCAGTAGAATTAGAATATATGGTTGCCTCAGAGGTAACTAGAGAGATCTTGTCGCTCAAAATGGTTCTTTTATATTTATAGGATCAACACATTTCTTCAACACCTCTCATGGTTGTAAATAATTATACAATCTAGATGGAAAAAAAATTAATCTTTCATGACTGAACCAAGCATATCAATACTAAATTTCATTTTATTTGGCACTATGTGAAATATGGTAGTGTCAAGTTGAAACATTTCCCTATAGTAGAGAAACTAATAGACATCTTTACAAAAATATATTGGACAATAAAATTTTAAAATTTCATAGGATTAGTTGGTCTAACAACAACCCCTTACAGATTAAAGGGGGATGTAAAAATATTGTTATTTATTCCTAGTTATCTTTTGTATTTTTATATAGATTTTTCCTTATTCAAAAATTTATTTTTCCATTACCATAGGAATAGGAAATATCTTCTTGGGAATTTGAAATGAAAATATGGCTTTGACTTATAATGTAATGTTTGATATTTTTTTCAATTGAATAGTTAAATAGAATTCCATTTTCATTCCATATGAAAGTTGGCCTATCAAGGGATTTTCTCAATTTTGAATCAGTGACTCCAAATCCCTTTAGTATCTTAAGATAATTTCCTTTTCTTGTCATTTTTTTTAATAATGGGGGTTTGTCTTCTATATTCCAATTTTGAGACTACATTTTCAATGCTTTATCAACCTTAAAGTGATCAAACTTGGGTACATGGGGACCATAATTATATTGGACTTTATCTTATCATAATGGGACTTCTTAATATAAATCATGAGAATAAGGAATGATTATTTTAATGTTAGCAAGGGTGAAAAAATGGTTAATAAGAGAAATCCCCAAAGCAAGCAAACACACACCAAAACAAATATATAGTAAGAGATGAGAAAGCAAACATACAAAAATAAAAACAAACTAGCTACTCTAATATAATATATATACCACCAACCTTTCCCCCAAGGCTACTATTAAATCACATTGGAGGGGACAACTTCAAAGTAATGACTCAAGAACTATCTATTCATAGGCAATGGAAGGTCATTCCCTTTTATTTATTTTAGGCAAAATGCATTTTGCCTTAGTAACTCAAAGATATTGTATGGGTCGATCCAAAGTGATTCAAGGTTGGATTATTTCCATTTATTATCATGTGCTTTATCCCATAACAATACCAATTCTGATATCCAAAAAGGCTTTAATTTTTCATTCTTATCAAACCATCTATTGATTGTTGCATGATGTCTACTAAAATTATATAGAGCATTTTTTTGTGCATCTTCTAATTAGACAATCTCCAATAGTCTAGAGTTTGTGTTTTTAGTGTCCTCCATGTATTATTGCATAAAATTATAAGTTGTAAACTTAAGGGTCATTGGGAAGATGGGATCCAACCCATATACTAGTAGAAAAGGAGAGTTTTTAAGGGCCTAATTATATTTGGTGTGAATGACACAGGGCATATTTCAATAGTGAATACCAGTCTCTAAGATTCTATCCTATAGACTTATTGATGACATTAATCAAGTTTTTATTGGTTAAATTTTTGAATATAATCTCAAGGTGATTCCATTTTCATAATCCCATTCAGTGAGCTAGATTAATTGAAATTCAAGTCCATTATCACAAACTAGGGAGGCTGGGGTGCCAAAGCATGTTGTTATGTTCTCCTCAAGGAACTTAATGACTTATTTACTTGTGATGTTATTGGTTTTCATAACCTATGTCTATATTATGAAATAATTAGTGGTTTTAAGTATGAAATTATGGCCAATTGGTTAGTTTGGGTTGATAACTCCAATGAATTCAATCCCCCATTGAGTGAAAGGGCAGTCCTTTATTACAGACTACAAAGGCATCATAACATGAATTTATTTGTTAGTGAAGTGTTGGCATTGATGGCACAAATTCACATGGTCATGGTCATCCTTTAAAATAGTGGGTCAATAGTACCTACCTCATTGGATCTTATGAAAAATTATGGTCCCTAAAGAATGTTCATTACCTAATTTAGCATGGAAACTACTCATGTATTCCTTAGCTTCTTCTTCAGATAGACATCTGAGATAAATGCCTCCATAGTCAGTTATATATATCACTCCCTTATTTAGCATATAGTGGGTTTATTTCATCCTAAGAGATATTTTTTGTGTCTTATTGAGTCCTATAGTAGGATTTTCATAAATAAGGTAGTGGACAATTAGATCATACCATTATTTCTAGACCATTTTTGATTGGTCCAACTATAACACTATGATCCTTGGGTCAATTTTAGTGATTAATTGAGTAATACCTTGGCCCCTTACCATATTGAAATTTTTTATTTCTAGTTCATACTCTTGTAGCTTGGCCATCCATTAAACTTTGCATTCTCTAAGTTCATTCTACCCTAGTATAAGCTTCAAAGTTGGGTCAAGGATGATGGTGTGCACTTTGTTCATGATAATGTAGTGTTTAAATTTATTTGAAACATTGAATAATGCATATGCATAATTATTTAAGGTGAAATAATTCAAATCTAAATCATCCAAGTTCATGCTCATAAAATTGATAGGGTGCTCATCTTTACCTAGTTATTGAGTGAGAGTTACATCTACGGTGTGCTCCTAAGTAAAGGAATAAAGGTATAAATCCTTTATGTGATCTAGGTTGATCAATATTGTTCATTTCATGGTGGCCTCCTTGATTTATTGAAAATATTTCCTAGTTTTAGGAGTCTATTCCACCTTTGCTTCATGTTTTAACATGACATTCATAGGTTTAACAATCCCAACAAAACTTAACATGAATTTAAGAATAAAGTTAATCTTACCAAAGAATGACTTTAATTATTTTTTAATATTAAATACAGGTATTCTATAAATCACATTATTACATTCAAGGTAAATATAATTACCTTCTTTTTTGATGATGTGACTATTAAACTTACATATGATGACACCAAACACACTTTTATTGGGGTTGAGTGAGATGTCATATCTTTTGTAGCTTTGAAGACCCTCTGAAGATGGCAAATATGATCATAACTATGCTTTGACAAAATTGTCAAGTCACACATACAAATAACAATACATTTTCCAATCAAACATTTAAAATAAAATTCCATAGCTCTTTGAAAGGTGGATCCTACGTTAATGAGTTCAAATGACATTTGTTTGAAATCAAATATGCCCCACTTGTTTTTGAATGCAATTTTTGTTTTATCTTTGAGATTCACTAAGACTTGATTATATCCTAAGAATCCATCTAGGAAGGATATCATCTAGAATCCACTTATGATTTGGATCACCTCGTTAATGGATGGCAAAGGATAATTATCCTTGTCAAAATCTTTGTTTAAATTTTTTAAATCCACACATAGTAGTATTTTTCCATTATTTTTACATACATGCTAAAGGTTAGCAACCCAAATAGATTCATGAACTATAAAGATGATCCTAGATGACAAGAGTTTTTAGACCTATTTGTGGATAAGTTGTTCTAGGATTAGTTTTATAAGTCTCTACCTTTGTCCAAAAGTTTTTTGGTTTAACTTGAGTAGGATAGTGTGAGTTATTATCTTTGGTTTGAAGACCTTAAGGTCTTCATATTCCCAATAAATAATGTCCCTATATTATAAAAATAGTTTTTTGAGTTTAGCTTTAGTAGGAGTGTATTCTAATCTAGTATAAACATTCTTGAGGTGGTCTAATGATCCTGATTATTCTACTATTTTGGTCTGAGTGTGTTGGTGTCTTAGGTAAGTGTAGGGTTTTTTAGGTCAAACACTCTCTCAAAGGATATCATCCATTTTAGAACTCAGATTTATTTTAGATTTAGAATGTTATCATGGTCACATTATTTGTTTCCATGGTCATCTCTTTTCACCTCATTTATGATTTGGGTCTCAAATACCCATGAATTATTGCATAGTTCTAAAATGTGGCATTCATACTCAAATACTTAGAATTTATTTACATTATCTACCATTGAGGGATATGGGATTATATCTATTGAAAAGCTACATAGGCAAGAGTCATCTATATGTGTGAGGTTTGTAACAATAGTTTCCAAGTAATTAACCACTTGATTTTCATCTCTAGGAATGGGAATGACATTGAAGGTAGTAAAAATTTCTATCAAGTCCCACACCATATGTTTGTACTTCCTTAAATTAGATAACTTACATTGGAAATTTCTTATAAATTAGTTCACTACTGGTTTAGAATATCCAAACACTCTCAGTTCTTTGACCCTACATTTCAATGCAAACTACAGTCCTAGTATCAGGTCTTCATACTTGACCAGGTTATTAGTGCAAGGGAATTGGAATCTATAGGTAGATAGGTGCCTCTTTATTAATGGGTCAATGAAAATAATTCTTACTCTAAAACCTTGTTTAGAATAGGCTCCATCAAATTATAAAGACCACAAACCTAGTAGTTTTGGCTATTTATTCATTTGGTTTTTAGCATGTTATATGGACAAAGTATAGATGTCTATGTTAGATGATATTGGGTTCACTCTTTCATTGAATACATTATATTTCATGATCATTTGTTTTATTATGGGATATCTATTAACATGGATCTGATTGGCTACACCTCTCCAAGGAAACTACATATGGTAGAAGTCCATAACCATGTATATGTTTAAGGTTTTAGGCCAGTCCCTATTGAAAAATATCCCATAAGCTTCTAGGATTTCAACCACTTGAATATCTAATCATTTTTCAATCTAAGATTTCACTATTTTCACCTATTGGTTTAAATATACTAAGTGATCTCAAGTAATAATTAGGGACTTGCATCCTTTTGTTTTAGGATTTCTACTAATATGATCTAGGCCACAATTTGTAGCTATGTGGATCTATTATATAACCTAATTGGAATATATCTTAAAGAGAAACAGTGTTACCACCAAAGGTCCAATACAAAAATTTTACACTTATAATAAGACCAATTTCAACCTATTGATTTTAGATTCCTAATTTTATTCACTTAATTATTTATAAGAAACGGAGAAGATCAATTGTTCAAAAATAAACATCAATAGAGAGGGAGGGTAAGGAAGAAAGAAAACATTCTGATCAAAGGGACAACACAAACTCTTTTGGGACCAAATCATGTTTAGATATAGTTGTACCATTGTATGCTAAGTTTTATGATGACCCAGGATCCATTCATATAAGGAGAGAGTTTGAGGGGAAAAGGTAAATTCTTGATTTCAATATTCCTTTTAATAGACTACAAACACATTTATAGTTAATCACACACAAGCCCTAGTGGCTTTCAAATGAGAATGAAAATAATCATAGAAGTTAACTAAAATAGGTTAATCACATCCTAATTAATGCATAAAATATATAGACAAAAATAAATTATAATCCTATAACACTCATGTTAATCCATTAAAGTAGAAATAAAGTGGAAGACTGTCAAGTCAATCAGACACATTTACACAGAAAATCAAATTTTGAATTATTCTAACAACATTTTTTTCCAAATAGAGTCAACCCTTTTAACATAATGAGTAGCAACATATATATAAGGTATAGATGGGTATTTCCTAAAATATGCATGAGTTCCCACTCTTGGACATCATGGCTTGAGATGGTAAAACATAATTATGTCAAAAGATTCCTCATTCTATGTCACATAAGATAGAATAAAATTTAATGGGTCATTAAGGATCATCAAGGAGGGGTTTGATGTGAACTTCATCCTAATGGTTTAAATAATATAACTATAATTTTAATGACGTATAAATGAGTTTTAACTTCCTTGAGTTGATAGGTGAATCTTGGATAAGCATGCCTTTATTTAAGATATTTATGCACAGGGAGTGGGGAGCACATACCTCTTTTACTTTTATGGAACTAAATGACTATGATATTGACCACTTGGTACCTTTTCAATGTCATTGACTATGAATTCAATTTGAAAACATGCTAAATTTATTATAATAATTATTTTTGGGGCCCACTACATGTCTCAAGTGTACTTTGATCGTAGCATGACACTCAACATGTTATCATTACTTAAGAAAACTAGTGTGTCCATGACTTACCAAGTTTTTCTATGTGTCAACCTTATACTAACCCAGAGTTTGGTGGAAGTCCCAAGTCACTCTAAAATTCCCTTGGCAATGGTTCACTGAGATATTGAAAAGTGGAAAAATCTTGGGCACCTTGAGCTTCAGATCTTCTCACCCAATATTCAATGTGCTTGATTACCCCAAAGTCTTGAGATGATGATGTATGGCATAATCTCTGGGATATAACTTCTTTGTACTTCATCATATTATTATGCTTGACTCAAAGGCTCAAATAAGTGGGATTCTTCTATATGATAATATTTCAAGGACCTATAAGGTTGGACAACTGCTCAACATGTCCCAAAGGCTTGGGATAATGAGATTGTGTCATGTGGTGTAATCCTAAGGACCTGGAGTGTTGATGATTATTACTTTGTCCAAGTGTTCCATAAAATTAGATATCCAAGATCCTAATAGGTGGTAGCCTCTTAGAAGATCTAAACTTATAATATAGAAAACTAACCATTAGACCAATTTTTTATTTTTAAATAAAATAGGTAAGCCCAAAATTAAAAAATGATTAAGGTAAAACTTGAAACATAGACCAAACAGCCCAAGGAAAGATAAAAGATGATTTTTAAAGATGGAATGATATAAAAATTAAATAAAATTTACTCCATAATCATTTAATAAAATATAAGGAAATGACTAGATAATTTATTTAAAAACTAAGGCTAAATTTCATAAATAATTAACTCTAGAGCACTCATAATAAGTTTTAGCAATTAAGAATCCTAAACTTAAGTAAATTTAACATTTTAGATCAATATAAAAAATAATATGGTTTTGAAAAAATTTTGGGTTATATGGCCAACAAATTTATGCTCATATGATTCTGATGTAGATGTCCATGTGTCATCCAAATGGTAGTTAATGTCATGTGGTATTCATTCACTCATCTAGGGATCAATTGATTGTCCATATAGGTTGATTTATATTACACCATTAATATGGTGAGATATAAACACTTTTCAATATCTCACTTATCTAAGGGGGCCTCACTAAAGGCTTGAAACATAAATTTCATCTTGTGGAGTGAGGAAATTAGATCATGACACGTGGTGCGATCATGAGCACCTATGAGCTCAACTACTTATTAGAAGCATATGGATTATATGAGGGGTGTGGTGAAGTTATATTACACCATGTGGCATGATCTCATGCATCTAGAAGTTTGAAGGCCTATTTCATAGATCTAAGAGCCAAATTAAGTGAGAGCTTAGATCATGACATTGTAAATATACCACTCATCTAGAATGATTAGTTACCTAGCACAGAATCCGAGAGGGCCTAGGGAATCATATAAACTAGATGATGAAATGTGGCTCAATCCTAGGCATTTAAGACTAAATCAAAACAACCAATTTTGAAGAGGCCTAGCGAAGTGTGAGAGTGATACGTGGTGATTCCTTGCTTACCTTGGAAAAGTGATTGTTGACCTATGAACCCAAAAGGTAGTTATTAGAATTTAAATTATGAAATATTACCCCAAAAATGACTAAGTAAAGACTTGAAAGAAAGTAAAAAAGAAACAAAATTGTAAAATAATAATAGTCATTTTTCCAAATTAAAGCTAAAATTGATCTATTTGAATGAAAGTGATGAAGTTTCAAAAGGAAACCATGAAAACCCTTAGTCATTTTACTTTGAAAAGGAGTAGATATAGACCATATTGATAGAGAAAAGGTTATGAAAAACTAAAAAAATTAGATAATCTACCTAAATCCAAGTGAAATGGCCTCTTATAATCACCTATAAATGACACTTTAGTGCTAAGAGTGCCACTTGAGACCACCCATCCCTATCTTAACCTTAGACCTATCTTAGGGCCTATTCAGACACTTATCCAACCTTTGTATGATCCACACGTGTCCCTAAACATCTTTAAAGTAATCTCAAACCCTTACTTTGACATCCTCGCCCTTAGTACCTTAGGTTCTACCACCTAGGCACTAGTGCCATAATAGCGACAGGACCACCCCATGGTGCTAGTGTCCTAGTTTTGGCACTATTATCCTTTTCCCACCTTTTATCTCCAATAGATATATTTTCCTATCAAAAACCACCTAGGGTTGGTCTAGACCTCTTATAAGACTCACAAAATCACTAGAATAGTATATATACATGACTTTTAGCCCTTTATCCACTAGATGGAAATTAGATGTAAATTACATAAACAAACTAAAAGCAAGTTGTATAAAATCAAGGTTATCAATCCCTATTCTACCCTACTTTTAAATAAAACCATCTACATCATTCCTAATCTCTAATTACTCAAGTTTATAGTCTCAAACATATTCAAATTACTCAAACTATAATTCATACTAGTTTCACTTACACTTTCACCAGTACTTAGGTGGTGATAACTACATCAGACTTGATCCCTCTTTGGAGTATCAGTATGTAAGTGATTCTCATCATAGTAGGGTGTTAAGGATGTCTAGCCTACCCCACTAATAAAAACATTGTACTATTTATGCCAATTGGATGCCTTATCAATATGGAGGTTTAGTGTTTGCATATAAAATTAATTAAATTAGGTCATCCACAGATTAGAACTCATGTGCATAGGAATAGGCTTGATAGACCTAGACATAGGTACACCCAAAAGCTTAGAATAGTTGTGTATAGAGGACACTAGTGCCAAAATAGGGATACTAGCACCACATGGAGATACTATCCAATTAGGATTCTACTATCTAGGAAGGTTTTTGACACCTAGATCCTATTTGTGACACTTAAACTATCCTTATCTTAGTTTGTAACCTCTAGATCTCCCATTTTAGTCATTCTCTAACTAAGTACTTGTTTACATTATTTATTATTATTTTTAGAAAGTTCAAATTATGTCAATCTGTTACAAATTAGAGGTTATATTTATTGCATATTTATACCCTGATTTACTATACTCAAACCTTTATCAACCTCAAGCTTAAACTCAATAAACCCTAAATAATTAAAACATTTGGTGAACCTGACTTACTTTGAATATTGCATAAACCTTAACCCTAGATAACCCTAGGGTTTATGTTCTAGGATTTTAAGACCCATATTTAGATTTCAAATCCATATATCTTCTAAATTTTATTTGGTATAATCATGATAATAATCATAGAACAAGCTTACCACTTTTTGATGCAAATTTTAATACTTTCATTTACATGCTTGTTTCTTTTAATTCAAAATGAACTCAAAAAAAACATAAACACATGTATACATGATGCTTTATATCAATTAAATTGTATGTCATGTTTCATTATTTATTTAGCATGTTATTTTTATGTTATGTGGAATTTAATTAAGAGGCAAATCTTTAAACATAGAGGATATATTACATAAGATACCAAATTTATTACCTAAAATTAACAAGTCTCCTTTAGATGCCTTTTTCTCTTTGGTTCACTTTAATTCCTTACCTATCACTACTAGGCATAAGAGAACATCAGTGGTCTCACTTATCCCTCCTACTTCTTGACCCCACACATATAACTACTATCTCTCCTCTACTACAAGCTCTATGCTCATAGTAGAACCTATGGTCTAGGTTATGATGTCCACATGTGGTCCTATAGCATGGCATGTTATCAAAACCCATGGCTATAGTTTCATTAACCAAAGTAATGTTTCTTCAACCATAGTTTCCATTTTAGAGCTCCTATGGCATTTTGACAAATACAAGGACATTTTATATGCATCACTCCTTGATATTAAAGTGACTCACATAGAATATCCAACTTATGTTGCTTCCATAATTAATACTATGAAATAGACCAAAGAGTATATTTCATTCAAAAAGAAAGATCTCCCACCTCAGCACATCATAGATCTACACCTGCCTCTCTACACTACATTATGAATTAATGAGGTGGGTGTCAAACATGTTTTAGTTAATAATGGATCAGTATTAAACATTTGTAATATCTCTTTTCTCTAGATTCTTAATATCCATGTTAAGGTTTTGGATCCTTCTAATTTAAAAATATGAGGGTTTGATAATATTTCATGCAAATTTTTGGGTCAAATCACACTAAACCTTACATTGGGGCTTATAATGTTACCTATAACATGTCAATTTATGCCTAATGATCTTAATTATAATATTTTACTTGGAAGACCTTGAATTCATGATATGCACATCGTTCCATCCAATTTACATGCATGTTTAAAGTTCAATTACAAATTTCATATATACACACATCCTATGGATCAAGAACCATTCAAATATTGTCAACATATATATCCAACACATAATTATATTCCTTAAGTGAATTTTACTACAACACCCCTCTAATATACTATTTTGAGTTCACATATAACTCCCCCAGACACCTCCAGATCACAAGATATTAGATTCACTTATCCTTTTACATTGAGATATTTCCTTTTACATTGAGAAAGCATGAGGAAGGAATCCTTAATCCCATTGAGGCATATATTCATAAAGGTAGACAAGGACTTGGATATAAAGATATCACATCTAATGAAAAGTTCTTTCACCATACTTATCAGCATATAATGTTTTATCCACCTATCCCATGGGTAGATGATAAGATAAATCATGTTTTTACACTTATTTATTTACCCTAATCTTATAAATAATACAACTTATCTATATTTACCTAATTTTGACAAGTTTTCTAATGACGAGACTCTCTTATAATCCTTAGGGACATATGAGGATCTCCCTTCCTTCTATCATAAGAAAAAATTTACTCATTCTAAAAATTCCTAGGCATACTTTGGTGAACATTTTGATATTTCACCTGACATAGATGATACTACCCCTACAACATTATACACTATGAATCAATTTACATTACTAAATGAAGATATAGTCAAATTCAATTATGGCATCGATACTAATCTTTGCATCACATTATTGGTTATTTCCCTATGTAAAGAAGAATATATAGATATTCATCAGATTTTAAAATATTTCTTTGAATTTTTTACTTGGGCCTATTCTAATATGCCTAGCATTAATCCCTCCATCGTAGTTTATAGGATTACACTCTATCCCAATGCAAATTTGGTTAAACAAAAAAATTTAAAAATATACCCCAAGGTTACTCTTTTAGTCAAAGATTAGATCCAATAGCTCCTTGATGATGGTTTCATTCGACCAATTTCTCATCCCTAATAGGTTGCTAACATTGTCCCAATTATTAAACCTAACAACCAGATCCAATATTGTTGTGATTCTAGAGACTTTAACAAAGCATGTCCTAAGGATGATTTTCTTCTGCCCAATATCAATATGATATTGGAATCTATAGCAAGATATGAAATGCTCTCTTTTATAGATAGTTTCATTGGTTAAAATCAAATCAATATCATTGAAGAAGACCAGGAAAAAGCTTATTTTACTACACCTTGGGGCACTTTTTCCTATATAGTCATGTCTTTTGGATTAAAAAACATAGTAGCAACATACCAATAAATAATTATCCATATCTTTTATGATCACATTCATAAGATAGTTAAAGATTATGTCAATGATTTTCTTATAAAATCAAAAAAATGACAACACCATATAATAGATTTATGGTAGATTTTCAAAAGATTGAGAAAATACAATGTAAGACTAAATCCCAAGAAATGCATATTTGGGGTTTCATTAGGTAAACTATTAGGATTCATAATATCCCAACATAATATTGAGGTTAACTCAAATAAATTAAAATTGATAATGGGCATGCCTCCTCCTACCAACTTAAAGCAACTTCACTCCCTACATGATAAGATTCAAGAAATTCACCACTTTGTGACAAAACTAGCAGATAAGACTCAATCATTCACTAGATTACTGAAGAAGGATATAAAATTTGAATGGGATATGACATGTTAAGAAATATTTGACACACTCAAAGAGTGCCTATTGAACCCACCCGTATTGGTACCACCAACACCTAATAAGACACATCTCTTTTACCTCTCAATAATAGATCATACACTCGAAACACTCTTGGTATAGCATGATGATCAACATAAAGAGTGATTTTGTTTTATACATTAATTATTCACTTGTTTACTATGAATGAAATTATCCAACAATAGAAAAACTTTGTTTGGCACTTGTGTTCACTAATCAAAAGCTCTAGCATTGTATTATTAATAATGAGACATAAGTCATTACAAAGCTCGATACTTTAAAGTTCCTCATTTCAAAACCACATCTCTTAGGCTGTACTAAAAAATGGGTTATATTACTCATAAAATTTAACCTTAATAGTATCTTACAAAAATTAATAAAAGTATAGATAATTATAGATCAATTAGTAACAATAATTTGGACTATTTTTTAAATTATGGTTTTTAATTATTTTCCCATCACAATTCCTCCATTTTTCCCAATTTTAAAATAGTCCTATTATTAATCATATTTTAAATACTATAGGATATTAAATACAAATTTAATTTAATTATCCTATGTTATGGTTTTATTAAAATTATTGGATATTTTAAAATTAAATCCCAAAAAAAAAAAAGATGATGGGATATTATTATTTTTTAAATACCTTTTCCCCATTTTAATAAAACTACATTCCTATTATTCCCATATCTGATGTGGAATTCCATTTTAATACGTATGGGGGGCAAATTTGGTTATGTTTTTATTTGCATGGTTTTAATTTACGTGGGATGTATTTTAAATTAAGTCCAAAATAAATAAAACACTTTATCCCCACTTTTACCCACCTTTATGTCTGCCCCAAATCATAGAAGTCTTTGTCTATGGTCATTCCTTCCAAGAGAGAAAAAAGTTTCTAAGTCCCAAAATGGACTAATATCAAATATTAGTCTACCAGTTCAGTTAGTAATTTCTGACCAGACATCAAAGTGTTGCAAGATCAATAACCTTCAAGCAACTCTCGAACAACTTAGTCGTATTTATCTATTTAAATATTTAGCAATAGTAACAAGCATACTAAGCTCCACTTACCTTCCCATTCCCACGTGGAGATTCTTGGAAGGATCCATAATTGGTGGAAAGTTGTTATGAGATATATTTTGCATGGAGATGTTTTGATAAACTCAAGATGTGTACATCCCCTTATATCTTTGTTTAGTGCTAAAGTTACATGCACAAAGAAAAATGGTCAGTGGTTTTATGGGGAATGGAAATTGGAGGATGATCTTTGTTTTTAATAAAAAATTACATATAATTTTAAATCTTAGTGATAAATTCCTTTTTTAACATGCACGCTCTCCTCCACTTGTCATTTGCATGGTCATGGATTTGATTGAAGATCATGGTATTTGTGGAGCATGTTTATTTATGGGAAAGGTTTTATTAAATAAAGCAAAGGCATCAACCACCCATAAATTATGGGATTTTATTCCTTCTTGTTTTCATGTAGCCTATCTGAAGTTTAACCATACTTTAGGGAAATGAAGGTTGTTAGCCAACATTGGCTATTAACAACTTTATTTCATTTTATATTGTGGATGATCATGTGAAGAGAGGAAGATAGAGAACAAAGGAAGATAGAGAAAAAGGAAAATATAGACTATATTTATAGGGGTAGAATTTTGATATAGCTGGTTGAGCCCATTTTACCTATTATAGAGTTTTTTTTAATCTGTATAACTATAGAGAGGGATTTGTAAAACTAGAAGGTAGTTTTAAAACCTTTTGAGAGTGTTTTGCCTCCTTAGAGAAAGAGAAATTGCCCATTTTGGAGATATATATTTTCAAGTGATCATTTTAGAAATGAAGAATGTTTGTGATTCGAGATCGTAGTTCTTTAGAGGTTGATCAACCAATTACTAGTTATTCAAGGATATAAGTTTAATCATTGAATTTACATCTTATATTAATGGAATGGTTCAAATGAACCTAGGGATGTAGCCATTTGGTGAACTCCATAAACAAATCTCTTGTGTCATTTTTTTAAATTTTTTCTCTATGATCTGAAATTCTTTCAATTTATTTAATTAAATTATGATAATATTTATAAATTAATTTTTGGATTTACTTAAAATAAATTGTAAATTAATATTTAGTTTTAAGGAAAATTAAAAATTAATATTCAATTTTCATCCAATCTAAGTAGATTTTAAAAGTCTTTATAAGCTTGAATTATTTGTACAGAGGATAAAAATATTATTTGAATGTGTTATCTGAATAATAAAATCATATGAATTTACAAAATACTTATTCAAAATTATTTAAAAAAATTTACATTCAGATTTTTTAAATAAAAGGTCAATTCCTTTGATTTTAATTAAAAATTAGAAAAATGATTTATTATTAAGAAATTTGTTTTAAATAAAAAATATTGATTAGTAGGGGGTAATTACTATTTATGGATCAATTTTTGGTATCAGAGCAGTTAGAATGCAGGGATTAGCTTCTGATTGTGTGGAAATTTGATTTTAGTTTTAATGTTGGTTGGGTTCTTTGTATATTTTGTTTACTCCATTTATAGTGTTGTAAGTACAGGTTATTTGCAAGAATAGCAAACCATGGGAAAGTTTTCCAAACAAGAGAAACTTAATGAGTTTGAAGCATTTAATATGTAGATTTAAGAAGAGAACTTTTTCTTGAGAGCAAAGTTTTATTACTTGGAAGAGGAGATTGAATGGTTAAAAAAAGAGTTACAAGCCAAGGATGATCTCTTGTCAAGTTTGTAAAATGATGATGGCATGAAGTAGAGAAACAAGTCCATTATGCATAAAGGACCTTCCTCTCCCACAAGTGCACAAATAGATTCATTAAGAACTATAAGTGAATGTGAGTCACCAATTAATTTTCCTTTCCATCATGAATCTAATAAAAAGGATTTTGTGTAAGTTTGAAAAACATACTAGAGGTATAGGTTAAAAATTAATTATTAAAATGGGATTTAATGGAAAAGGCCTTGGAAAATATGGCCAAGGCATTACTAAACCCATTCAGGTAGAGGATAAGCCTCATCATGTAGGTTTGGCATACAAATCTGGTATTTAAAATGAAATAGGTGAATGCTCTGAGAAATCAAAAGAAAGAGGTGCTACAAAGAAGTGTAAACCATCTCAGATGGAAGGTAAAACACATTCTTTTCATCACACTTTCAATAATGTTGATTCTAATTCTACCAAATAACATAACTATTTCAACGTTCCTTTTGAATACAGTATACAAAATTTATGGTATGTTTATCCATGCAATTTTTGTGGATTATCTAACCATTATGTAGCCAAATATTGGAAACATAAATCTTTGTTAAGAAATATTTTGAAAGACCACTCTCCTAGATAGTATTATGAGAATGGCAGTAAGAGTATGTTTTCTGAAAGAGTGGACAAAAAAAAGTGTACTCATTGTAACAACAAAGGACATGAGGTTAATAGGTGTTGGAAATTTCATCCCAAACAACATTAGAGAGTTGTGAAAAAGGAAAGCATTTTTAAACCAATAGTTTTAGATATAACCCATGCATAAACTTAGGTAAAATCTAAGTATAATCCAATTAATTAGTTTGGAAAGCAATTCCTTAGTTTCATGTTTGCATAACTATGATAGTTTATTAGCATGCAAATGTTCAAAGAATTTATTGGTATTCCATGGAAATTTAAAAGGAATATAGTTTGGTTTTGATCAATTTTGGAGCTACTAGCTGTGAGGAAATCCGAGTGACAAGTTTATCATACTTTAATTATTTTCTCATGTTCATGGTTTTGTTAAAAGCTCTATTTTTAATCTCCTGATAAGTTTTTGAGTTCTTGATGCATTCAAAAAGGAATTAACTCATATTTAAACTTGGATATATTACCAAATGATTTAGGTTTGGAATTTGGTTTATTGGAGTAACTTGTAGAGAAAATCCAAGGGACGGCTTTATCATACTTCAATTATTTTCTCACATTTGGGTTTTTGAAAAAACATCATTTTGAAACCTTAATAGTAGTATATTCAGATTATATGGGGCATGATTAGTATGTCTATTTTGGGAAAATTTTCATTTTAGTATATATATGTTGTTGATTACATTGTGCAAATAGAGGCCTATAAGACCCTTTTTGGGTACCATTTGTAAGTATAATAATTATAAAAAACTTTTGTAGCCATGAATGATATTTTCATATTTTATAAGTCCATCATTCATTTTGGGCATTTATTAATAACTGTCAAATATGGTTACAACTAGGGTGTATATTTATTTCACTAACAAATTGGTTTGCAATTGCACTTGGTGATTATTTTGCAGTGATTGGTAGATGCACCATTTTGGATACATGACATTTGAGTAGGCAGTTTACTTCTATCTATAATTTGTTATTGTGTAGATATTTCTTTCACTAGTGTTTTAGGGATTTAGTTTGATTTTTAAATCGTTACCATGATATTTTGCAGTGATGTTTTTTGAGTGAACTATTTGTAGATTCAATGGATGACTTGACCTTTGAGGGACCAAAAAGGTCTTATTGGGGAGGTTTGATCTGAAGGATTTTTTAAATTATGGTTTTTAATTATTTTCCCACTGTAAATCTTCTATTTTTCCTACTTTAAAAATAATCCTATTATTTATGGTCTCTTAAATATTGTAGGATATTAAATCCAAATTTAATTTAATTATCCTATTTTATGGTTATATTAAAACCATTGGATATTTTAAAATTAAATCCCCAAAAAAAAGGGAAATAAAGATGATGGGATATTATTTTTTTTAAAATACCTTTTCCCCATTTTAAGAAAACTTTATTCCCATATCCCATGTGGAATTCCATTTAACAAATATCGGGGGCAAATTCGGTTATTTTTTTATTTGCATGGTTTTAATCTAAGTGGGATGTGTTTTAAATTAAGTCAAAAATAAATAAAACACTTTATTCCCAATTTTACCCACCTTTATTCTTAACATGCAAACTAAGCTCCACTTACCTTCCCATTCCCACGTGGAAATTCTTGGAAGGGTCCACAGTTGCTGAAAAGTTGTTAGGGATATATTTTGCATGGATATGTTTTGATAAACTCAAGACATGCACATCCCCTTTTATCTTTATTTGGAAATAACTTTACACTTACATACAATTTTCAATAGTTTTGGCATGGAAAGTGGAGGATGATCTTTATTTTTAATAAACACTTACATACAATTTTAAATCTTAGCACTAAACTCACTTTTTAACATGCATGTTTTCTCCCATTTGTCATTTGCATGGTCATGGATTTGCTTTAAGATCATGGTCTTTATGGAGCATGTTTTATTTATGGGAAAGGCTTTATTAAATAAAGCAAAGGCATCAACCACCCATAAATTATGGAATTTTATTCCTTCTTGTTTTCATGCAGCCTACTCGGAGTTTAATCTTGCTTTGGGAAAATGAAGGTTGTTATCCAGCATTGGATATTAATAACTTTATTTCATTTTATATTGTGGATGATGATCTGAAGAGAGGAAGACAAGAATAGAGGAAGATAGAGAACAAGGTAAATACAGATTGTATTTATAGGGGCATAATTTTGATATAGCCAGTTGAGGCCATTTTGCCTATTACAAAATTTTTTTTAATCTCTATAATTATAGAGAGGGATTTATAAAAGCAAAAGGTAGTTTTAAAACCTTTTGAGAGTGTTTTGCCTCCTTAGAGAATAATAAATTTCCCATTTTGGAGATATATATTTGCAGGTGATCATTTTGGAAATGAAGAACATTTGTGATCTAAGATCAGAGTTCTTCAGAGGTTGATCAACCAATTGCAAGTTATTTAAGGATGTAAGTTTAATCATTGTATTTACATATTATTTAAATGGAATGGTTTGAATGAACCTAAGGATGTAGCTATTTGCTAAACCCCATAAACAAATCTTCTATGTCATTTTTTTAATTTCTTCTCTATGATATGAAATTCTTGCAATTTCCTTAATTAAATTATGAGAATGTTTATAAAGTAATTTTCAGATTTACTTAAAGAAAATTAGAAATTAATAATCAATTTTAAGGGAAATTATAAATTAACATTCAATTTTCATCCAATCTAAGTAGACTATTAAAGTCTTTATAAGCTTGGATTATTTGCACAGGAGATAAAAATATTATTTGAATGTGTTATCTAAACAATAAAATCATATGATTTTAAAAAATACTCATTCATAATTATTTGGTAAATTTTACATTTAGATTTTTTTAAATAAAAGGTTAATTCCTTTGATTTTAATTAAAATTTGGGAAAATGATTTATTATTTAAAAATCTATTTTAAATAAATAGTATTAATTAGTAGGGGCTAATTATTATTTACAAATCAATCAACCCCGTTATTGGACATAAATCCTATCAACGATGATTTTCATGATGACTTCACAGCATATAATACCACTCATGACGCATGGACAATTTTATTTGACAATTCTAGATGTGCGTCTAGTGCTAAGATAGGAATTATTTTCATCGACCTATTTTGTCACACAATACCCCTTGCTTACCAACTCAATTTTTCATGTACCAACAACATCATAAAATATGAGGCCCTTATATTAGGCCTTCAAGTAGCTCAGGATCTCCAAATTAAATCAATTAAAGTTTATAGGGATTCATAATTAATTTCAATTAAGTTACAGACATATACCAAACCAAATAAGAATTCCTGATTCCCTATAATAATATGATTCAATGTCTGAAATCTTAGTTTTAAAACTTCTCTATTGAAAACCTTCTATGTAAAGATAATCATTTTATCGATGCAATGGATAGTGCAGCATCATTGATCCCCATTGACATAGATGAAGACCAAACTATCTTCACTATAAAATATTATATCTCCATTGATGTCCCATTCTGACCTTATAGCTCTAATAGTTTTAATTACCACATGAAGTATAATAATGTCTAAATGGTTCTCCAATATTTATTGTTTTTTACACAAATATATTACACCAAACACCTTCACAAGGAATAAAAAGAAAAAATTATAAGAAACTCCATCTGATATGTCATTATTCATAAAGACTTATTCAAAAAATGTTTTGAGGGACACTTACTCCAATATTTTACAGCTGAGGAGGCTAAGCTGGATATTAGACAAGTGCAAGACAATGAATGTGGTGGTCATTTTAGTGATAAATAAATGTCACATAAGTTATTTAGATAAGGTTTATATTGGCCAACCATGGAACAAGAATGTTACAATATGCCAAGTTATGCAACATTTGTCAATGCCATGGCAAACTACACCATATCCCTTCACCGTAACTACAACCCATAGTATCCCCATAGTCATTCATGTTATGGAATTTTTATCTAATTGGTAAGATAAATCCAAAATCTATAGGAGATCACATATTCATTATCATAACTATAGAATACTTTATAAAATGGATGGAGGCCATTCCATTATAATCCACAAAGGGAGAAGATATATGTTGTTTTCTCATGACTAACATTATTTCCTATTTTGGCCTCCTAGAAGCCATCATTATAGACAATGGAACTTATTTTAAGAATAAAATAGTGAAGAATTTATTTTTTCTAAATATAAAATTCATCACACATTTTCTACTATGTACTACCCATTAGGAAATGTTCAAGTAGAAGATATAAAAAGATAATTAATGGTATCCTTAGCAAAATTATTACCAAATTTGGTGATGATTAGCACAATCATCTCATCTATGCACTATGGGCCTACTGTACCAGTATTCACACACTAATGAGAGCTACTCGTTATTCACTAGTATATGGCATAGAAGTAGTTATCCCATTGGAATTAGAAATATCATCCTTACGGGTATCCTTAAAATGGTTCACTATAGATGATCAATATAGAGAAAGACATCTACAGTAATTAGAACAGTTAGATCACACAGCATTAAAGTTGAAGAGCATCTCAAAGCATATCAAAAACAAATCTAGTAGACCTACAATAGTCATGTTCATAGTAGAGAATTCAAAGTCAACAATTTGGTTTTTTTAAAAATGTAGAAACATCAATGCCAAAGAAGAGAAAAAAAGAAAATTCAAACCAAATTGGCTTGGCATGTACTTAATCATAGAAAAGCTTAACTGAAAAATATACCATCTAGCTTTACTTGATGGCAAGATAATCAAAAAACCATTGAACATCATGCATCTAAGGAGATTTTATATATAAATACTTTTTTCATATTACTTGTACTTAGCTTATATCCAGAAAATAAAAATAATAATATAATATATCAAAAATAAAAAAACATTCAAATACTTATTTAGAAAATATAAATTATAGATTGTATGCATTGTTATGTCTACACTTCTTATACTTTATAGGTACTACATATGCTATTTATCTTAGTATAGTTAGTTTTTATCATACACACATGCTTCACTTGTTCTTCTCAAGTGTTTATAGATACTTACAAGACCCAAGTCCACTACATAAATTCAGATTTGCTACTATCTACCCACTGGGGGCATATACACAGATACATAGGTTCTTAATTTAATACATTCACCCATTTGGGGGTATCTTATATATAGTTTTGATTGTCTACGTTACATATTTCTAAACTCTACATCATAGATTTAGCATTGTTATATCTTGATATTGATCATCCTATACCTACGTGGATTTTTTACCGACTACTACTAATTTAAACTCATCTTATATACATCTTAGCTCTTATACATATTTATACAACATGTTTATGCATACTTTCATTTCTAGCTTTCCTAGTTTAGACTTGATTGTGTCACTATGCTTATTCTATTCGAAGGCATTTGAATATTTCATTGCTCTTTGGCTCTCTGCCACTTTTTTCATTATAGGTATGATTTGGATAGGTGCCTATGTCCTTGTTTGTTCCTTCTTAATTGTGTATGTGGAGATTTTAACATGTCCTTCTATGTGGATCTAAGTTAACTTGCTTGTTGTTTACATATGTGGGCATTTGCACATGTCCTTATATGTCTTAATTTCTCATATTTAGTGACATATTCCCATGTCCCATATATTATGTCCCCATGGCTTATTTTGTGTGCCTCATGTGTTTTTTATGTATGATTTTTATATGTGTCATGTCCATGACACTTATCTTTTGCTTATTACACACTTTAATTTGAGATGTCATGAGAGACCTCATACATCTCCCCTTCTTACATGGGGGCCTTGATGGACATCATGCCTCATCCCCCTAGGTAGATACTCATTTATTACTTAGATTTATTATTTATATACATTATTATATCTATCATCATAGCCTTATGAGTGCTAGACCTAACATATGTCACACACCACAAACTTATGCTCAAATTATCTTATATTCTGATGTTATGTATGTATATTATATTGGTTTATTATGTAGATATAATATACGCTCTAGATAACACACATTTTATAGATATTTTTATTATAAGGATAGTTCTTTCATAGATTCAACAACTCCCCTCAAAATAGGGGGCATTCACAAGGGTTTGTCATAGAGATCAAGGTATGTGAATGCACTCAAAGTATAGTTTTTAACATAGGCACAAAATATAGAAATCAATTTTAGGAAATTACAGTGGGAAAATATGACATAAAGATCAATTATAATTGCACAAAAACTAGAATAGTTACACATTAGTGCCCAAATTAAGACATTATTACCACATGGTACTACTATCCAAGATATGGTGCAACTGTCTAATAGCCTCAGTTTTATAAAATTCTAGATTGGCCAAAAATGTATAGTAGGTAAAGTGTATATTTACATAGGTTTAATTATAGATTACTAGTTTTGGCTTAATTTAACTCAAATTCATACCAGTTTTCTTAGATTTGGGGTATCATGAGAATCATGATCATTCCCATTTCAGTTCATATACTCAGATACAGATTATTAAAATTTAGTCCATAATTCATATAATCAGATATCAAATTTGGGGGCATGTGCATAGTGCATTATTTTCATATGTTAACTTATACACCAATTGATCAGATGGAATGACAAACTCTATGTCATTATCTACATTATATACACCAAACACCATGTTTTAGGTTACACACCAGATCCATGCCTTACTTCATCTACATTGATTAGCATTCTTGAGTGGCCTAGAGCTACCTAGTAATCCTAAGTGGTCATAGAGTTGACATATATAGATTTAATTACAGTTTCACATCTCCAGTTACATCATGTAGTTTTAGTTTTAAATGGATCTACTACAAATGGGTAGGAAATTATGGATTCATAGTCTAATTGAGTTCTTGAGCCACCTACATGAGAGGATTGGACACACTATCAATCCAATCTAATCTATTCATAATCCATGATCCACCAAGTAGGGGTAGGTAATGATGGAGTCAAAACTAAATTGAGTTCTTGAGCCACCCACATGTGGGGATTGATTGATTCACAATCTTAGTCTAAGTTATTCACTGATTAATCATTATATACATGCACACACATAAGTTGTCACCAGGTTTATGTATTGATTTGCATACCTAGTGAGGTGTACTCATTCCTTTCCTTTCTCTTATCTATTTACTCAGTTTTGTCTTTTATTTTTGATATATCTTAAGTAAGAATTGATCTATGCATGTTTCATTTATAGGACATGCAATAGATCAAGCTTCACATACTTATATCTAGATTCATGAGCTTCACCTCTTATGTAAGTCCATATACACTTTTTTCCTTTATCCTAGTCATTTCATTTTGCTACATTTCTAGAATAAAGTGGGGGCAAATGTAATCACTTAAAAATTACACTTGAGTGCCAAGAGTGCTACTTGAGATCACCCATCCCTAGCTTAGCCTTAAACTATCTTAGGGATTATTTATACACTTATCCATCATTTGTGTGGTCCACACGCATCCCTAAACATCCATAAAGTAGTTCTAGACCCTCACTTTGATGTCATGGCCCTTAGTGCCTCAGGTTATACTACCTAGACACTAGCACCATAATAGGGATAGTAGCATCCCATGGTGTTAGTGTCCTAGTTTTGGTATTATTATTATTTTCCCACCTTTATCTCCAATAGATTTTTTTTCAAATCAAAAACCACCTAGGGTCAGCCTTGACCTCTTTTAAGACCCGTACAAGCACTAAAATAATATATATACATGATTTTTAGCACTTTATCCACTGGATGAAAATCAAATGCAAATTACACAAACAAACTCAAAACAAGCTATGCTCAATCAAGGTTATTAGTACTTATTATGCCCTACTTATGTATACAACCATCTATAGCATTCTTAAGCTCAGATTACTCTGGTTTCCAATCTCAATCACATTCAAATAACTCAATCCAGCATTCACACTAGTTTTACTTTCACTTGCACCAACACTTAGGTGGGGATAACTACATAGGGCTTGATCCCTCTTTGGAGTATTGGTATGTATACAACTCTCATCATAGCAGGGTGTTGGGGATGTCCAGCCTACCCCACTAATAAACACATTTTACTATTTGTGCCAATAAGATTCCCTAAAAATATATAAGTTTAGGGTTTTCATATAAAATTAGTCAAAGTAGGTCATCTATAGAGATCTATAAATCATGCACATAGGAATAGGCTTGATATACCCAAACATAAGTACACCTAGAAGCTCATAATAGTTCTGCATAAAGGAGACTAGAACTAAAATAAGGACATTGGTGCCACATGACACTACTATCTAATTAGGAAACTAATCTTGAGGAAGGGTTTTGATACTTAGATCTTATTCATGACATT
Organism: Torreya grandis; assembly: GCA_037957365.1. NCBI lineage: Eukaryota > Viridiplantae > Streptophyta > Pinopsida > Cupressales > Taxaceae > Torreya > Torreya grandis. The sequence continues at coordinate 137,486 of JARHVA010006893.1, forward strand.
CAGAATAGCATATGTCTTAATTTATAGCCTCTAGATCTCCAATTTCAGCCATTCTCCAGCTAACTACTTGTTTACATTATTTATTGCTATTTTTAGAAAGTCAATTTTCTTACAAATCAATGGTTGTATTTATTGCATATTTATACCCTAATTTACTATACTTAGACCTTTAGAAACCTAGGGATCAAACTTGATAAACCCTAAATAGCTATAACACCTCCAAAATGAAATTTTCAAATGCATTTTAAAATATCAAGCAAGTAGACCAATATTTATTAGATTCATGCAAAATTCAAATATGAGTAAGCTCCAGCTGTAATCTATTTTAGGCCAAGTCCACAAGATATAAACTAATTCTAGACTTAGCTAAAAGATTAAATTCAATGCAACATCATGACTATAAATTCTCAAGGATACCTTTTCAAATTAGATCAATAAACAAATGGGTCTCTATTCCATCAAATTAGAAAACCAGACTTCCAAAATAAAAAAGAAAGATATTCCATGATTTTAATGATGAAATCAAGGAATATTGGTCATGATAGGACCCACCTCACCTAAGTTGAGCATCCTCTTTAGGACTTGAGTCTATAGTGATTTAAACTTCAAATTAGAGATTTTTAGTCTTGTTAGATAGCATGTAGACTGATTAAAACAAGTGGGGTTGACATGGTTGTGTATCAACTATGTGTCCACTTGTGAATTTCCATCCATACCATTTATGCATGTGAGTTTGTTTGGATGCATTATTTATCTCATTCCATAAATATGGTTAGTTAATGAGCAATATAGCTGCATAGAATGTGCATTGTACATTCTCAAAAATAATTAGCCTATTTTAGTGGGTTTTTGGTCATACAAAATTTTAGGCATGACAAAAAACGTAATATAAAGATATAACATATAATATTTAAACCTTTGGAATATTGTGCCTCTAATATTGGCATGGGAATTAGGTAGAGGTAATTATAACATCTATATGTTTTTGTATAACCTATATTTCATACATTGCACTCATATATCATGAAATGCATGTGTATGAAAATAAAATTCCATATACCCAAAATGTGATAGTTAACATATGTAAATAGCATAATTACTAATCATGCCATGACCATGTCCTAATTCTTTTTATTTTGAATAATTTGAATTTTTTTGTATTTTTTTTATTTCTTATATTTTAGTAATATTTGAGATTTAGACCATGCTAACCAATTATCACATCAATGGGAGGACCATGGGGGTTTCCATTATCAAAAAGTGCAAGGATACTCTATCTTGGACAAATTACCTAATGTGAGCTTGTCATAATCTGATAAAAAAATCATGTGTTGTGCCATAATTATCATGATCATTACTCATATAATCTAGTGTATAATGGATAAATCTAGAGGTATGATTACTTATTTATCATATCCCTAGTTCCACCCCATAATCACATGGGAATTAATTAGTTTAATTGAATAAGGTCATTTGATATGAATGCTTTCAATGATTGACTGGTTGAGTTCTTATTTAGATTATGCAGTCATCATTGACTTATAGTCAATTAATCATGTTGATATTATTTCATCAAGAAACTTATTGGTAATGACTTGATAAGTCATATTAATTTGATATTGTTTAACATGTAAGTAGCATAGTTATGCTTTTCAGTATTATCAACTTATATTGATTCATAATATTTAAAATCTTGGGCTATGACTTGGTTCCAAATGAAAACATGTTTTTATTTTCATTTTATTATTAATATTGATTAAGTCATGAAATTGATTATGATTTTAGACCAAGATGAAATTCAATAAGTTCAACATTGGGTAGTTGACTATGCTTGGCATTTTGATGCTTGGTTAAAACAATGCAAGTTGTAATATTATGGTTTCCTTATTGTTTTAGATTAAGGTAAAAACAGGTTTTGAAGGGACCCCAAAACCCTTTAACAGAAATAAAAAGATAGAGCAATTACAAGCACCAGGATAAGCAATCCTTAAACCTACTAAAAAGTAGCAATAAAATCAGGTAATACAAGGACAACATCATTATCCATTTTATATTCAGCCCCCTAATAATCCAAATAAAGATTTAATATCTATTCCTTAGGGGTAAAATCTAGAATAGTTGCCTGCCTGCCATCAGCAATATTCTACATACTTTCTAGCTCTCTATTTTTCTTAGTGGATCTTCTACCTGGTCTGTCTGGAGAGCCAACATCTGGTTTCACCTTTAAATATTTTTCAGCTCATTTTCCAGAGTTATCCAGAGTATAAGCAAGATGTTTCATCTTCGTTTGTTGTTCTTTTTTGCTACTTCTAGTTTCTACCCCCTTAGTAATGGTCTTTTTTACAGGCCTTTTTCTTTGGTATAGAAAATGCTTTAAGTTTTCTCCATTATCATTTCCAAGAAGCTCATTCGAAGGGAAATCATTCTCAGCCTGAATCTCCCTAGACTAAGAAAAAAGAGAATCTCCCTCCTCCAATTTATTTCCAACTTCAGCCAAGAATTTTCCTTCCTCCAGCTCAGTTTTGCCATCTACATCTCTCCATCGGTCTTCTATCTTTTGATAGACAATGATTTGTTTAGATAAATCTATCAGATCATCTATTCTTTGTAAAGGTATTATGGTTTTTTATTGCATCCCATGTCCTTCTTTCTTAGATTTATCTTCCTCAACAGTAAGCTCTTTATCCGCCTCAGTATGTGGAGCTTTGGAATCTTCAATAGAAAGCTCTTTATCCACCTCAGCATATAGAACATTAGAATTTTCATTATTCTTTAGTTTTTGTCGATTACTTCTTTGGGTATCCATGCTTTCTTTTGTTGGACCTTGATCTTTCTCTCATCCAAAACACTACTACGATAATTTTTACTTTTGTAAGGACAATTTTTGACCCAATGCCCCTGTTTCTTACAAGCATAGTAAGAGTTGGGAAAATTTTCAAAAAGAATCCTTTGAGTTTTTTTGCCATGCTTAGAAATTAGATACACTTTTTCTAGAAGATGATTCAGATCTGCCACTTTTACGTAAAGTCTGGCACTTTTTAGTTTGGATCTGGTAGCCGTTGCATTATCCAATGCCACAAGTTCACCAAAAGAACTGGCTATACCTTTAAAAATGTCCTCATGCCAATACTCTAGAGGGAGGCCAGGAAGCCTTACCCAAATGGGAGTGGTTAAGAAAAAAAAATCTAAAAGATCCATGTTAGGCTCCCATTTTTTAATAGTGAGGGAACATTTACCAAAAGACCACGGTCCTCCACACAGAACCATATTCATGTCCTCCTTGCAATTGAAGTTAAATAAGAAGAATCCATTCAACATTGGTGCCACTTCTACCTCTCCTTGAATAACCCATTTCCTTTTAACCATTTTTGTAAGAGAATCAAGATCTGGTCTTGCTCCTAAAAACTTACCCACTAGGGTGAATTCAATAGAAGACATAGAAAAATCTATTAAAGGATCTGGAATAAAAACTAGAAACTCACCTTTCTCCCAACAAGACTTAGCTATCACTGGTGGGAAAAGAGATTTTCCATTGAGTTTCTTACCAAACAGGGATGACCACGTCTTTTGTTCTAAATACTCTACCTTCTGCACTTTTGGGGACTTTTCCTTATTAAAATGCACACTATCTTTCTCCTTTTCTGACTCCTTCCCCAACATAGCGGGAGGGGAATCCATTTGGGAGACACTGATCCCACAAGAAGGATCAGATCCGCTTGAAGATTTTCCATTTTTAACATCAGCCAAAGATTCTAACCCAGCATTTTTTTCAACACCTCCTATAGTCCCTCCAGGGTCTGTGCCTCTTGCCTGGTTCTCCACAACCAGTTTTCCACATACCTTCAGGCCTGTGCTTTCCACATATGAGAGGGCACCTTCTAACTGCCACCTAGCAATTTCAAATTTTGGGTGCTCTTCCAGTGCACCTAGCGTGCTCTTCATAGCAGTCTTACAATTTGTTATTTGTTATTTGTCATAGCAGTCTTAATGGTTTCCTTATTGTTAATAACACATACTTGTTTGAATGAAATAATATTATTTATGTTAAGATTTAACCTTTTGGATATATTTCAACTTCTCTAATGATTATGAACTAAGGAAGGTCACCACTATAATCATTTTTTATCTCACTTGTGTTCATGATTGAGACATTACGATTGTCAAGTTTATCATATTTTTTTATTGATATCTAAGGCTATCATTGGCACTACACCAATTATGTCTTTTAGGTCCTTCATTGTTAATCTTAAATATTATATTTATTAATAAAAATAAATTCAAAGACGATATTACTTTTAGAGTAATTTTGTTGGCAATTACAATATTTATTAATACCTTTTCTATATGATAAAAAGACTTAAATTAGGTTTTATATTTATGTCTTTGACTTCATTATGTGACTTGTCTGCTTTATTATCAACTTTTATCCTAGACCTTGGCTTAAATAACTAAGATTAAATTAGAGTTTAACCTTGACATTATGATGTTCAATCCTATGGGCTCAAGTCATCATATAACCATGAAGGTCTTTTAGACATTGATTTTTGGTAATAATTAAATTATTATTGTTACCCAAACATGTATGGCTAACTTTGGGAAAACCATAATCATTAGATAAATTATAGAAGTCATTTGAATAAATTGGGTATATTATTAGGCACACAACAACTTGTGTTGGGCTGCCTTATGATTTTAAAGGGTTGTGCTAGTTTTTTTTAGGATATTTGGGGAATTAACAATAGTTCAGTTTGAATTTGGTTGTAGAACCTCACACCTTGAATGGACTTGTTTGGGTTATAATAGGATGCTATGGCATAAAATTATGCTTGTGGAAATCTAATCTATATCTAAATGAATCTTGAAAATAAAATCCATGGTCGTGGAAAAAGATAGAGCCTTATTCTATAGGCAAGTCACTCTGCCTTTTTGCTAAATAATTCTGCATTTTAATTGTTTGGAATTATGGAAACATATTGTGACTCCATTTATATTTATAGGCCCATATATGCATATAAAATCCTATACCATGACATGGGTATGATGTTTATGTTTTGAGGGACTTGCATATGGTTTTATTCTAGTTCATTTTCCTTCATTCTGTAATGGCTAGTTTGAATAATTATGATGTCATTATGGTTTGCATGGTTTTTAATAAAATTCAAACCCCAGTGGCTAGGTAAAACTCATTTATATTATTTTTTATGATTTTGGATACATGGTGGTGTAAGGTTTGTAATTTTTGGTTTAATAAAGAGAATGATGAAGTGTTATGGTAATACATTGCCTAATTTTGGTTATAGCTTGGCTAGATCCTCTGGATAGAAATTAATAATTTTAGAAATGTCTGTAAATTATCTAATAGTTATTATGGAATTAGAGCAATATGTTTATCACGATGATTTTTGTGTATATTTTTTTTATACTAGTGGTTTCTAGTTTTATGGTTATTTTAGCTTAATGATATAACATCGATATTATATAAACTAAGTAGTAATTAATTTATGGTACTTTTTGGTTATGTAAAACTAATTATGTCTTATTTTAGTATGCATATAAATTGATTTTTCATCAAGGATATGATTATAGATATAATTTGTATTATTATTTATTTGTCACTTATTGCATGATTGAAGTATATTTTACCTGAGTGGTTTGTGATGGTATGATGTTCTAGTACTGCTAAACTAGGTTTCTATGAAATTAATAACTCCTTTATTTATACAATTGAATGGAGAACCAATGAATACTATTTATTATTATATACTTTCATTATATTCTTTGCCTTAACTTTGGAAGTTGGATTAGGCTTGAATTTAGATTAAACTTGTAAGTTTTCATAAAACACATCATTATGTTATTATTGTGGTTCATGTGTAAATTGAATTAGCTTCTCACTGATCGTAAGGTTGTTTTTTCATTGAACATCATCATTGTGTGTTATATTGAGTTGTTATGTGTCATTCATGGCTTTAGAGTTACTTCTATTATTTTGAAGTTGGCTTGGATGTGTAGTAAGTTATGCATTAGATATAACTATAGTTTTGAATAGATTATTGAATTGTTCCTTGCAAGATTATTCATGAATGAATGATAATATATTATGTTGATTATGATCTCATTAAAGGTATGGTGATTGGTTTTTTATCTAACTATTTTTGGTCAGATATTGTAATTCATTGAGATAAATTGAGTATGGTCATAGCTTTACTTTTTTTGAAGAATGATTCTTTGAAAGTAATTATATGAAATCATTGTGCATTTTGAATTGTGATTTTTCATTGCTATTAGAATAACTGGATGTAACTATCTGGTTAATGGTTGAGTTGATAGAGTGATGATAACCTTTCATGGGGAAACTACTTTGAATTGCTTATTGTTATTGAACCATTACATTATGAGAAAGAATAAGTTGTTATTTTTAGTCTATTTAAAAGTCTCTTCTTCTACTAAAATTATTCATATTGTGTTGTTATTTAATATAATATGTTAGATTATTTATCCATAAGGAAAAATTATAATTTTTAGTTTATCTCTGACTATTTTGTGTCCTTGTCATCATTTTTTCTAATTATAGTGATTTTTATTGCTCTTGTAGTTGATTTGGAATCCATGACTCTTGAGTAATCTATTGTATATACTCAACTTCATTGATATTTGGTAGTAACTTATTTACAACATTGATCTTCATTATTTAAGGGGTTTATTGATAATTACTATGATATAAAGGGTAAGATGCCTAGTTTTCTATCATGATCTTTGGTACGGTGTTTTTGTATCCATTATTATGTTATGTTTAGTTTGAATATATGAATAGTGTAAGACAAATTATGATTGTAACACCCTATTACATATTAGTCATTGGGATTGAGTGACTATACTATTAGGTATTTTATACCTTACTCAGGTACCAAATTTTATCATTTTTGATAGCATTGTAAATTAAAAGTCCTAATATAATATTTGATTTTTTATCTTCTTGATTTTTAGTTGGTAATATAAATATTGCATTGGGATTAATCTTTGATTTTATTTGAGGTGGCCTTAATTGATAATCTCTTGCATCTGGTTATATTTTTATGGTAAGTAACATGACTTATTAAGGAATATTACCAAGCCTCTCATATGATCAGATGGTAAACAATGATATTACCCAATCTAGTTAAATGTGGCCTATGCAAATGAGAAAAGGGAGATATAGGATCTTGTTTGATTTGGATAATATATTTTTTACTTTGTTCAGTGTGAGAATATCTTATCTTGTTCAAAATATTCCTTTAATGGAAATCACTATTTAGTAGTATGTTGTTTATTTATTGTGTAATGGTCATGATTTGAATTCGTATATGATTTTAATTATCTATCATACCTATTGGTGCTTTAGATATCAAAGTTAGATATGGTTATGTCATTACCTACATGGTTTACCTTAGTAGAAGCTAAATATAACCATATAGTAATGGTTTATTTTAATAGTGGTTTGTAAGGTTTTAATTCATCTCAATTCCAAGTGGAAAAAAAATCTTAATCGAGAAAATAGTAATTAAATTAAGATAAGTGGTATTAAATGATTTGGATTAGTTATTTTATACTTCTTTTAAATTCTCTTTTTAATAGTGTACATGATTATTTTTAACATATTTGAGTCCAAGTTGTTTAAGTGGATAATGATATAATTGTGTAAGATAAAATTACCTCAAATTTAAGAGGTGGATTGGAGGATATTCATTATCTTATTAAATATTTGAAGTATATTTATACTATTAGCTTGGTTAAGCAACAATATTATATATGAAAAAAAAATTAAGTTGCACAGCTAAAACTCATTATTCTACTTTCTTGAAGTGTATGCTAATGTGTAAAGTTGCAATTAATTTATCTTTGAGTGACCTTAGTAGATATGATCCATAAGGGAAATAAAGGATGATATATGTAAAGTAATATTAATTGTTACTTATTATGTCTATCTCATTTTAGGTTGTGCCAAATTTATGGTTTTTGAATGAATTAAAATCCATATTGATGGTGATGTTAGTTAAGAATTGGAAAACCATTGTAGAGTTCTATTTAGACCTATGTTCTAAAATTTCTTGAAGGGTTTTGAGAGGTTTATTTTGCATGGTTTGTTTTGTAAAAGATTGTTAAAAATAGAACCTCATCACTTTGTATGAGCAAGTGAATGGTGAGTTGTGAATAACTCACAAAGACCATTCTCCTTAAGCTTTCACAATAACAATATTCACCATATTGATTGAGTGTGTTAAATATTGCAAATGTAAATGGAAATAAGCGTAGAGATGTTTAGTTTACATGGTATTTTGATTGAATAGGAGTTTAGTTGATTGTGAAATAATATAAATCAGCCTATGTCAACCTAAGAACATGTTCCTTATCACCAAATAAACTCAACATTGTTTAGGTTCAGGTTTTTATTAACATTTTGAAAGTAAACTTGGATTATCTATTATTATATATTAGAGGTGGTCAATGATTTGGTCTTGGATCATTTAACTACTCATTGTAGTATCCCTCGTCACTCTTCCCTTTGGCACAAGATAAGTTTATGGAGTCAAAATTAAGTGTAGTAGTATTACCTTCATTATTAAGTGTTGAGTTAAAGTTAAAAATTGAGTATAAGATAGTTATGTTATAAGTTGAAAATTTGAGTGCTATCAAAATTGGTAGTACACTTAGAAGAGGACAATAATTTAAATTTATTTGTATCCTCTAAATTACTTTCAATGACATATTTTAAGTTGTTAAATTAACTTGTATTTTAAGGATATTTTGGCTATCTAAGTTTTTTTTCCCATTGATAGTCTTTGGATAAAGGCATAATCAGATTTGAGTGAACCATTATTATTATAAGCTCAAAGAAGTAATGGAAAAATATCATAAAGTGGTTTTACCAATGATTTTGGTATTATATACCATGAAAAACTTTCATCTCATTCAAAGGTATAAGTTAAGGTGGTTAAACTCCTAGACCCTTACTCTATTAATTATGTTTGGATTCTAACAACTTGTGAAATATCAATTACATCCTCATGAGAGTTATAAAATGAGATGAAATTTATTTTCATCATACTCTATCTTGTAACTAATGATTTGAATGCATTTTAACTTTGATTGGAGTAGGTAACCAATAAGGTAAATCCATACAGACTCAAAAAAAAAATTGGGTCAGTTTTAGGATTATTATATTGGTATCAAATCCTAGGTTTCATCTCTATGGATCCTTGGGAAGAGAAATTTATGATTTTTATTTAGTAAACTAAATTAATAATGATTTAATTAATTTAAATAAAATTAATCTCTGATAAATGCATTTATCCTTTCTTGATTAGAATAAATCAATGTTATGTTTTGTGACTCTGAATTGTTGAAAGTTAATAAGTTTTCATTTGGAATAGAAGCATGTTTTAGAAGCCTCTTGATATTCATCCATAGCCTTGGTTGAGTTCACCTTTACCAAATCTATGCTAAATTAAAAGCATGCATCATTAGTCAACCATTTACTTGTATGGGTGAGCCAATATGTGGAAAAGTGATAAAAGCCTTATTATTGGAAACAAAGGAAAAATGTTTGATATCCATTAATGACTTGTATGGGCAAGTCATTATGTGATGTTTAAGGTATAATATCATTAGGTGATCCAGGGCTGTGACTCTAGTCTGGAAGTCTAAGTGGGTGAACAAGGTTGACTTACTTGGGTTGGTCCATGAAATCTTTGGTATATTTGCTTGGAAAACCAAATAGTAAGCTTTTTAATCCATGGGGCATTTCAAACATGCAACTAAGGCATGTCTTTTATTTTGATAAGATGGATATGAAAATTAAGGATTGATTCTTACTTTATTAATAACAGTTATAAGTATATTACTATTTATTTTAATTGATTATCTATTTTATTTTCCTAAAATAGCCTAAGAAGATCATGATGTAGCTCGAAAGTGGATGGAATTATTCATGAGTGATTACATTTATTTTTATCTTCATAAAATGGTTATGTTTTCCATATTACATGGCCAATGAAAACCCACTTTTAGGTGAGCCCAAATTAGTTGTATATCTCCCTTGGATGGTATAATTTGTATAAATTAATTCCATGGTTTGAATGAACAAGACTCCATATGAGAACTTCTTATATGAGTTATGAGTCATATGTGTTTTTAGATTATTGAAATTTTCTTGTTTTAGCAATGTTTGGGTATGATATTATGTTTATTATAAATTGAATATTCTAATCTAATTTTAATTTAACTTTTGATATAAGTTTAAATGTGGTAATTTTTGAGCTAGTATAACACTCTTATGAAAAATGTTCTTTTGTTGAGTGAAAAAAATTAAGTATAATATGCCCATTGTTTAGAAAGGTTGTTTTCAAAGCCAAGTCTCCCTTAGATAGCATAAATCCAATGTCTTATGAAAAAATAGATGAGTACTATGTTTACATAGTTGTATGTGTTTTTTTTAATGTATATTTCACTTGAGTGGATTGTTGGCAGGCATGTGAAAATTTGAATATAAGATGAGTGCATATGAAGCACTAATTAGTCCTATGTGTTTTACTTTTATGTTGAAACAAGAGGGTACTACTTTTTGAAACCCATTTATGTGTTGGCTGATAAGTGTAAACATATTGTATAATAGGTAATATGTTAATCGATATCAAATTTTTGGAATAATTGTGTGACTTTTTCCCCTCGATGTTTCAGATCACTAAAATGATCCATCATCAGGAGATAGAATACAATGAATATAGAATAGCATAATAAGCCTTTAAATATTAGATAAGGAATTAACTGTTGAATCTCCTTGATAAATTTAATAATATAAATTTATATCTTGAATGAATAAGACTCCATATGGAAATGATCATTTGCCTTGGAAAGAAAATTAGAAATTATTATGTCTAAGTGGATTTATTAAATTAAATAGAAGACAATTAGTATTTTGGAAATGTTTTAGAATAATTAATTAAGTCAAAAAAGGCTTTAAAACTTGTTTTATTCATTAATTATAATTATATTATTAAATTTTCAAATTAAAAGGTTTGAAAATGTTCACAAAACTAGATAAAAATAAATAATAAAAAGGAGAAACCAACCTATAACATATCTAAAATCAGCCCCCAAGCATTACCAAGTTTTAGGCCATCATCCCTATTTATATTTTAGTGTGTTTATAGATTTATATGGCCTTTCTAAGTTTTCACATGTGAAAATGGTTCTCCACAATTATTACCCTAGCTTGCTCAATGTTAATGGCATGTTTGGCCTTATAAGAGTGCTTTGCAAGAGTAGGTTTATCTTTTCTTCCAAGATGAATATTTGTCACATGTTCCTTAATTCTAGTCTTCACAAATATCTTAGTCTCACCAATATATAGGGTTCCACAAGATCATTCCATGATATAGACCCCACTTTGAAGTTTATGATCATGAGGGTCCTTAACCATCCTAAGAGCCATTCTTAACTTATTAACAAGAATGAAAGTGGTATTAATATCTTGACGTTTGAAAATTTTGTCTAACTTGTTTGAAATCCCTTACACATAAGGTATGAATGTTAGTGGGCCCTCAGTTAAAGTTTCCTTAGGATATTCTCTTTCTATTTTAAGTTTCACTTGTTTAATAGATCTTGTAATCAACTTATTCGTTTAACCATTCATCTTGAAAAAACATCTTAAGTGTTCAAGGATAGTTTCTCCATTTTATTATTTATTTTTATCTAGTTTTTTGAACATTTTTCAACCTTTTAATTTGAAAATTTAATAATATATTTATAATTAATGAATACAACAATTTTTTTGGCCTTTTTTACTTAATTAATTATTTTTAAATGTTTCCAAAAACTAATTATCTTCTATTTCATTTAATAAATCTACTTAGACATAATAATTTCTAATTTTCTTTCATAGGTAAATAGTCATTTCCACTTTGATAATAAGATATAAATTTCTAATATTAAATCTAGCAATGAGCTTCAATGGTTAATTCATTCTCTACTATTTGAAGGCTTCTTTTGTTCTTCCATATTCATTGTCTTTTATCTCTTGATGAAGGATCATGGTAGTGATTTGAAACATTGAGGGGGGGAATTCACATGGTTATTATAAAATTTTGATATTGATTTATATGGAATGTGAAAGCATTAAATATTTGATAGGTAATATGTTAGTATACTTAAAAGTGGTAACTTGTAATGAATATTTTTATTTTTTAAAATCATGTTTTGAATGTTATGCTAATAATATGTTTAAAAAACAAAATTAATCCCTAATTAGGTGGTAACAAATCTTAGGTACCTTATTTAGGAATGATAAAAAAATTGGGTAAACACCCTTATATGGTGGATAAAATATGGTAGGATTAGTTTCCTTAGACAATCATGAGCTTACAAAGTAATGGAGAACATGTTGAAAACTTTGGGCTTCTCCAATGTTCAGTTTGGTTGGTGTGGGATGTTGCACTAACCCATGAATGGTGAAATTTTAGAAATTAAAGTATCCATAGTAGTATGTTTGTATGTATTTTGAAAATTTTGGTGATGAATGTTACTAAGTTTGTGTGAGGCATAAAAAATTGTCGAAAAAGTCACATCAAATCTAGAATTTAGGTTGAAAATTTAGTTATTTTGTGTTATCATAATTACTACCAAAAAATTTCAGGTTTATATGATGAGATATCCATGAAATAAGAGGAATTTATAACACAAAACTATTTAATTTTCAAACTTATAGTCCATATTTTAATGGTTTAACTAGAAAATTATTAATGTTTCTAGATGTATAAGCTAGTCTTGGTGTTGAAAATAGGTATGCTTGAAATAAAAAAAAAGATAAAAACATAAATTTATATCTTTAGGCACCAATATGACACCTTTTTTATGTAGGGAATATGTCATATCCCTAATTTCAACCCATAATCAGATGAGAAAGAATCAATTTAGTTGAACAAGGTCATTTGATATGAATGCTTTTAATGATTTCTTAACTAAGTTCTTGTTTAGACTATGCAACCATCATTGACTTATAGTTAATTGTGCACATTATTATTATTTTATCAATTTATTTTTAATTACTTGATAAGTCAAATTTATTTAATATTGCATAACATATAAGTAACACAATTATAATTTTTAATGTTAGCAACTTATATTGCTTCGTAATCATTAAAGACTTGGGCTAGGATGTGTTTTTGAATGCAAAAAGGTTTATTATTTGCATATTATTATTAATATTGATTAAGTTATGAAATTTTTTCTATTTTTATACAAATATTAGACTCAATAATTCTACCATTGGATAGTTGATTTTGCTTGGCATTTTGATGCTTGGTTAACACAGTGTAAGGTGTAATATTATGGTCTAACCTTATTAATAACACAAACTTGTTTGAACAAAATAACATGATTTTTATTAATATTTAATACTTTAGATACATTTTAAAAATTTGAATGATTATAAACTAAGGAAGGTCACCACTATATTCATTTTTGTTCCCACTGGTGTTTGTGATTGACACATTATGATTGTCATATTTAACATGTTATTTTATTGATATCTAAGGCCATCATTGGCACTAAACTAATTATACCTTTTGGATCCTTCATTTTTAATCTTTAATATTATCCTTATTGATAAAATAAATTAATGGAATTTATTACTTTTGGAGTAATGTTGTTTGCATTTGTAGGATTTAGTAATACCTTTTATGTACTATAAAATGACTTGTATTGGATTTTATATTTATGTATTTGATTTCATTATGTGACTTGATTATATTATTATAAATTTTTATCATAGACCTTGGATTAAATAATTAAAATTCAATTAAATTTTAATCTTGCCATGATGATGATTAATCCTATGGGATCAAGTCATGATATAACCATAAAGGTCTTTTGGAGTTTGATTTTTGGTAATAATTAAATTATTATTGTTACCCAAACATGTATGGATGACTTTTGGAAAAAAAAAATTATTTGATAACTTTTATAAGGCATCTGAATACATTAGATGCATTCTTTGGCACAAAATAATTTGTCTTATACTGCCATGTGAATTGTAAGGGTTATGGTAGTTTTGTTGAGGATATTTGGGGGAATTAATAGTAGTTTAGTTTGAATTTGGTTTTGAAATTGAATGAACTCCTTGTTTTGGATTGATTTCACAACTTCATTGGAACATCATGCCTTGAATGTACTTACATGGGTTATAAAAGGATGTTATGGCTGAAATTTTGGTCTTGGCAAGTTGAGTTGCAATTGAATGAAGGTTGGGAAGAAAATCCAAATTTGTGGAAGAATTTAGAGCCTCATTTTACATGCAAGTCACTCTTCTTTATTTCTAAAGAATTTTACATTTTAATTATTTGGCATTATAACAAGTTATTATGGCTCCATTTTGGGGTATGGTCCCATATATGCATACTTAGTTATGCATATATGAACCTATACTATGTAATGGCTAAGATGTGTATATTTTGATTATGTTGCATATTGGTTTTAATTTGGATCATTTTCCTTCTTGGCATAATGGTTGGTTTGAATAATTATGATGGCATTATATTTTGCATTATTTATAATAAAATTCAAACCCTCGTGGCTAGGGAGAATTCATTTTTATTAATCTTTTTTTCTTTTTAACTACATGATAGTGTAGGTTTTTAAAAAAATTGTTTAATTAAGAGAATGATGAACTATTGTAGTAATGGATTGACATTTTTTATCATAATCTTCACAAAACTACATCATACACTGTATAATAAAATTGGATACAAAGACAAAATTTTAAACATAATAATTATTATTCTCACTCTGATATTTATTTTTCTATGTAAAATTCATTCAAACACAATTACATATGTATAGGGAATGTCTACCTTATAAATAGGGAGATCCATATCCCTTCAATCTCTCAACTAATAACCTCCAATCTCCTAATAATAAAACCAAACCAATGTGACAATATAATATCTTATCATATTATCCGTACACTTACACATTAACCTATAAATAAACCTATTAACAAATCTAATAACATTATATAATAATGTTTCACACTATACCTCAACATTCATCCCCTTATGAACATTATTAATCCTATCTACACCCCCTTAATGTGAGCATGGGGAGAATATACATCTTTAATAATTAGCATGAATAGAATCATATGCTAATGCATACTTTTAGGTCTGCATACTATTGACATGATCTTGCTACACATGACAACTACTATGTGAAGGAATGCATCTCATATTTACTTTATGTGACCATATGTATGTATCGTTGGGGTCATTTCCACAAAGAAGTAAGGCAATCATAGGATCTTTGTAGTTAGTTTCCCTCCTATACAAATGTTTTCCACATTCTATTATATTTATGCTCTCCCTTTATCTCCAAATACCAGAAGATGTCTTAACAAGTAGGGGAATGAAAAACACAAAACTTAAAAAATGAAAACATCATGAGGAACAAATCCTCATTATTATATTATGCAACCTCTATTAATGTTTGTTTCCACCCAAACAAAAAATGCATAGATGGTCTCCACTGCCGCTATAGAACTATCCTTGGCATTAGCTGATTTGGTGCAGAGCACACCACACTAAAGAAATCAAAAAAACCTACACCACACATGTGAACAATAATGTCCTTTGTTCTTATTCAAACACGTAGTGGAAAAAATCACACCACACAAAATTTCACCAAAACATCTGGGCCCTATCATTGGTGATTGACGAGAGGCTATGAAACCTCCAACCTTCATTTCTTCCTTCCTCTAGTAGGTGAAGCTGCTTACTTATCCAGTATGTCAATGAATCTCAGTTGCATAAATTTTTTGAGGAGAAATCCCCCCTATAGTTCAGATGTATGACTCAGGATGTCATGTATAAGCAATAATATGTCCTTGTACAAATAATTAATTTTGATTTTGACAATATGATGACACACTATTTTTTACAGTGATGACTCGACTATTGACTTAACATCTTTTATTCATGACATACCTAAAAATGAACACATACTTTAATTTTTCATTGAAACTCAATTACTCAATTAAAATATAGATATTTATATTTTTACAAACATAATTAATACTATTAAAAAATGAACTTATGAATCTTTAATAAAAAAAAGGTATTTTGAGGACTTTTGACATCGACACATAATTATAAAAAATAAACTATAGAAATTGTAATATTTATAAACAATAATAAAAATATAAATATTTTTTTTAAACATATGACTATAAATAATTTTAAATAAAACTAAACTTGTAAGACTCTTCTATCAAAAAAGAATGACTTATAAGATACATAAATAACACTAAAATAGCACTAAACTATACAAGCACTTGGCTTTCAATAAAACACATCATAAACCAAATAACATGACTCTTAAAAATATTACCAAGACCAAAAAAGTGGATGTATTTTCCAACACACAAAAAAAATATGATTGTTGTATTGTGCAGATCTACTAGGATTCTAACATGTGCATGGTGTGGATATGGATTACATCAAATGCATGTTTCCAATAGCATGGCATCATATCTATCCAAATAAGTATGTAGTATTTGCACAGAGTGAGGAAAACATTTATGGTAGATTTTAAATGTTATGTAACTAACAGAAATCATGTATTATAGCTGGACTATGTGAAATTAGAAAGTGTCAATGGTGCTTCAAATTTGGAGATAGTTGATAAATTAGACTATAGCCAGTAGAACTAAATGCATTACAAATCACTCATTTGAGTTGTTACACAATAATAATTGATTTTTATTTTCTCCTCAATTGTTTTCAAACCCACACTTCTCTGCTTAAACACAACAAGCTCAGTTCCTTAGATCTTGGAAATGGTAGGCCACAATGTTAATAGAAAAGCTATCGACCAGATAAATAGATAAAATCCAAGCTCAGTAATTGAATAATCTATACTCTCTCACAAAAAATATCCCTTCCATAGGGGTGATTATAATATCTCCACTCCTAATATAATAATCAAGCTTCCATTGGATAGAGTACATATCTACTCTAAAAAAATGCCTGCTCTAATACTAGATAATAGTTTTTATCAAAGTGTTCAAAAAACTACCTCATACACTATATAATAAAACTACAAATAGAGACAAAGTTTAAACATAATAATTATTAATCTTACTCTGATATTTCTTCTGCTATGTAAAATTCATTCGAACAGAATTACATATATATAGAGAATGTCTAACCTATAAATAGGGATATCCATATCCCTTCAATCTCTCAACTAATAACCTCCAATCTCATAATAATAAAATGAAACCGATGTGATAATATAATATATTACCATATTATCCATACTGTTACACACTAACCTATAAATAAACTTATTAACAAATATAATAATGTTTCACACTATACCTAAACATGCATTGCCCAATTTTGGTTAAGGTTTGCTAGAGCCTCTAGATAGAAATTAAAAATTGTAGAAATATCTATAAATTTTTTGATAGTTATGATGACCATAAATAAATATTCTTATGGTTATCATTATGCTTGTTGGGTATTTTTATTTGGACTATTAATATCTAGGTTTATGGTTATTTTGGCTTAATGATATAACCTTGATATTATATAAACTAAGTAGTAAACAATTTATGGTACTTTATGGTTCTGTAAAAATGATTGTGTCTTATTACAATATTCATATGAATTGAGTTATCATCAAGGATATGATTAAGGCTACTAGTTGTATTACTATTGATTTTCTACTTATTGCATGGTTTTAGTAGATTGTACCTAAGTGGATTGTGATGGTATGATGTTATAGTACTACTAAACCAGGTTTCTATGAAATTAATAATTAGTTTATTTATACATTATAATGGAGAAATAATTACTACTAATTATTAGTGTATACTTGAATGATATGATTCACCTCAACTCCAGATGTTGGAGTAGGATTGAGTTCAAATGAAACTTGTATGTTTTCATGAGACACATTGGTATGTTGTTGTTTGGTGGTTCATGTGTAATATAAATTGACTTCTCACTAAGCATAAGGTTGTTTCTTTTTTTAATAGCCTCATTGTGTATTATATTGAGTTTATGTTTGTCATTCATGGCTTAGGAATTACTTTTGTTAATTTAAACTTGGCATAGATGTGTAAGAAATTATGCATTAGATATAACTTTACTTTTGCATGGACTATTGAATTGTTACTTGTAGGATTATTATTGAATGAATGATAATCTATTATGTTGATTATGATCTCCTTGAAGGTAAAGTGATTGTTTGTATTATCTAACTATTTTTAGTAGGATATTGTGACTCCTTGAGATAACTTGATTATGGTTGTAGCTTTGGTTTTTTGTAAAGAATGACATGATAATCATGTTGATTTTGGCTCTTTGGGATCAATACTATGAAATCAGTATGCTTATTGAATTGTGATTTATCCCTGCATTAGAATAAAAATTTATAACTATTTGGTCAATGGTTGAGTTGATAAAGTGGTGATAACCTTTCATGGGGAAACTACTTTTAATTTATTATTCATATTGAACCATTATGTTATGAGTAAGAATGAGTTTTTGTTTTCAAGTTGATCATAAATTGTGTATAAAATATTACTATGTTGTTATTTAATCTAATATGTTAGATTATTTATTTGAAAGGAATAATTATGCTTTCTAGTTTAGCATCGACTTCTCATCTTGAAACATTTTAGATAGGTGCTTCATGGACCATACAAATTAAATGGTCCTTATTCTAAAATATCTTATGTCCTTACCATCACTTGTTTTGATTAGAGTGATTTTTATTAATCTTGTGTTTGATTTAGAAACCTAGATTCTTGAGTAATATATTATATAAAATCTTGACTTTAGTGATGTTTGGTAGTAACTTATTTACAACATTGATCTTCATTGTTTAAAGGGTTTATTGATTAGAGACAAAGGGTATGATGCCTAGTTTTCTATCATGAGTTTTGGTATGGCATCATTGTATTCATTATTATTTTATGGGTAGTCTAAATGTTAATATTACAATCAAAATTATGGATATAACATCCTATTAAATATTGGTAGTTAGATTTGAGTGACTATGGTGTTAGGTATTTTGTACCTTACTTGGCTACCAACTTTTATCATTTGTGATAACATTGTAAGTTAAAAGGATTAATACAATATTTTATTTTTTATCTTCCTGATCAATAGTTAGTAATATAACTATTGCATCGGGATTAATCTTTGATTTTATTTGAATTGGCCTTAATTAAGAATCTCTTACATTATTTTATTTCTTTGTTATGAGTAGCATGACCTATTAAGGACTATTACCTAACATGTCATGTGATTGGATGGTAAACAATGATATTACCCAATCTAATAAATGTGGCATATGAAAACAAAAATAGGTAGATATAGGATCTTTCTTGATTTTAAATAATATATTTTGTACTCTATTCAGTGTGAGAATATCTTGTCTTGGTTAAAGTATTCCTTTAATGAAAGTCACTATTTAGTTATTGTGTAATGGTCATTATTTAAATTATTGTATGATTTTAATTGACTATCTTACCTATTATGATTTAAATATAAAATTTGGATATAATTATGTCATAAGGTGCATGGTTTACCTTAGTAGAAGCTAAATATAACATTTTAGTATTAGTTTCTTTTAATAGTGTTTTTTAAGCTCTTAATTGATTTTGAGTCCAAGTGGAAAATAATTCTTAATCAAGACAATAGTCCTTAAATTAATTTAAGTTGCATTAAATTATTTTCCTTAATTATTTTATACTTCTTTTAAATTCTCTTTTGGGTAGCATACACGATTATTCTTAACATATTAGAGTCCAAGTAATTTAAGTGGATAATAATATAGTAGCGTAATATCAAATGCCCTTAGATTTAAGAGCTAGTTTATAGGAACTTCATTATCCAATTAAATATTTGAAGTATATTTATACCATTAAATTGGTTAAGCAACAATATTATATCTATAAAAATTTAAATTGCACACATGAAGTTCACTATTCTATTTACTAGAATTGTTTGCTAATGTGTAAAGTTTCACTTAATTTTCCATTGTGTGACCTTATCATATTTGAGCCATAATGTAAAAAAAGGATATTCTATGTAAATAAATATTGATTTTTACTTTTTTTGTCCATCTCATTTTAGGTTGTGCCAAATTTATAGTTTTTGAATGAAGTAAAATCCACATTCCACTTTGATGGTGATGTTAGTTAAGAATTAGAGAACCATTGTAGAGTTATGTTTATACATATGTTATAAAATTTCTTGAAGGTTTTTGAGAGTTTAGCACCACAATTGGATAGTAGCAACATTATTGGAAAAGTGGTGGTAGTGTCCTGACATTGGTAATAATGTCCTTTGTGTAAGACTATCCTAAGCTTCTAGGTACACCTATGTCTATATCTTTAGGTTTCATTCCTATGCACATGATTTATGAAACCATATATTTTTCCTATAATAACTAATTTGTTTTTTTAACCCTCCTCCATGTAACTAGGGCATGAGATAAAAAGTGTGTTCGGCAGTAGGGTAGGTTGGACATCCTCAACACTCCATTGTGAAAAGAGTTACCTACATACCAATACTCAAAGGAGGGATCAATCCTAATATAGTTCTACCCACCTAAGTTTTGGTGTAAGTGCAATAAATTTTAGTATGATAGTAGCCTTGAGTGCCTTGAATGTGCTTGAGACTAGAAATCTAGAAAATCTGAGCTTAGGGATGTTGTAGATGGTAGTATGCATAAATAGGGTAGAATAAGGATTGATAACCTTAATTGTGCTCAAATTATTCTATGTTTGAATGTGTATTTTGCATCTAATTTCCATATAGTAGTTATATTCCTAAATTTCATGTATATATATTATTCTATGCTTATGTGGGTTCTAAAAAAGGTCTAAGCTAACCCTAGGAGGTTCTAGTTTTAAAAATATATCTATTTGGGAAAAGATAGGTCAAAGGACTATTATAACATAGAATTTCACCCTTTTGGGGGAGTTCTTCAAGCTCCTATACTCTCGGTCACAATATGGTAACAACCTCAGGATTTGGGTTTCCTATGGTGGGGTTGAACCTCAAGAGAAGGTCGGCTTCCTCTTGATGGATCACCTATACTAATGTTACTACAGGGAAAAAGGTTAGAAAAGGGAAAAGGGTTGCTAAGAAGGCTAGCAAGGTGATACTACAAATACAAATGGAAGACTCCCATAATATTAAACCCACACTAGATCAACATAAGATAATGTTAGCTTACAACACCTTAAAATCAAGTTAATTGCATAAGCAATTCATAGACTAGGTTCAGGAAGCAATGAATGCAAATAAAGAATAATTCTAAGACTCATTGAGATATTACATCAATGGAAGAAATAACACTAATTTAGACCTATAAATAGCTTGAAATCACCTTAAATGAGGTAAATAATAAGGATAACAGATATATAAGAATATCCTTCACAAGGCCATCATGCACAACTCATTCAACACTAATTTAAGGTAAGATATAGGCAAAGAAAGTCCTTTATTGATTCAATAGGTAGATCTTACATATTTTTTATAGGGTTTATCCTTATCAAAAATGAGCATACCTTTCAATATCTTAAAGAGTCCCCTGATACTCCCAAAAAATGAGCATCCTTACAAAATGGGAAAGAATGGGTGATATATAGAAAAGGGGAAGAGAAGAGAGAGGGAACACATTTTTCAATAACAATCAATGAGCTTCCATTTTCAATGAATGTTCCACCACATTTTAACCCAATAAATATTTATCTTTCATTGACAAATTAGTCTAAATTAGTTCCAAAAGTCTTCTAGCTTTCTCATTGGCTAATAAATATGCACTACAAGACAAGAGTCTATTTTGCATGATGAGTCATGACTAAGTTTATTGGAAGAAAGATCCTTAAGATCTGAACAACACTGAATGCTCCAACTACTTCTATAACCATCCCAAATCTCTTTTCTTTGATCTTTCATGCCACCTCCCACTTGACTTTATTATGAAGACAAAATCTTCATATCTATAATATGATAGAGTTATGCTACGTCTACTTGAGTGGTGGTAAGTACCTACTTATCAAGGATCTGGCTATATCAAATATGAGACACTTGTTCATAATCATTCATCTACCCCATTTCAATATCTAAACATAGGATTACTATAGATGAAAACCAATCCCCTTTATTGGTTTTCCTATAGTTATTTTATCGATGAAAAGCTTATAAGCCACATAGCTTTGTTCTTGATCCTTATTTAATAGCTAGCTACCCATCTTTGATCTTTATTAGGCCTAGAAATACCTATTTTTTCCTTTGATCATTTATGGAATTTGAGAATTCACTATCTATATAGATATTCAATGATCACAGTCACGAAACAATTTTACAACCCCAAAATATGGGCCTTGTAAGTTCTAGATCTTCAAACTAGAGGTCAAGACTATGCTTTAATGTCGATGAAGCTTCATCATTAACCATCATGACAATATGACTACATATCATGCTTAAGGATTCTTTATTATGCTCTAATAGTGATATATTCCCTTTGAAACATTTCTCTAGTTTGACCTATGGGCACATTTATTCTCTATGGAAATCTTTGACTTTTGACTTTAATATTGATCATCGATCTTGATTTGGGCTTCCCAAACTATGCCATTTATCAGTGTTACATTAATTCTGCAAGATCCTACTGACTCTTTGACCTCATACACACCATAAATATGATTCTATAGGAATTAATGTGAGCCATATATCTTTTTCTGGTCTAACACAATTGAGATACTTGGAAGCTTCTCATTTATCTTTAAGATTTATTGACTTGTTGACCCATTGCTCACCATCGATCTTCTTTATATCGATATTTTTTGTATGATTGCATGTGCACCATAGATCTTCTTAAACCCACTAGTCCTATCAATTTCCACTCACTATTATATCTCTATTCAAGTACGTAAGATCTTGACACTTGTCATCGATGCATTTATGCTGACTTTTTGACTTAATGTTTACCATTGATCTTTGATGCATGTTGTTTTTTCTTTGGGACCCATTGGAATTATCAATCACCACTCACCATTAGATCTTGACTTGAGATCCTAATATTTGGACACTTTTCACTTTCACATTGACCCTCAATATATTTGAATTTAAATGGCTATTTCATAAAGCTTAAACTTGACATCCCTGTGCACGTTTCACTCTATAAGTCTAACTTTGAAGCTTTATATCTTGAGATCACAAGCTCATCAAGACATGAAATTTGTAAATGATGTTCAAGGCATGAAAAAAATCATGTTCATATAATATTTTGTCTTGAGAGGCTCCCTAAGTGCATTTATTAAATTTTTAATCGGACTAATATGTTCATTTCTATATGACATGTTGATGATGGTCTAGCTCTTCTATGCTTGTGTAAGAAATTTCAAGGATCAAAATTATCTTATTAGACTTTTTAAACTTGATTTATTTCCATAAATTTCACGATCACCATGATAACCTATTGAATCTCTTCCCTTGCAACTCTTAGACATGTTTTAAGACTTGCTTCTCAAAGATCAATAAATTGCACTTTAAGCTTTCTTCAATTTCAAAACCTTTGAAATAAATATGAGATATTTTACCACTCATTCCATATATAAATATAATCATCTCATCCATTTAGGTATAATCTTTGTATGTAAACCAAAATTGGCCAACATCTTTAGTGACTCATAGGGAAGCATTCATGTTATGCTTGAGAACCCAAACTACTTGCCTTATCTAATCCATTGGGCATGGAATCACCTCTCTAGTTCAACATATTGATTTAAAGATAAAATTGGTTGCCAACCTCTAGATAAATTCCTCTTGAATCAATAGTAATAATAAGAAACAAAACAAATAAGGGCAAGTGCACGTAGGCACTTGGAGGAAAGAAAAAACAACTAACCTACTAAACAAAATGTGCACAAAGGAATATAGAGGAAACCATGAAATCTACTCTAATATGTATAGGGTTATAACTTATAGGTATTTTCCTCATGGATAAAATGTAAAATATTTATCATCACTCAATTGTGGTGAACCTAGATGGAATACACCTTGCTTTTGAGTGCTCATGAAAGGTGAGCTAAGATGCCTAATTGATGACTCTTTTGGCATGCTCTCAAGTGGATGAAATGGGACAAACATGTCTCCAATATAGATGTACTAGTCCATTTATTCAAGACTTGCTCCAAAATTGACTATAGGATCACCTGCAACCTCTTCATCTAATGGTTCCTTTGAACATGAGGGATGATTGTCTAAGCTTAGGTAGAAAAGCTCTAAATCATCCCAAAAGGTAGCTTCATCTTGGTCATATAGGATAATTCCAACTTCAAAACCATCCCTAATTTTATTAATTTAAATGGATCAATATGCTATCTCATCAACCCATCCAAGGTTCAAAATGTCATGTTCTTATGGATCTAGCTCTGACTATTCTCCTTCATTCTTGAAGACATTAGTACTACCTTCAATAGACAATTTATCTTGAGACTAGTCAGATTCTTCAACCTAATTTTTAAGTTCATTTTCATGCTCTATAGGATGCATAGGCTTGTTTACATCCTTTATTTGGTTTATGATGTCATGGTACAGCTATTTTCATAATTTATTTTGATCCTCTTTTTCCTCCATTTCTTTCTCTTCTTCATCCTTAACCTGATCAACTGACTAGTTGACTATTGCAACCACATCAATTTTTGCACTTTTCTCATCCTCATCTTTGACCCCACTAAATGGAAGACATTAAAACAAAATAAAATTTCCTTTGCTCTTAGTTTCAACCTGAATACCCATTTCTTCAAATATTAAGGCATCAATACTGCCTTTAGGTTCTAATTCATCAGTGTCAAAGCCATGCTAAGAAGTATGATTAAAACCTAATTTATCCTATTTTGAATGGAATAGACTACCTATTATGATATCTTCATCATAGACACTTGAATTATCCTCTTTAGGCTCACCTATGATTGTAAACTCCTCCTCTATTCTTTGTAAAATAGGTTCCTCCTCCATGAGGGAGATGGTGGTAGGGTGAAAAAGTTCACCTTATTTGCAACTTATGAGAGTGTCCTTCCAACTATGGACTTTGAAGGCTCTCTTTGGTGTCTCTTTGGGAAGGTAGATAGAGTCTTAAATACTCTATAGGGCAAGCTCATTGAGTTGAGCTAATACCTCCTTTTCTTAAACTGGTTCTTGGAATACCTTAGCTAGCACTTCCTCTTTCCTCTTTGTGCCCTCCTTGATTGATTTCCATGAGGGGAAAACATAAGGCTTATCCACCTTATCCTTTTCCTGAATGGGTGTGGGAGGGAGTGGTTTCACAAGAGATGGTATGACCCATTTAGGGTCATTAGAATAAGAGAATATCCATGATGGGATGGCTTGATATTCCTTAGTCGAATGGTTTTCAGTGACTTGTTTGGCTCTAGATGAGGATGAGACTTGAAAAGGTTGACTAGGGGGTTGGTTTTGAGAATAAATAGGAGTAGGAGAGGGTATTTTGGGTCTAAAGTTGGCTATTCTCTATCTCAAGAACAATTTATCATCATTTTCTTTTCTAGATTGGTCTTGTTAAACTAAGCATTCCTCCTGAAACCTCAACTCTTGCTCTTGAACATAATCTTGGTGTTCAAGATTTTGTTTTTTCCTATAATACTCTTATTCCCTATCAACCCCTCTTAATTATTTTTAAATATCAAGCCATATCTCCCTAAATCTCTTTTTTATTTGACTAAAGAGGCAAATTTTGACAAGGTTGATACATTGAATCTTGAGGGCCACTTGGAGTGAATCTATGAACATTGCTAACTTGATTTGAAGGATAAGGAATGAAAGAACATGAATTTTGATCAAATTATTGATGATACATACCAAATTATGGTGATTAGGCACCTAAGATGCCTATACTAAATGATGTTCATAATGGAGTCACCATTGGTGTTTTCAAATGTGCCTCCAAAGGCTGATTGCACTAAAAGGCAACACCAAGAACCTTTTAGTGAGATGTAGAACATAGTAATGTCCCATTGGGCATGCCAAAAACTATTATGATGTGGAATTTCACCCTTGTAGGGGATTTATATAGTTTCCTCCACTCTTAATCATAATATGGGAACAACCTCAGGATTTGGGTTTCCTATGGTGGGGTTGAACCTCTGAAGAAGGTTGGCTTCCTCTTGATGGATCCCCTATACTAATGTTACTGTAGGAAAAAGGGTTAGAAAATAAAATATATATCCTAAGAAGGCTAACAAGTTGATGAACCAAATATAAATGAAAGGCTCCCATAAGTTTTAACCCACACTAGATCATCATAAGACAATGCTAGCTACACAACCTCAAAATCAAGCTAATTACATAAGTATTTCATAGACTAGATTCAAGAAGTAATGAATGTAAACAAATAATTATAAGACTCACTGAGAGTTTACATCAATGGCATAAATAACACTAATCTAGACCTACAGATATCTTGAAATCACCTTAAATGAGGTAAACAAGAAGGACAATGGATATGGAAGAATCTCCTTCACAAGGCCATCATGCACAACTCACTAAACATTGATCTAAGGTAAGAGATAGGCAAATAAAGTCCTTTAATACTTTAATAGGTAGTTATTACATATTTTTTATAGGGTTTAACCTTATCAAAAATGAGCATATCTTAAAATCTCTCAAAGAGTCCCCTGATACTCCCAAAAAATGAGCATCCTTACAAAATGGGAAAGAGTGGGTGATATATAGAAAATGGAAAGATAAAAGAGAGGGAACACATTTTCTAAGAACAATCAATGAGATTTCATTTTTAATGAATGCTCCACCACCTTTTAATCCAATCAGGACTAATCCTTCATTAACAAAATTAGCTTGCATTAGCTCCAAAATTCTTCCAGCTATCACATTGGCTAAGAAATATGTACTACAAGACAAGAGTCTATTTTACATGATGAGTCATGACTAAGTCTATTGGAAGAAATATCCTTAAGATCTAAACAGCACTAAATGCTCTAACTACTTCTCTAACCACCCCAAATCTCTTTTCTTTGATCTTCTATGCCACCTCCCACTTAACTTGCTTATGAAGATAAAATATTCATTTCTTGAATCTAGTAGAGCCATGATATGTCTACTTTGAGTGATGGTAAGTACCTACTTTTTGAGGATCTAGCTATATCAAATATGAGGTACTTGTTCATAATCATTCATCTACCCCATTTCAATATCTGAACATAGGTTTACTATAGATGAAAACCAATCTCCTTTATTGGTTTTCATATAGTTCTCTTATCAATGAAAAGCCTATAGGCCATGTAGCTTTGTTTTTTATCCATATTTAACAACTAGCTTCCCATATTTGATCTCTATTAGGATTAGAAAGACCTATTTTTTCCTCTGAGCATTTATAAAAGTCAAGAATTCACTATTTTTATAGATCTTCGATGATCATAGTCATAAAAAAATTCTTCAACCCCAAAAGATGGGCCCTGTAAGTTTTAGATCTTTGAACTAGAGGTTAAGACTATGCTTTAATGGTAGCAGAGCTTCATCATTAACCATCTTGATTGTATGACTACATATCATGATTAAGGATGATTGATTGTGCTCTAATTATGATATATTCCCTTTGAAACATTAATTTGGTTCAACCTATGGTTGAATTTATTTTCCATGTAAGTACCTACCTTTCAACTTTTACTATCAACCATTGATCTTGATCTAGGCTTCCCAAATTAGACCATTTTTCAGCTCTACATTCATTTCATAGGATCCTACTAACTCTTTAACCTCACATACACCATAGATCTATTTATTATGAATGAACGTGAGCTGTAGATCTTCTAATAGTCTAACATGGTTGAGACACTTAGCAGCTTCTAATTTATCATTGAAATTCACTAATTTATTGACCCATTACTCATCATCAATATTATTTATATAATTTTATGCACACCATTGATCTACCTGGACCCACTGGCCCTGTCAGTTGCCACTCACCATTAGATCTATATTCAGGTACTTGATATGTTGACACTTATCATCAACATGTTTATGCTAACTTTTTGACTTGATGCTAACTATGGATCTTCAATGAAAGATAAAATTCATTCCATTAGATCTTTAAGACCCACTAGATTTGTCAGTCTTTGCTCACCATTGGATCTTGACTTGAGCTCCCAAGATTTGGACACATGTCACTTGCACATTCACCCTGGTGTTGATTCCTAAATATGTATCATAAGTGCCCAAAGTGTTTAAGAAACACTTCTCATTTTTAAATTCCTAAGAATTTAATACATGAGTTACATGTTGTGATAATCTTATGATTTTTTGATGGAATAGAGGTAGAACAAGTGATCTATTTCACAAATTTATATCAATTTGGTAGTTGGGAGCCACCATGGCCAAATATCTAATATATGTAACATATGAAGTATTTTGTGATAATAACATCTAATTATGATCAAGAACTAATCTAAGATAGATATTATAATGAAAATTAAGTTAGAGTGGTCTAGTTAAAAAAGTATCAAAAGGAAAGGTAAGGCATAGAAGAGATGTTGTTGATCTTCATTCCAAACAATATGATAAAGTTCAAACATTATTTAATCATGCACTTGAACAATGTATGACATGAAGTAGCATAAGCTAAAATCCTATCACATGTCAAGAAAACATCTAAATAATGTGGGAAGTAATGCAAATATGAACTAAGTTCATTTTAAAGATTTACCCCTGTAAACAAACAACATTAGCCCAAATGCAAGAAGAGTAAAAAAACAAAATGAACCTAAGGACTTTCAATTAACCTAGTATTAGCATAAGTTAATAGCTTTTCATTCAAATGTACACACTAGAAATTCATAAGAACCATTCAAATCTTGAATTCAGAACAAAAAAGTGAGAGAGAAGCCAAGATAACAAAAGACACAAGCAAATTTGGACAAACTTTGCAAAATTCCATGCTTATATTAATTTCTCAAAATTTATAATTAGTTTCAGCTCAAAAAAATCCCTTCCCATTTATAATGGACAATACCTCCTTTATATAAACATCTCATGAGGTATGCCTAGACATTTATTGTCAACATGCAACTAGACAAGTGGCATAGACAAGCTTCTTTAATTGTGACTAATAGGCCATGGGATTTATAAAGTTCACATGCTTAAAATAATATTCCTTCTCAAAATGTTATACAAGCTTAGTTACCAAAAAAATATTCCTTGTCTAACTAACTTTGTGACCCTTTAGCTGATGAAGTCCCCCATTGATGTTGCAAGATCTTCATGGATATTTGATGTTCTTGGATTTTAGTAATCTTTTCCTCTGATGTTTAGGATTATATCCATAGCCCTACTATTGTACATCCCATATTTCCCTTGGCTCTTGCTTCTCACTTCCTACATCCCAGGTCAAATAGAGTTCCATGTTCTCTCAAAAAACACCCTTCCGAGATGCCATGGCTAAAAATTTAATTAAATTTCTCACTAGTGGAATCTAGATCAAATTATGTTTGTATAGGTTACATTTCAATTCCCATCAACTCAATTACAATCCTAATAGGAATTAATTAGGGCATTCATACACTCTTTTATGGATTCATTTCAATCATGTTCACAAGGATATTTAATAGTGTTTGTAAGCTCAAATCACAAGTTTCATGCCTTAAAATGCATTCAGGTTTGCCTATTTCTACCTTTGCATCACCACGTTCATAAAATATTCAAGTTTGTCATTTTTTAATTGCATGGCATCCATGTTAATTAATACTTTAAATATGACCATTTGTCACTTTGGGACATGTGTCAATATTTCATACACTCTAAGCCCTTTAAAATTTTAGATTTGCCTCACACCATCTGATCATCCTTGTATGAATCAATACACTCTATCAGATCTTGATCCAAGGGGTGGAATGTCATTGGTTGTTCACTAGTCTTTTATTGTTCACTATCAGTTTTGTTAGGGTAAAGCACTTTTTCCATATGGTAGCATCTTATTTAGTCTAAATTCCTTTTGAAAATTCAATGTCTATCTCACACCATCAAATCATTTCTATCCTAGCAAATGTGTTCCATTGGATCTTCTGACTAAGTTCCTATAGTGGTGACACTGTTCACCCTCTCACTCATCTTGAGGCTAGGTTTAAGTCTTAACTCGTTGTGCTCCATTGATTAGATTGTGTATATTGCATCACATACCATCAACCAATGGGAACATGCTCAAGCTTTATTATGAACCTGATCTTGACTTTTTAACATCAATTTCAAGTCATTAGATCTTCCCCATCTAATCAAATGCATGTCATAGATTATGATCCAGGAAAGCGAATGTGAATGGTTCCTATAGATAACAAGAAATATTAAAGTCAGAACTTGGAAATAATATAAAACTTAAACTAAAGTTTTGGACTAAGGTTTTCATTCATATTAATAAATATGAATAAATCTTTAGGCTAAAGTCTTAAGCTAAGTTTAAAACATATTAAAGGGCACCCCATGAAATTAAATATAGCATAAAGTCTTAGCCTAAGGTTTTCATTCGTATTAATAAATATGAATAAAGCTTTAGGCTAAAGTCTTAATATAAGTTTAAAACATATTAAAGGGGACCCCATGAAATAAAAGACATATCATAAAGTCTTAACCTAATGTTTTTATTGTATTAATAAATATGATAAATGTTAGGGTAAGGCTTTAGGCTAAGCTTTATAATAAAGGGACCATGTGTTAGTTAGACTATGCCAATAATAAAATAGACCAAGGGGTCATAGGACATAGAGGGACCAAGCATAAGATTTTTTGTCTAAAGTTTTGTTTTGTTGAAAAATACAACTAAGTCTTAGGATAAAAATTAAACTAAGTCTATGGTATAACTGAAGTGTTCCCACATACTTTGTTCCCATGTAATTTTGAATTTAATTGAAAAAAGACCTAGGTTTAAAACCATAGATTAGGGTTTTAACATGACTAAAAATAAATATAATTAATCTTTGATAGATCAAAGGCTAACAAAAGATCAATTTCACACTAAAGCACAAAAACCTAAGCATGCTCAATCCCAAATGAGATTCTATTGAACCTATAATACAGAAACACAAGCAATAATTTTTAGCAACATTAGAATGGGTGAAACCATAATCATCTGACAATATGTCCATTAATCCAAGAGTTATTAACAATGTGAAAACATGCTAGATATAGTATGATCAAGAGAATTTTCAATTTTAAGGTACAAATTTGGGCAATTTGACACAAGGGTCCCCATTTTTCAAAAATGAAGGTATGTTAACCTCAACAAATGGAAACATATGTGGGAAACATAGTAATATGTTAGAATTCAAAGACTCTAGTCTAGACTAATATTTAGGTTATTTATTCCACTTGGTTATTTATCATTATTTAGATCAAATCATGGTTAAAACAAGTCTTGCACATGCAGAACTAGGATCAAACATCAAAACCTAGCCATGTTGTGTGTGTGCTTTGATTCCACTTACTATTTTACATGGTATTTAGGGGAAAACTTTTATATTTCATGACTTTAACCATTAAAATTAACTTAAAACATGTTTGGATATTCATTAAGAACCATGTTTTGGCTTAGGGAAGGCTTGGGCATTGTTCTGCTTCTAGCCAAGCATTCATAGCCCTGATAGAGATGCCTTTGGCTCAACTCTAGGTCTTACTCCACTTCTAGATAGGCATCCATAGCCGTGATGGAGGTTACCATAATCACCTCTACTTAGAAAGCTCTTGGATTTTTTAATAAGTTCCTATTTTTTTATTTTTTAGATCATGTTGGCTTTCTAGCAAAGGTTGGAAACCAGGTTAACTAGGTTTAGGGATTTGATCAAATGTTTGATCTTTAGAAAATCACTTATGGTTGTAACCTTTATCCTAGGAAATGATGTTTATTAAGTGAAATCATGATTATGCTTAAATAATTTAAACTTTCATCTTACATGTGTAATCCTTATCAAAATCAAGTTTAGATTAGAATAAGGCTTAATATTTTATGGAACAATTAACCTATCCACTAGTCCTTACTAGTTTCTCAAAACTATAACATCAAGCTTTACTTCCTAGTCCATAATCAACCAATGTCTAAAGTTAATACCTGCATTCCTAATTTTGAGAATTTTTTCTTGAATGACTAAATGAAAATTGAACTAAGGACTGTCTTGCAAAAGACTTATTAAAAGCAATGATCAAAGCAAGAGAAATAAAACAAATATATATAGACATTGTTTACAAACAACAAATATTAAGGAAAGAAACAAGAAATAAACTAATCTAAATACCTACACTAACTCCATAAATAGCCTACCTCTAGGATCAAATGGAAAATTATTTAGTCTACTACGTAACCTTGAAACATGATTGCTTCTATTCAATGGCCCCTTCTTGAGGATATGAGCACTTGCATACTTGTGTCTTCTTAGTGATGTTTCATGGTTTCCCACTTCCATTCTCAAGTACATGGATCCAAGATCTAATCATATACTTCCCAAATTATTCTTTCTTTCATCAAGAAAACTATCTCTACATCATTCAAAGATTGATCATGTATTATCTCATTCTCCTTCCATGGTTGTATTGTGAACTCAACTGGTGTACTTGGATTGATGTCTTCATTAGGCTTCAACTCATCTTGCTTTGGGATCTCTAGAATATCATTTTCTTGTTTAAGAATAGCTACAACAATAATTTTTATAACACATTCCTAAATCTCCACATGAAGCGGGAATGGATTATCATTCTTTACACAAAAACTCTCCAGGTCATCCCAAAAATTATCTTCATCATGATCAACAAAAAGGATATGAGATTCACTTGGAATATTACCATTTGAAACATGTTGATCACATATTTTTGACCTTTTGATGGAATCATATGAAAGTTATTGATCTATTGCAAGTGCTTCATCGTCATCTTCTTTGCCTGTAAGTGTTTCAATGACATCTTTAGGAATGCCATTCATCTCAAATGCAACTTCTTTTATTACTTCAAAAAGGATAGGATATTCCTCCTTGATTGGTGTACTAAATTCCTCTTTTGAAGTATCTTCAAACTCATCTTCATCTTGAAATGGTAAATCATAGGTCTCTACCATAAGAGCTATTTCAGAAGATACCCTATAATAATTAGCCAAAGGCACCTCACAAGTGTTTATGTCAAGCACATTCATAATTTTAGATGGCTCATTTTTATAGTTTTCATTATTGTTTCAAAACATAAATGTGGGTTTTTTGAACCCTTGGATAGAATAGTTTCTATCAGAACCTTCCCCATAGTTACCTAATTGCTTTCATGTCTCAAGAAAATCAATGCTCAATTTTTGGACCATTTTTAAAATGAGTCATTTTTATTTTTAGGTGCCTCTGAATTTTGAACTTGAGGAATAATTTCAATTTTTGGCACCATATTTCTTTGATCTTGTGGATGATATCTACTTGTAATGTTATTCAGGAATCCTAAGTTTTGACTAGGATGATCATGACTCAAAGGTAATTGGTTTAAAACTAGAGTTTGATTTAAAGTAAGCCTACTCTGATTAACATTAGTCATGACATTCAGCATGAGAAAATTAGGAATGATATTTGGAATGGCATGTGCCATTTGACCATAAATTTACATTTGGTCATTAATTACCATAGCTTTAGCATAGGCTAAAGTTAATGTATTGATGATTCTAACAAATCTTTTAAAAAACATAGAAGTTAATGGATCTAAAGAATCTTCATAAATATCTAAATCTAAAGCCTCAATAAGTCTATAAGGAGCTATAGTTCTATTCAACATCTTTTAAAATCTAGCATTAAAATCTCTAATGGTTTCATTTGGATCCTTTTTTACAGTAATGAATTGTTGATAAAGTACATATGGGCTTATGATCTTTCCAATTTGATCAATGAAATAATTATTAAAATCATTCCAACTAATAATGAAAGCTTCAAGAAGGTTAATAAACCAATCATATGCCTCATATAGGATACAATATATAGGCAACATCTTCATGAACAACATTTGACAATCCTAAGGCAGATTTAAAGCATTTGATGTGTTCTTCAGTAGTCACGACACTAGTAGGAATAAAAGAAGGAAAATATCATTCAAGTTTTTGAGGCAAATCATGTACCTGAGTAGGCACATTAATATAAGATCTACCTAATCACACCATGAATATATTACTCATGGTCATTCTAGCTCCAAATCCTATTCATAGTACAACATAGAAACCAAATCTTCGCAAAGATAAATGGATCTTCAAATCTTTGCAAAAAAACATATATATTTTCTAAGAATAATGATCTTCAGCTAAAAGAATCCCAAAGACTAGTTTAAAACCATTAATATTAATTATATTTACACAAATATGCAAATAATACATCAATGTTTGAATATAATTTACTAAACTTAGCAAAGATACTATAAATTCACAAAAATATAGCTAAGGCCCTCCTTCTAGCACTAGCAAAGCCCCTCTTATTGATGCCTGAATATGTATCACATGCACCCAAAGTGTTCAAGAAACACTTCTCATTTTTAAACTCTTGAGAATTCAATGCATGATTTGCAGGTTGTGATAATCCTATTATTTGTTGATGGAATAGAGGTAGAACAAGTGATCTGTTTCACAAATTTATATTAATTTGGTGGTTGGGAGCCACCATGGCCAAATAGCTAATCTATGTAAAATATGAAGTATTATGTGATAATAAAAGTGAATTGTGATCAATAACTAATCTAAATACTAATCTAAGATGGATATTTAAAATGAAAATTAATCTAGAGTGATCTGGTTTAAAAAAGAGCAAAAGGAAAGGTCAGGCATAGAAGAGATGTTATTGATCTTCATTCCAAATATTATGACAAAGTTCAAATATCATCTAGGCATGCACTTAAATAATGTATGACATGAATAATCATAATCTCGAATCCTATCACATGTTAGAAAAACATCTAAGGAATGTGGTAAATAAAGCAAAAATGAACCAAGTTCACTTTAAAGATTTACCCCTACAAACAAATAGCATTAGCCCAAATGCAAGAAGAGTAAGAAAACAAAATGAACCTAAGGAATTTCAATTAAATTAGAATTATCATAAGTTAACATCTCTACATTTAAATGTACACACCAAGAATTCATAAGAACCATTCAAATCTAGATGTTAAAACAAACAAGTGAGAGAGAATTTAGGATAACAAAAGATAAACAAAATTAGAGAAACTTTGAAGAATTCCTTGCTTATATTAATTTCTCAAAATTTACAAGTAGTTTTGGCTCAAAAAAATCCCTCAACCTTTAAAATAGACAATACCTCCTTTATATAAACATCTCATGAGGTATGCTTAGTCATTTATTGTCAACATGCAATTGGACAAGTGTCCTCATGCAACTGGACAAGTGTCATAGACAAGTTTCTCTTTATAAATGCTTCAAGACCAATTACCTTATTTAACTGTAACTGATAGCCCATGGGATTTATAAATTGCACATTCTAAAAATAATATTCCTTCTCAAAATTTTATACAAGCTTAGTTACCAAAATAATATTCCTTGTCCAACTAACTTTAGGACCCTTTGGCTGATGAAGTCCCTTGTTGTTGTTACAAGATCTTCATAGCTCTTTGATGTTCTTAGCTTTCAAAAATCTTCTCCTCTACTATTTAGGATTATATCCATAACCCTACTATTGTCCATCCTATATTTCCCTTGGCTCTTGCTTCTCACTTCATGCATCTGAGGTCAAATAGAGTTCCACATTCTCTCAGGAAACAACCTTCTGAGCTGCCATGGCTGAAAATTCTATTAAATTGCTCACTAGTGGACTTTGGATCGAATTATCTTCATAAAAGTGATAATTCAGTTCTCCTCTACTCAATTACAATGTTAATAGGAATGAATTAGGGCATTCATATACTCTTTTAGGGATTCATTTCAATCAAGTTTATAGGGAGATTTAATGGTATCTATGAGCTTAAATCACAAGTTTCATGCCTTAAAAAGTATTCAGGTTTGCCTATTTATACCTTTGCATCACTAGGTCCACAAAATATTCAAATTTGTCATTTTTTGCTTTTGTGGCATCACCATGGCAACCATGTTCATTAATACTCAAAGTATGACCATTTTTCACTTTTAGACACTTGTCAATATTTCATTGGCTTTACGCCCTTTGAAAATTTAGTTTTGCCTCACATCGTCTAATCATCCTTGTATGAATCAATGTGCTTTGTCAGATCTTGATCCAAGGGGTTGAACACTATTGTTTGTTCACTAGTATTTTACCAAAATGGTGACACTTGGTAGCTCTATAAGCTTTTTACACTCTATGCTATCAATCTTGTTAGGATAACACACTTTTGCCATGTGGTGGCATCTTATTTGGTCCAAATTCCTTTTGAAAATTCAATGTCCATATCACATCGTCAAATCATTTCTATCTAAAAAAATGTGCTCCATTGGATCTTCTAATTGAGATCCTATAGTGGTAACACTTGTTACCCTCTCACTCATCCCAAGGCTAAGTTGAAGTCTTGAATCACTATGCTTCATTTATCAGATTATGTATGTTGTACACATACCATCTATAAATTGGAACATTCTTGAGCTTTATTATGAACCATGAACTTGACTTTTCAACATCGATCTCGCATCATTAGATATTCCCTATCCGATCAAATGTGTTCCATAGATTATGATCCAGGTAGTTAAATGTGATTGGTTCCTATAGATAATAGAAAATATTAAAGTTAGAGCTTGGGAATAATATAAAACTTAAGGTAAAGTATTGGACCAAAGTTTTCATTCATATTAATAAATATGAATAAATCTTTAGGCTAAAGTCTTTAGTTAAGTTTAAAACATATTAAAGGGGACCCCTGAAATAAAAGACATAGCATAAAGTCTTAGCCTAAGGTTTTCATCTATATTAATAAATATGAATAAAGCTTTAGGATAAAATCTTAAGCTAACTTTAAAAAATATTAAAGGGGACCCTACAAAATAAAATATAGATCATAAAGTCTTAGTCTAAGGTTTTTATTGTATTAATAAATATGATAAACCTTAGGGTAAGGATTTAGGCTAAGATTTATAACAAAGGGACCATGCATTAGTTAGACCATGCCAATAATAAAATAGACCAAGGCGTCATGGGACATAGAGGGACCAAGAATAATATTTTTAGACTAAGGTTTGGTCATGTTGAAAAACACAACTAAGCCTTAGGATAAAAATTAATCAAAGTCCATAGCATAATTAAAGTGT
Source organism: Torreya grandis (assembly GCA_037957365.1). Lineage (NCBI taxonomy): Eukaryota > Viridiplantae > Streptophyta > Pinopsida > Cupressales > Taxaceae > Torreya > Torreya grandis. Next base: position 174,824 of record JARHVA010006893.1, read on the forward strand.
TCCCATGCAATTTTGAATTTAATTCAAAATGGACCTAGGTTTAAAACCATAGACTAGGGTTTTATTATGACTAGAAATAGATATAATTAATCTTTGATAGATCAAAGGCTAACAAAAGATCAATTTAACATAGAAGCATAAAACACTAAGCATGTGTAGTCCCAAATGAGATTCCATTGAACCTACAATATAGAAATACAAGCAATAATTTTTAGCAACATTGGAAGGGGTGAAACCATGATCATCTAATAACATGTCTATTAATCTAAATGAGAGTTATGAACAATGTGCAAACATGCTAGATATATTTTGATCAAGTGAGTTTTCAATTTTAAGGTACAAATTTGCATAATTTGACAGAAGGGTCCCCATTTTTTTAGAAATGGGGGTATGTTGACCTCAACACCTGGATATATTTGAATTCAAATGGTTATTTTATGAAGCTTAAACTTGATGTCCCCGCACATGTTTCACTCCACAAGTCTAACTTTAAAGCTCTATATCTTGAGATAGCAAGCTCATCAAGACATGAAATTTGTAGAGGATGTTCAAGGCATGAAAAACATCATGTTTGTGTAACCTTTTAGCTTAAGAGGCTCCTCAAGTGTATTTATTAAATGTGAAATTAGATTGATTTGTTTGTTTTTGCATGATGTTTTGATGATGGTCTAGTTCTTGTATGCTTGTGTAAGAACTTTCAAGGCTCAAAATGAGTTTTTGAGACCTGTGAAACCTACTTTATGTCTATAAAGGTAATTATCACCATGATAACCTACTGAATCTTTCCCTTGCAACTCTTAGACCTGTTTCAATACCTTCTTCTCAAATATCAACAAATTTCACTTTAATCTTGTTTAAATTGTTTCAAAATCTTTTCAAGTAATATAAGATCTTAGGACCACTCATTTCATCTAGAAATCTACTCAGCTCATCCATTCAAGTAGAATCTTTATATGTAAGCAAAAATTTTCCCACAAGGATATTAGCACCATTTTTGGGACACTAGCACCATGTGGTGCTAGTGTCCTTACTACGGTGCTATTTTCCAACTAGCAAAACACTAGGCATGAAATACCAGGATTGGGAATTGAGGGTATGGGACTATTTTGGGGCTAGAAATGGATGCATGTGGCCTACATAAAGGTTGGATAAGTTTTATAATATGCTCTAGGATAGGTATAAGGATAATTTATGGATATGTATTCTCAAGTATCACTCTTATCACTCAAAAACCACTTTTGGGTGATTACATATATCTAGATAGTGTAACTAGTCCATGATAGACTGATATGTTAGTGGTATTCTTATTATTTTATGAGGTAAGTGTGTGTACAATATAATATATTTAATATTTGACTTTATTAAATATATATATAGTGTGTTTGGGTTTATATTTCAACAAATTATGGTTAAGGGGTAATTACACTATGTAAAAATTATTAAAACTAAATCACCATAAAGATCCAAGATAGTATAGTCCAAAAAAGCATAAATATTTGATATAGTTCCTAAATAAATAAATGAATTTACAATCAAAAAATTAACTAAAATAAATAATTAAATAAAAAGGAAAAGAGAGATAAAGAATTAAAATGATCACACCTGAGACTAGTAGTGCCTTGAAATTTAGAGAAAAGGGATCTAAAGTAATGTATAGAATCTTTATGATTTTTTTCAAAGATAAAAAAATAATGGACTAGAAATTATGAATTGGCATAGAATTGTTTGTCATTATTACCCTTTCTTACCGATGCTAACCTAATCCTACAATCGTGCCCTCTGGTGCTTTTCACCATCTAATTTTTTGTCAAATCCTTCTTTGTAAGAAGATGAGAAGATTGTCTCTCTCATATTTTTGAATTGGTGTGGGAAGATGTTAAAATTTTATTTATTTTGATGTAATCCTAAGCCATCCTAAAAATACATAAAAGGCCAAATAAATGTGTAGTCAATTAGGTTGGTCCCCTTCGAGGGTTGTAGCTACATATCAAAGTTTTTTGATTTAGAGCTTAATATAACTTTAGTGCTTGTGAGTGTCTAAAAATAAATGAGATAAAACGGATTTTAAATTATCTCCATAGATGAAAAAATGTAACTACATGAAGTTTATGTATACCTTATTTTGGTATAAGTATGTATAAATGGGATTACTTTGAATTAATTGAAATCTTAAAGAGCGTAAGTAGAATATTGATTACACCTAAGACTTATGAATGCCTTGACACTTTTTTCATTACTTCCCAAATACTTATTTTTTAAATTCCTTACAATGAGATATATATATATATATATATATATATATATATATATATATATATATATATATATATAATTAATTTTAATCAAGGTAAAACATATGCCCAAGCTAACATAAGGAAAGATGAAAACTTAAAATCATAGGTCCACGTCAAGATAAGGAGGAAGAGGTGCATAATGTACCAAAAATTTAGAAGAGACATAGTCAGTCATCTTCCAATTATGAAAAGGTCAAAATTTACAAACCATCAATTGTGACCCACACAAAGAATCAACATAAAAAATATAGGGTTACACAAATAAAACATATACGAAAAAGAAAGAAATAAGAAAAAGAAAACCACAAGACCCAAAATAGAAAAAAAGAGGAATACTAGCATAGAAAAGGTGTCAATAAGTACATAATTTGAATCGATGGTCTATATGTGAAAAAACATGAAAACAAAATTATAATAATAATCCTTGTACCAAAATTAGGTGTCTATATAATGCCCCTCCTTGATGTGCATGTGTGCATTCATTCCAAAGTAAAATAAAATAAAAAGTTAAGCTTGAATAATATGTGAGGGATGGAAGATGATCTCTAAATTTAGGTATTAGGTGTAACCATGTTGTTTTTTAAAACATTATAGTGTACTTAAAAATAATTATGAATGAATGCAAGTAGTCAATGTCCACATGAATTAATAATAATTGTAACTAGATAAAATAAATGGACCAAAAATAAGTGAAAGAATGAAGACACCTATTGGTATGCAAACCATATTAATTTTAGGGAAGTTTGGTGTTAAAACTAAAATATAAGAAGTTTTAAAGGGAACCTTAGAAACTAAAGGATTTTAAAGTGAATCTTTTAGACTAAATTCTACTTCTTGATTAGGGAATTAGACATATTGTTCTTATTCATTTGGTTACTTCATCTTGGTCTCTTTTGTTAAATCACAATCCCAATATATAGATCTATATTTGAAATTACATATATATATATATATATATATATATATATATATATATGTAATTTCAAATATAGATCTATATATTGGGATTGTGATTTAACAAAAGAGACCAAGATGAAGTAACCAAATGAAGAATAAAAATGTGTGTGTGTGTGCACGCGCATGCGCACACGCCCAATTTTGAGGTGAGGGATGCACATATTCCTAAATATCACTCACATCAAAATAAATATCATGTGCATCATGTGTTATCATAGATAGTAAGAATATTTATTTGAATAAATAAATGATATTTATAACACATGTATGTAAATATGGAAAGATATCATAATCTAAATATTTATATGAATATGGGACCAATGTGAGAGAGGAAATATTATAAATTGGTGGAAAATAATATTCTCCAGTAGTATCTAATGAGGGGGGATAAAGATATACCACAATATGGTAATATGTGAATAGAAGTACATAATGTATATATGTGATAGACCAATGTGCCTGGGTGTATGAAGGAAAATGTGATGTCCTAGTATAATAAATATAATATCAATATACATGTGTGTATCATTACATCAATTATAATGAATGTGTGGGTATGATTACCCTAGTGTAAAAATATAGATAGACTTAATGTTACTCATAAGGAAAGTGTCGGTATGATGCCACTAGAGGAGATGTATAAGTCATAGACTCAATAAGGATACGTAAAAACTATATTATAAAAGTATATAAATGTGACCCTAGGATGTATATATATCCATGAATCACACATGTTGTATTAGTATGATACCTCAATATAGATAAGTTATAATAATAGGTGTAGTAAGTATGATAACTACAATGTGACTAGATATAAGAAGGATGTGAGGCATGTGATTCCATATTGATTTAATAAATGTGGCATCATTAGAAAAATTAATGTGGTGATATCTATATAATTAATATAAGATAAATTAATCTCATGGAGGGTGTATGGATATGATTCCCCCATAGTCCATGTAAGGATATAATAGTTTGAACTCATGTGGGTATGATGTTCTAAATGGTAGTAAGTGATGTATGAATATGATAAAAACATTTTTACATAATGGATAATAATGTGTATGAGATATGTATCATTTATAAATAATTTAATAATTTAGCATTCTCAATTTTGAAAGATGTGATTAGTGCAACTCATGAAAATATGTGGGTATGATTCCCCCAGTTGAAGTATATGAACAAGGAATAAATAAAGAGTAAAATTGGTGTCAAGGCATGATTTTAATTAGATTATTTAAGGGATTTTATTATAGTGTATCTAGGTGATAGGCCCCCATACCAATCTTTTTTTTAATAATAAACAGACCTCAAATATTTTTATGAGTGTTCTTGTATGCTCTTTGTATCATTTGTATTCTTTTGATTTTTTTATTGCCAATTTTCCAATATGAAATTCTATTGATTTGATATTTTTTATAAGACTTCTCTATGAAATTTTGATAAATTCTCAAGTGATCAATAACATATATATGTGATTCAATAATATTTCCAATTAACGTAATAATTTTCATCTATATTGATTGTCATCAATAATACATTTAAGGGACACATAAAGATAAAAACTCAATCTCAAGAGGTAAAAATACATCTATGTCATAAACAAGAGAATTAGACATTTTTACCATCATTATCCTAAAACTCATATGATATTACCATAAGGCTATATAACTTGGTTATGTAAATATTCACTATGTTTAGCAACAGTCTTACTCAAGATATAAAAATTATCTTTTTTTATCTTTGCTTCAGCATTCCTTGGGGGTAATAAGGAGTATAAAGAGTGTGTCAAATGTATGTTTAGCACAAAACTTCTTGTTCATGTTATTATTGAGATAAAAACCATTATTTTTAATAATAAAATATGTAAGGCCAAATTGGTATATGATATGCATCATTATAAATATACATGTGTCTTCACTCATGGCATGTTGTACAACACATTTGAAAAAATATTTAGTAGTTGTAATGATAAAATTATGACCTTTTTATGGTGGTGGATTAATTTTTCCCATTAAATCAAAACCCTAAATGAATAATGGCCAAGGAGAAATAATAGATTGTAGGTTTTATGTACTTCATGCATTAAATTACTATGTCCTTGACATTGCTTATAAAATTTTACATATTATTGACAATCATATTCCATGGATTACCAATAGTGACCCATTATTAATAAACTATGTGACATTTATTTTCCATGAAAGTGTTCACCACATTCCCTTGAAAGAACCTCTTGTAATGAAATTTTATCTCATTCATGCCCAATGCATCTAAGTAGGTAATTGCAAAAATATGTCTTAAAAAGAGAATCAACAACGATAATGCACCTAATTAAACCTATTTTTAATATCATTTTTTTATTTCACAAAAAAATGGAGGAATAGTCTCATTACATAAAAAAATTATAAATATTGGTCTACCATTATGAATTATCTATGTCATTATCAATAGTAAACACATTTAACTTGTGTAGATATGGTAAGGAAATGGTCAATTTTATAATCTCTTAACAGTCAATATATCATGATCATCACTTATATCAATAGGAAAAAATGAATAAATACTAACTATAAAATTGACATGATTTTTATTTCATCTAGGAACCTTGTAAGTCTCAAAGTCATCAAAGTGGGTAGTAGAATTGTGTACTAGATCTTGCTATGAAATTAATTTATATTATTTTTTTATATGAGTACCCATCACTTGATTGATGAAAATTTGATAATCACCATAAACTTGTATATATTTCATCTTTAAAACCCATGCATCATTCAAACCTAGAAACAAATCCTCATATTATTCTATATTATTGGTACATGAAAAGCTTGATTGATATGATTATGGTGCAGTCTAACCCTAAGGTGTAACTAATACAATGCTATCCATGAAACTTGAAGCACATATGGACCCATAAAAATACATGGTCCATGTCTTTTTCACATTGTTACACATGATAAACTCATCATGAAAAGAATCATTTATATGAATGTGTTCTAATAAGGAAGCCATAATGAGTTGGTCAAGGATATTTTTATTTAACTAATTTTTGTGGTATAAACTTAATATTGACATGTATAATTAGCACGCTTCACTTATATGTATACCCAGATAGATAAGGATTAGACATAAAATATCTCAAAGGATAAATCTTGGCAATAACATGAGTTTCAGTAATAAACTAGATTATGAAGTTTATTTATGGAAAACACAGTAGTTAGGAACATAATTTGCATTGAGTTATATTTATTTTCATAATCAATCAGTGTGCAACATATGTAATAAATACTTATTTCTCTATGCTTATCATGATATTAGGATAATAAGCTCCCCAAAGCAACATCACTAGAAGATATGTATGGTAACAATTATCTATTAGGGACAAATTACATCATAACTGGTGGATTATCTATATATTATTTGATTGAATCAAAATATTATAGACATTGTTTGTCCCATTCAAATTTTGTACCTTTGCATAGTAATCTATAAAAAAAAGGTTGAATTTTATTAGCTAATTCAGCTAGAAATAGCAAGTGACTTGAATATTTCCTTAGAAACTTCTTAGTTATTTCAAGTCCATGGGTGGAGGAATATAAACAATGGCTAGTAATTTCTCAGGATCAACCTATATTCCATGTTTGGAAACCATAAATCTCAATAATTTTCCATATGTAACACTGAAGATAAATTTATTATGATTTAATCAAACATTATATTTTTGGAGTCTTTTAAATATTTTTTGAAAGTATTTAACATTGTCTTCACATTTATTTGATTTTCATAACATATCATCAATATAGTCTTCTATAATATAATGCATGTAATCATGAAATATATGTTTCATGTCCCTTTAATAATTAACACCAATAATTTTTAAAATTGAAAGGAATGACAATGTATCAATATGTACCCCAAGGAGAAGTGAAGGTTATCTTACATTGATTGGTAGGATTTTTAATTTGAATGTAATGTAAAATTACATCCATAAATGAGAGTATCACATACCGAATGGTATAATGAAAAATTGTGTAAATATTCATCACTAAATCTTTGGGATAAGCTTTGTTTAAGTCTCTAAAGTTTGAACATACCTTAATACATTTGATAAGTTTTCCAAATGGGATAATATTAGAAATCCAAGGTGAGTAATCAATATGGTATATGATTCTTACATTTAATAATATATAAATTTAAAAAATTTAGGATATATATTTATAGTCGTTTTCTTAATTAGTTTGGCATTAGGATGGACAACTAGATTATGAAGCAAAATGGAAGGATTGAAACAACACATCATAATAAGACCAAGAAAGTAATTTAGGAAATACATGAAATATATTGTTATCATATTTTAATTATTAAGGTGTCATCAATTAACTTCTTAATGTGAATCTAAAATATTCTTTAGAACTATAATAGAATTTAGTTGTTATTTAATTCAATTATTTAGATCGATCTTCAATATATGGGGTAGTAGTTAAGGAATTAGGACCATATAATAGAATGTCATCATCAATATGAAATGACTCACCATCAAAAATTATGCATGGTGATTAATTTTTTAGTGAAATGATACTTGTAGTTGATAATTTATCTTTGAATTAGTAATTAATGGACAGTAGAGAGAAGGTGGAAGGCAATGAAAAAGCAGAAGGAAATTATTTTTTGAATTAGATTCAAGGTTCAAAAATTATGAAGTTATAACATAAGATAAATATGGTTCACAATGAGGAAAGGCCAAATTTAGGAACGACATGGAAGTCACAGGAGACATTATATCGAAGGATCCTACTAACACAAGAGACACACTCCAATGTGAATCTATCCCTAGTCAGATCCCTCCAAAATCCCCCTTTTCCTAGGTAGATCAGGTTCTAGGTAAAAGGTCATTGGGATAGGACTCATCATACTTTCAACTAGATCCCTCAATCAAAAATAATGATGTATGTGTTGACATATTTGACACTATTGTAGAAAAAGGATGATGCAAAGCTTGCTAAATCCATCTTATCTGAACTTAATAGATTTAGACCAAACATATACTCTTTTAAAAAATGGGAAAAACAACATTGGAAACTTAAGGGTCAACTGAAGTGGTTGTTCTAGACAAAAATTTGTTCCTTATTAATTGTGCTAACTAAGAATCATGTTTTAGGGTCCTAGTTGAAGGACTGTGGTTTATAGGTAAATATAATATCAACATTATAAGATGGAAAGTAGGTACAAATTTAAGTATTTATGCTCTATAGTAGATTCTGATGTGGGTACAACTCCTTGACATTCCCTTAGAATATTAGTAACAAGAGGTGATCATGGGAATAGTAAGAGCCTTGGGCCAACCCATATCTATTGATCTAGTTACAAAATCAAAAATAAGGATGGTTACGAAAAGGTTATAAGTTTTCATCCTGATTGATAAAACCCTAATACACTCCATCAAGATCAAATTAAAATATAGGGATTGGACTCAATCTATTAAGTATGAAAGTGTTGTAACTATTTGTAAGAAGTTTAATATACTTAGCCATTTGGCAAAAGACTGTCCCAAATTGATCCATCCAACAAAGGATATAAAACATTTTGAGACCAATAAACTCTCCCCCACCCATTTAGTATAATATGAATCCCTATTAAAAAAGGAAGAGGGATCCCCTACAAAGGACCCAAAAATTCCTTCACATTTGTTTGACTTGGGGCACCTACCTCCTTAATTTGCTCATTTATCCCTAGATTCCAAACAAAGTACAAAGGATATTTGTACCCCCACCAAGGAAAAAATTCCAAAGACTAAAAGGGTATATTAAATCCCATGTGAATCATGTAATATCTCACTAAGTATAAAATTGGTAATAAAAAGAAATACTACATGTAGCAATGTATAAGAAATGAGCCATATCCCCTCAATACCCCCATAAAATGTTAAGAGTCACCTAACATACAAAAGATACTAGATATGATAAATTAAAAAGTTTCTAGCTAGTATGGAGTAGTCCAAAAAATGGACACAAGAAGGATTTTTGTAGCACTGAAGGATAGGTTCTGTGAAGCCCTCTTCCAAGGCTTAATGTGGGTGAGGGTGTTGATTTTATAGCCTCATCTAAGGAATGTCAAGTGCCTCCAATACCAAAGGATTAGGAAATAAATAAATACAAGGAAAATATATAATGATATTCCTCTAAAACCCTAATGTAATACCAAAAGGTAGGATAAGGAATATGGATACAAGCAAATATTAGAAAAGCAAAAAAGAATGCGGATGTGGGAGAAGTACCAAATCTCTAGGCAAATCACCAAATTAGTTGGTCAAGAAGAAATAAACAAAAAATGAGATATCCAAGGGTAACTAAAAAACCCTTAAGAACCATTTCACTATACTAAAAAAATGAAGTTTATATCCTAGAATGTGAAGGGGCTCAACAACCCCAACAAACAAAGATTGGTAAGGAACTTGCAGAAAAGGAATGATCCTCTTATACTACTAATTCAAGAGACTAAAATTTCTAAAGAATATTTTAACCATTTTAGTGACAAGATATGGTAAAAATCTAGTTGCAATGGTTCGATTTCAAAAGGAGCCTCCAACAGGTTGGTCATCTTTTGGAACACTAAAACTTTGAAGGAAAAGCTTTGGTCTATAGCAACAACCATGTTTTTGTATTATTCAACTATAAAATTAACAATGAATAATGGATACTTTATAATATTTATGCCCAAAATTCCAAACTTGGGAGGAATAAACTTTGGGAGGACTTGTTAACTTTAAGGAAACATAGTGAAATCTGGAAATGGTTGGTTGTAGGAGATTTCAATTCTCCTCTAACCCCACTGGAGAAAAAGGGGGGCTTGATGAATTTCACTAAAAGTTTGGTTGATTTAAATGATTTTATTGTAGAAGTATATCTAGTGGATGTGGATCTCAAAGGCAACCCATTTACATCATCAAATAGAAGAATTAGAGAGGACGTAAACCATGTAAAACTTGATAGATTGTTGGTGTTAAAAAATATAATGAAAATAAGAAAATAATCAATAAAAAATGAACACAATATTTATGTGAAAATCCTATATTATGTAGGTAAAACCATGGGTTAATGGTAGCTTCAAAATTATATTACTCATTAAATCTTCTTACAATGTATTCTTGCCTTGGCCTGGCTGTCTTGTTCATTACATAAAATGCAAATGCTTATTTCCCCTTTTAAATAAAAATAGGAAGGATCTAGAAGATTACCTAGGAATTTTATAGTAAGAAGACTCTATAAAATCTATTATACATAAGAGGTATCTATAATACTCATCATGATGTGTGTGTGGACATTAAATTTTAATAGGGGAAAAATAGTACTATTCATCTAGAACACTATTCATAATTTTTACTTCAAGGGCTCTACCCCAAAACCCCATGCAAGGGGAACCTAACCACTTCCCCCTAGGACCCCCTCACCATACCTGATGCATATAAGCATATTATGCATGCAAATTACTACTAATAATTGAGTAACACTAAATAGTAAAAGAATATCAAAGATCTGTATATTGACTTCACAACTTAACATCGGGTTTCTCTTAATTGGGATATGCACTACACAAGTTCCTTATCCTCCCTACCCATGATATGATTGGACCACAATCCTTTCATTTTTAATGGGGAAAAAGTTTCAAAACCCAAGAACCAACCCTTCAAATTTGAATGCATGTGGATGCACCATCTTGATCTCCTTGAGTCCATTAAGGATTAGTGGAAAGAACCCTTCTCATGATATGATATGTTCATTATGGTAAAAAAAAATTAACCGCACAATTACCAATATGAAATTTTGGAATAAAGAGGTTTTCAAAAAAAAAATTTAATAAAAGAAATCATTGGAGGAGGATTTTTCAAAGCTAGAAGAGCACATTTATATCCATGGTTCCAATGAGTAATTGGTGACTATAGAAAAAGATCTCCTCAACAATTATGACAATCTTGAAGCCAAGGAGGAAGCTTTTTGGAAGCAAAAATCTAGATGCCTATGGTTAAAGGAAGGATAGGAATACCAATTTTTTCCACTGATCTACATCCAAAAATAGGAACATAAACAAAATCTATTAATCAATCTTGGAAAATGGTAGGAAATGCAAAGATGAAGATGATATAAATGAATATATCATTCATTATTTCAACAATTTGTTGAAGGGCAGCAATGTGCAAGATGAATAACTAGAAGAGATGTTATTACAAAATCTCCCTAGGATCATAACTTAGTTGGATAACTCTAAAATTTTCAAACCCCTTTCACTAGAGGAGTTCAAAGTGGAAATTTTATCTATGGAAGGTAACAAGGCTCTTAGATCAAATGGCTTCCCCCTAATTTTCTTCCAACATTATTGATATATCATCCATGTTGAAGTGGAGGATGTGGTGTATGAATTCTTCAAATCTGACACCATCTTAAAAGAATTAAATAACACATTCCTTATCCTAATCCCTAATAAACCTAGATTAAATTAGTTTAAGGACTTCAATCCAATCAGCCTATGTTCCACTGCTTATAAAATTTATTCAAAAACACTTATTAGATGGATACAACCCCTCTTAGAGAGGGTCATTGCAGAGTAACATGGTGATTTTGTCTCTAAGAGGTAAATCACTGATGGGATTATTATTATTCATGAAGCTTTACACTTAGTATCAAATTCCACCATACAAGGTATGTTCCTAAATCTATATATGATCAAAGCCTATGACAATGTCTTGTGGATATTCTTAAATAAGTTAATCAAAAGATTTAGGTTGTAATCTACTTTCAAAGGACTTATCCATAATTTCATAGTTACTCCAATGTTTTTCATCCTAGTGAATAAGTCCCCAAAGGCTTTTTTTCCATCATGGGGTTGAGATAAAGGGATCTTCTATCCCCTTACCATTTTATCATGTTGGCTAAGACCCTTGGTAGAAGCCTTCAAGATGTCAGATCATAAGGAATCATCAATGGTGAAAATTTTCACATAATATTCTCCTTATGACCCATGAATAGTTTATAGATGACACATTGGCAAAAGTTACTATTGTATAAGCCAAGGCTCTCAATAAAATTCTCATGGACTAAGAACTTGTTTCAAACCAATGTATAAACTTCAATAAAATTTATATTTTCTTATTGAATACCCTAGCCAGTCTCATTAGCAATATTGGGATTCCAAATCAGTAATCTTTCTTACACCTACCTAAGATTACCATTTTTTAATGGTAGGATGAAATCAGACCTTTGGAATCCTCTGGTGGAAATAATTCAAAATAATCTATCAGGATGGAAGGGTGACTTGTTGACTCAAGTATGGAAACTTTAACTACTCAAAATCCCTATCCAAAGCATCCTTATGTACTTTATGTCCTTTTTTCACATTTTGAGTAAAGTCATAGAAAGAGTAGAATAAATTCAATGTAAATTCCTCTGGATAGGATCAAAAGATAGATATAGATTTCCTCTTTTCCCTTGGGATAAAGTATGCCTCTCCAAGGCTAATTGGGGGATTGAGCTCAAGAGCATTAAAATCATAAACATAACCGTCACCACTAAAGTTGGTTGGAAAGTCATGAAGGAGGATAATCATTGGAACTGGATCATCAAGGCAATGAACCTAGAAGGTAGAAATGAAGATAGTTTTATCTGGGAAGAAGGACATTGTGATGGCTATGAATTCTAGAAAGTTATGTCTAGTTACAGGATTCTATTATGGAGAGATGTTAGATGGTAGAGTGGGAATAGTGACAAGGTTGAATTATAACATGACCCCTAGCTCTTCTAGTGTCCTTTAGCCACCAAGGCCCCCTGGAACATCATCTACCCAACTCTTAAATTCTACATGGGAACAAAGGTCAAAGACTACTAGTCAAGTGTGGATGGCATCTAAAAATGGAACCTTTTGCATCTAGAATTAGATCATGTAGAAGTCCTTCAAGAATTTCAAATCCTAAAATCCAAACTCTAACATTTTCACATTCTTATCTTCCCTAAATATGACCTCCTTCTTTAGTCCATAGATGACAGTGGGGACATTTTGATGAAATCAAGTTACCTTGTGGATTTGGACTTGGATGAGGATTGGGACTATTAGAGACCACTTTAGAATAAACATCTCACTCCCAAAGTTAACATATTTTTTTGGATAGCTACTCAAGATAAAATTTTGACTACTAATAACCTAATTTAGCATGATTTAACAATCTCAAATAGGTGTTTCATTTGAAAATCATCTCAAGAAATAGTTTAACATATGGCTTGCCCTTTTGGCTCAAAACTTTTAGAGTTGCTCCTTCATAAGTTAAATGTGACATGGGTTAAACCTAACTCCATATTGGATCTCATCTTTCAATGGAATCCACCTTGGAAACAACATTCCCATTCCTTTTTGTGGTACCTTGCTCTCCCACATGAGTTTTGGTAAGTATGGAAAGTCAGAAATGATTGTATCTTCAAAAATAAAAGGTGGAATCTCAAGTCTTCCTTCCATAGACTATGTGCATCAATCACATAGAATTGGAATAATTTTTCCCCTAAAGACAAAAAATTTGGTTTGAAAGAAGATCCTTTTATCTTCCTCAACTGGAAAATTAACCTAGAGGTTTCTAATTTGGGGCTAAAAGATGTTAGGAGTCAAACAAAATGGTCTAAACCCCCAAGAGGATAAATGAATCTATTTTTTTATGGGGAAACTAAGGCTAACCTTGGTAAATTAGGGATGGGTGGGTTGTTATAGACTTTTAATGGGTTATTTTGGCTACTTACATGAGTCCTCTATATATCTAGACCAACCATGTGGTAGAGGGTAAAGCAACCCTCTAGAAAATTTAGCTTGTTGCTTAGTATAAAATTGATAAGCTTATCATTAAAGGTGAATCTCTTAATATCCTAAATTCCCTCTCATAAAAATTGACCCCTTCCCGCACCTTAAGTATTTGATCGATGATGTTAAATATCTTCTTAACCTCTTCGACAAAGTCTCCATTGTCCACATTTATAGGGAGGGTAACTTAGTCATGTATGGGCTTGCCAATTTAGGAGTAAGGTATATCTCACTTGTTATTTAGCATGAGGTCATAATTTTTCCCCTATATATCTGAGTTGGTTTTCAATGATTCATCTATCATCAATTAAGTTTTGAGGGACTGATCTACATGAGGGAGATTTAGTCTTGAATTAGAAAGATATATTTCCCAAATTGCATAATGATTACACAATCCATGGAAATAAATTGGCAATCCATGTCAATGGAACAAAGCATGCCAACATCTATAGTATCCTCAACCTCAAAGCTCAAACAAACTTTGTGAGTTTTTTGAAACTATATAATCTATTCTAGAACATCTAGAAGAAAATGGAAGTGACTATGAGAGGGGATAGAGACAGGTTGGAGCCATTTTATGTGTTGAATCCCAAAATCACCCTATAGTATGGTAGATATTTTAGAAATGAGGGCTCTCTAAATTCATGTTGTGGATAGTATATAATGATAACAAGTTGTCTAAAGACTTTACCCTTGGTTGGAATCAATGTATTGTATACATGTGAGGGTTTAAGATAGACATCACAGAAGATTTGATTAGGGAAGTAAAATAAATTAACTATAAATGCATTAAAACATTCAAGTATAATTGAAGGAAACAATAACTACTCAGATATTCTTAAAAATAGATGGCATCATCAAAATAGAGAAGAAAAAATATCCAAGGTTGAACTTGCCAAGGTGTTGGCCCAACGTGTGTCTCAAGATAATGAATTATTTCACATTAGAAGGTAATTTCACCATTATATTCCCTCATCACTTCCTTTTATTAAATAATTTTAGGGGACACAATATCATCTTCCCTTATTGTTTACTCAAATCCCTTAAAAGCTTGATTGTATATTTCCAAGCAAACCTAATAAATGATCCCATCCATTAGGGATCTATTTTCCTCCATACCAAGAGGGGTGAAGTCCTGATGGGGAATGAGGTGAAATTGGTTCATAATTATAGGGAAGGAAAATTGGAGGAGAACTCTGGTAAGCTAAGTAAGACAGGTTGGATAGCCCCAAAATCTCTTGAAAACCTAGGATTGCCTCCCCTTTGACAAGTGTTCAGACTATGCAGACTCATGTTGAAGCTAAGAAAGGAAAAGGAAAGGCCAAAATTATTGCCATCATCAGGAGAAATATATCTAAATATGACATGAAAATCCAACCTAAGAAGGTGACAAAAGGAAAGGAGGAAAATAATGACTTAGGAGACCTCATGGACTGTAGGAGGAAACTAAAATAATTCAAGGATAAAATACAAGATATGGGCATTTAAAAGTCATGATGATGTAGGAATGAAACATAATGAAGGCCAATTTTGATAGATTTAGAATTGAATTAGACAACTTTGGAATTGAGAAGAGTAGAAAACTAGTTAAGGAGCAGAATCCATGACTCCCATGAAGGAAAAGGATGTGGTAGCTAAAAACACTAATTGTACCAATTTTCTTAAAAACAACACCAATATTGGGAGGACTTAAGTTGATGTGAATGGAAAAAAGGATAATAAATATCTCATGGACAAGGAGCCCATGATACAAAAGGCCCAATTAAGCACACCAGGGGAAGAATCATGAAAAAAAATCTAAAGGATAAAAAGGTAAAATTGAACACGTAACACTCATGAAATATACTAGCTCTGAGGAGTCTTCTAGTTAATCTTTAATTATTATTTATGTTTTTTTATATTAGTCTTTATCTAGTGTCTTGTCTTGAAGTAGCAGAAGGTTGGTGGATGTTTTGATGATGACTCTCCTTGTTTGATAGCTCGGGGGACTTGTTTTATCTTATTTGTTTAATTTTATGTTAAACTTGGTGGTTGGACCCCTATAAAACCTACATATTTAACTTATCAAATAAAAAAATGTTGTAGTGAAATTTAGACTTATGATAAAAATTTGGTAAATTTTAATAAGATCTCACATATTTTGGAAGAGCTTCATCATTTTCCAAATTTTCAAGATTAATAATATTAGATGAATCATCTCCACCAATTATTTTAGGATATACAATTTATAAATATGTTATAGTGTTTAATTCATTTTTATGGGGTTTTGTAGATTTAGAAGAGTAATAATATTATATGAATTATTTAAACTAATTTACTGAGGATATACAAGTTGTAAAGATGAAATAGTGTTTACTTCATTTTTATTGGATGTAGTATATTTGGAGAAGTGAGTATCTAAATGTTTGGTCATCAAAGTAGAATTTTGATCCATTTTTAAGGGTACCTATTTAGCTTGAGTCTCCTTAGTATATCCAAGGCTTAGTTTGGGTATACACTTGATATTTTTCATCTTTATCATTTTATTGATAGTTTCTCTTACAAGGGATTGTCAGTGACTTAACCTCTCTAATTTCATCTCCTAAGGAGTGCATCAGGAATGGGATGGGATCAGATGTACTTTATGAGATATATTTTCTTATTATTTTATCATACCTTCACTATTATCAGTTTGACCTCCTATTATTATTTTTATATCTTCCTTCTCCATATACTTTTCATCCAGTTTTACTAACCAACCTATCTTTATAATGTATTTTCATGGCCAATACAACTTGTGTCATGATTAGTCATCCCTCTATTATATTAGATTGGCTAATGAAAATGACTTATATCTCTATCTTTTCTACTATATCAACTTGGCTGATACAGTTTATAATTAGTCAACATCCCTTTTGATTATACTATCCTGGCTAATACCATCATATTAGAGTATAAGGTTATTTATAAGTATGAATATATATATATAGGATTTATATGTATCATTAGAAGAGACACACAACACTCATATGCTCTACCTACACTTGATTTTATACCATTGAGTAGTAAAATGAGGAGTTAGAGGTTATTCGTGGAGATTAAGTTTTGCTCAAGGTCTTTGAAGCTCTATAGGAGAAGCGGAACCAAGGAGATACACCTGATCTTTGAAATATCCAACTAAGGATACTAGGTATTCATCCTTACATTTGAGGTCTTCATCTTGAAACATATCTTTCAAATTAACACTATATAAAAAGGGGATATTGATGCAATGACTATTCAACCCAAAGTTAAATATATTTATTCTTATTCTCTTCATTTATTTACCTAATAGGTAGATATGATTTTATTATTTTTATAGTGGCATGCATGTTTTTGTCCTTGCCTAAACTATCCTTATAATGAATAAAAGGGTATAGCTATAGGGTGCTAAGGTTGTTTATTACCACCTTAAGTTTCATAAACAACTCATAGTTGACCATTACACCATTTATCTTTTTCTATTTTGATGATATTACTAACTTGGATCTAGGTTACCCTTATTTATCAGTTTATTACATGTGGTTTCCTTATTATATCATTGATACACCTTTTTTACCATTTCTATATCATTAATTTACTCAATCTAATTAGATCCATACCATGTATCTTAAGTATAGGCTTTAAAATATTATACCCTTGACCTTAACTGTGGAATTTCCTCTAATATATATATGGCCACCCCAAACACTATTGTTTTACCATTTAAGTATACATGGGATCTATATTATTGACGTCTTATTTTTATCCTAGTTTGTGTGTGTGTGTGTGTGTGTGTGTGTGTGTGTGTGTGTGTGTGTGTGTGTGTGTGTGTGTGTGTTCTTATATTCTTAGCTTTAATTTCACTTTGACTTCACCATCATCATACGTCCTTGTGAACTTGATAATAATCTTATCCCACCACTAGTTGTATTATATTCATGTTTCCATCTTGTTCCAATTTTTCAAACATACCTTGTTTGCCAAAATTTTATTTTTATAGATCCTATATAATATTTCCATCATTTTTCAATGATGACTCCTCTTATTATTTTTACAGTGAGCCTTATCCCTTTTTTATTTGGTATGGGCCATTGCTTTTTACCTTCCATGACCACCACTATCGACAACTACTCATTGTGTCATTATTCTAATTCATTTTCCATGGTTGAAGACCCTCATGATGATATTACCACTTATGACAACCCCTATAAGGATCCTAATTATTACACCTAAATTATTACTAAATATCCTTGATATAATCTTCCCATTTATGATGATCCCTATGAAGATCCCTTGATCATTGTCAAATATCCCAACATAGTAATGGATCATCCCATTTATGATTATCCCACCTTTGATAGATCTAACATGGTTGAAAATAAATATCAAATTTTCCAATATATGATGATGATTCTTATGATGAAGGTGAAGATCCTATCATGATAGTGGATATTCCGATGATGACACTTCTAGCATTAATGAAAATTCCCTTTTATGATTTTCTAATTTTTCATATTTCTAACATGATTTATAATTATGTTATACCTATCATCTTAATGATCCTTATAGCTAGGGTGAATAAGAATGACCTCTAATTGATGACTTATAATATGGATTAAAATAACCATAAATTTAATTTCAGTGATAGTGTTGATGATTTCATCAACTCACACCTACCCTCTCTCTTGCTATTGGAAGATTTTAAGTGTGTGAATCATAAAAATTTATCTCACATTAAATTTTATCCTATCCAACCAAATTATATAAGCCCCTTTACTGATGGTATAAAATGTAATGCCAACTAATATACATATTTACCTATCGCAAAGGTCAAAGTGTAATTATTCTAATTTAATTTTATGGACTTAAAACTGAAAAATAAATTTGGTAGGTGTAAAGAATATTTTAAAAGGTTAAGTATGCAAGGTGCTTTCATAAGCATTAAATCCTTAACCAAATTGTAGAGAATCATAATTATTTAAATTAATAGTTACTATTGAAATTTCATAATATAATAGACATTAGTTTGGATCATGACAACCCAAAATTCAAATCAATATAATAATTATTCATATTTTAAATTCAAATAACTAGATAATTTAATTTAGACTTTTCTCTATGTTATCAATCATGCCTGACAAAGTAATTCCTATTGAAAAGGCAATCTCTTAAATGATTAAATGTTCTTAATAAATTATTCACATTCTCTATGATAAAATTATTTTTATTATCACTTTACTTATGCATAATATGTTTTTATGTATGATTTAAAAGAAATAAAAATCATATGGAACCAAAAATGGAGAAAGAAAGAATAAAAAATAAAATAACTAAGAAAACAAGATTAAACTAACAAGCAAGAGAATGAATCAAAGATTAGATATTATAAGTCAAAGATATTATAAATTAATAGATTATAAGATGATTAGTTACAAAGTTAAAACTATATCAAAAATAAGAAAATGAACTAAGGAAGTAAATTTTAAAAATGAATAAAAATGAACAAGATAAAGAAGAATAACTAAAAGAAACAAAGAACGTGATAAAAATATGAGATTGACAAGGATAATAGAAATAAAATAGCTAGTCTAAAAAAAGAAAGAAATGCAAATAAGATGATATAAAATATGAAATAAAGCTATAAAAATAATAGCATGGTGATTGCATTCAACTAATTGATTTGGAAATAAAATATTTTACTAGAAAAAAATACTTCTTGCATGATTTACATAATTTTTTAGAATATAAGCGATAAATAATGAAAAATCGGTAAAATTTTGCATGATATACGAAGTATTCTTCATTATATATTAAAATTAAAAATGTAATCCACGCATATAGTTGTATTATTTTACAGTCATCAAAAAGATAAGAATATTGACCATGTTCAGATAATCAGTTACAAAACAAATAATTAACCTAAATATACCTGATTATACCAAGCAATACACTTCACTGTAAAAGATTATTTTGTTTGGTCTTCCTATAAATAACATTCAATCTCAAAGATTTATCTTATAGTAGAAATCACACTATGAAATTTGAACTAAAATAAAAAAAAATTAAATTGTGTCTTCAAGTCCTTTTAAGGTCTCCTTTTAAAAGTTAGTTGGACTTTTAAGTTATAACTAAATTTTAGTTAGTGCAAAATAAAGTTAATTAATTTTATTAAAGTTATCTTATTTAAATATAATTTTATAAATGAGTTTATAAAGTGAACTTCTTTAAGTTCAACGATAACTTTTATTGAGATTTAAGATGCATAAATTTAAAAGACAAAATAAATCTCTAATGCGTGAGGGCCCGATTAACAACTTAATTAATTATAATACAAATCATAATGTGAGTCAAACAATCATAGACAATTAATATAAACTAATCAATCCTTAAAAATTATCAAATTTATCAATTTGAGATCTCTCTAAGAAATTATAAAACAATAAATTAAACATTTATCTATTCATTCTTTAAGTAAGCAGAATACTTATCACTACACTAAAACTAAGTAATATATTAAAATCACACATTTTCTACAAGTAATCAAGCTAAAGTACCATTTCAACATGAAACAACTACATGATCCACATAAACTACTAAAAAATTAGCCATTGTATAAACCAAAAACTTAAAAAAAGTATCAAGTACTGGAAATAGTTTTAATAAAATTGAAATAGATAGTCTAAAATTAAAATATTAGTCAATATAGAAAACACTACTCATCATTTGAAACCAATTCAATCATAGGTTACCCATGTTCATTTTGATATTCTATATAATCAAGAGGTGTCACAAGATCACCTTTAGTGACGCCTATGGATTCATTATCCACCTCTAACTTGATCCTATTTATTACATGTGTTACCACAAAAGGGGATGAAGGGATACTAATATGTTTATGACTAGTAGAAGCATTTTTTAAAGATTAGTGGAAATAAGAGCTTGAGTAGCATTTTAATGGGGTATCTCGGCATTAGATGTTATATGATCAACAAGTGTGTAGAGTTCATTATGTGCAGTAAACATTTGGAAAGAAAGGGTTGACAAACTACGTCCAATTAGATATGTTTGTAAATTACCTCTGTGGGGGCCTCTTCTACCATGAGGATGAAAAGAATCACTAAGAGAAATATTTAAAATATTCCAAAAATTAGTGTCAAGAGCAATGAACTTTAGGGAGACACGAGTGTTGTAATAAAAACCACATGTAAATTCATTAATGGCCTTCCAACTTTATAATATCTATCTCAATAATTATCCTAGTACAAAAACCACTGTCTTATTTTTTACTTCCTCTACTCTTACATTATTTCTTTTAGAACTATGAGATCCATGACTCCAATATAACATTTTATATCTATATAATAAAAAGGAGTATATATGAGATATTTAAGTTTATTACTATAGAGTCATGATATTTTCAGAATGTAAGACATTTATATAATTAAAAATCAAATATGTGTCATTCAATGATAATTACTAAATAAAAATCTATAAAATAAATCATTTCTCTGATTCAAAGTCTTTCAAAACTCATAAAGCTACTAAAGAATAATACATTCAGAAAATAGAATTTTGTATTTTCTTATAACCAACCAAAATTTTCAAAATATATCATAATTTTCACTTCAATAATTTGTAAAATATGCACGTCAATATCCAATATTTCATTCTAGAATTTTATAAAATGATCATTGTATCAAAGATATTATTGAATTTTAAAAACGGAACTTAATGCATTCAAAATATAAAGCAACACAATCTAACCAAAACACTTTTGAGATAATTATATGTGTCCATTTTGCATTTTTTTTGTATACAAACAGTAATAGAAACTTCATTTCAAATTTAGAATTTTATGTAGATTTGCATGATTTCAAACTTTTTCTTATATCTTTTTATCTATTCGAATCATACCCCAAAAGAAACATTGAAATAATTAAAAAGATAGAACTTTGAAACCCTAGACCTCCAAGTTCATAATTATTTTCAAGAAACTATATGCCTTCATTTGAACGACTAAAATATTTTTCATAAAAACAAAACTCCATGCAAACATTTTGGGCTATCTCGAAGAATTTATTTATAAGATGAGAAAAAAAACTAGTTATATACTATCGTCTTGGAAATAATTCATTAATAATTAATACAAGAGTTTGAACCATCAAGAAATACTACATGTGAATATAATACTACAAACATCAAAGATTTATTTGTTCATTAATATGCAAATTAGTGAATCACACTTAGTGTGACTTCCATACAAAACCCAAATACATGTGCAAAGACTATATTGAAACCCAAAAACTTTGTAAGTGACTGTAAACCCAAATTATCAATTGAATGCAAAGTCTTAACAAAGCTCAAAATCAGTAAAAAATGTCATTTGAAACCTAAAATTGAATGCAATAAGAATATCAAAACTTAGATCATGAAAGAAAATACTACTTAAAGTCGTCAAAACTGAGTGTAAACTTCATGCAAGAGTCTATAAGCCACCATGCAACAAACTTAAAACCTTGAATGTGAATTATTATATAAGACTCGAGAATAAGTGTAAATATTATAATAAAAATTGAATACTAAGAGCAATAATTCATCAAAACCCCAAAATAGTTAGAGTAATGACTTAAACAAAACGCAAAAGTGAATACAAATGCCAATCAAAATCAAAATTATATGCTACGTCATATGAAATATGAACCCTCAGCAACACTTCATGTATATATTATCAACTAAATGCACCAGTTTATAACAAACCCCATAAATAAATACAATAGTCATATATCGAATATCAACATTATCTACAAACTAAGCAAAAAACTAGTGCAATGACCATGCAAACCTTTAAACTAAATACAATATCCATAAAAACCCCAAGACTAAGTACAAAGAGGCTTACAAAACTTAGTAAAACAATTAAACATTATCTTAAACACTAAATATAGCTGCATACCCAAACCTGCATCTTGATTGCAAGTTATATATTGACACCACAATTGAACACAACATCTTTAACTAAAACTAAAAATCAGTGTAACTATTGTGCCAATAAGAATGCAAAACATGCATGCATGTCTTTTAAATAAAACATGATTTTATGTTGACTAAGCCAAGAATAATATTAAACTATTTATCATAATAGAATGAAAGTCTATCACATGCAGAAGACCTCATTACAAATAAAACATGGACAACAAAAGTTTAAAAATATTGATATTTCAAAAAAAAGAAAAACGGATACTTCTATATGAACTTGAATTTTTTTATAAGTACTCAAAAACCATGCCAACTTACTCAAAAAAGAGTATCTAAACTGCAAATGTAAACCAAAGACTGATTGAAAATCATCAAAAATAACTGCCAAATGAAAAACCAATAGAACTTTTCTTCTACATAGAAATTTTCCAAGTTGAAAATTGGACCAAGGAAACCTACGAACCACCTATATTGTATTTGATGGGTGCATTTAAAATGGAGTGATTTTTCAAATGGCCAAATATGTTTTGCACATTTAATGAATGGGGATGACTAAAATACTTTTGTTAACTTTTAGCATAACTTTGAAATTTATTAATAATTTCAATCTCTATCACTATTTCTTCTATCTATCACCAAACTTACCACCAACCCAAGTTTCCTTAAAACTTATTAAATAAGTATTGAACAGATTTGATCAATAACTGGTTTGAGGCCAAAATGAGATCCAAGGTAATCTCAAATATTAACTAAACATTGATTCAAAATGTCATGTATTTAAATTGATTCGAAACCACATTAAACCATTACTTTATACCAAATTTTGTTAAAAGTGACATGAAAATGTCATTCAAGTTATCTAGTCTATGTTAAGTTTTACCAAAGTGGAATCGAATGTCATTTAATCAAACCTTTCAAAATTATGTTTGCCAAAATTGGTACATAATAAACTTTGAATCAGCCAATGAACCTTACACAAATATTAATAGGATTAGGTTTAAGTTTTAATAGTAATATGAATACAGATTTTAATTTGATAAATATATATTAGAATTTAATAAGTTCTAATAAAATTGTTCAATTTTATTAAAGGATATAATTAAAGGCTTAAATTATTTGTCGTAATATATATTAACTGAGAAAAATGTTTCAAAATAAATATGTATGTAAAAGTTAAACTTACATTAATACTGATATGATTTCATGCAATACAATTTATATATGAATACAATTTGCTCTAATTACCATTATTTGAATTTAAGCATGCATATTAAGTTATAAGCACTTATAATGTATAAAATGGAATGACTTTACTATTCAAACTAAACATGATAACGTAATCTTTACAATTACTTTATAAATAATAATAAATGACATTCAACATATAATCAAAAATGTAATATAAAAATCAAGAGTTAAATTTGGCACCCACCACATAAACTTTGGATATGATAAATAGTTCATAATAAGGCAAAATTATGTTATTTTGAAATTTTTTAACTAGGGTATTAAAATTTGTGATAACACCTTCAACTTATGAAGAACACGAATTTCAAATTCCTATTCAAAGTTGCATTATAAGTCATGTTGATTCTTATCCTAAAAATTATAAGACTTCTCAAACCTATCATACATGCCCAATTTCAGTTTCAAAATCTTCGAAATAATTCAAATATACACAATCACTTATTTTTAATATTTAATAAAGTTTTCATCTTTTAGAATTTGAGTTTGTTCCTTTTTAGGTGTCAAATATATAAATTAGGCATGTAATCTAGTTGTCCTATCACAATCAGAGTCAATAAATCATGTTTATGTCATAAGGAGTCAAATAAAAATTTACTTTCTCTAAGGACACATTATCTGATGAACCAAACAATCATATGGAATGAGTATGTCTATTATTTGGGGGAAGATTCTTGTTATAAAAAAATACATGCAAATCAACCTAGCTTGTTAAGCTAAGTCACACACGAGGTTGGAGGAATAGGAAGGAGGCCCATTACCAACCTCAAGATAACTAATAACTCAGTGGTTTCAGACCATAATAGTTGAGAAACATAATGATCCCAAAAGAAAAATGTTTGAAGTTGTTAGTCATCGTTGTTGTTGATGTACTTTGGCTACACAATATGCAAAACTACACCAAACCAAATAATGCCAAGAATAGTGTCCAGTGGCAGTGACTATATTTATGTTTTTTGTGATCAAGTGGAAATGATCAAGGACATAGGCTACAAATATGAGTTTAGTGATAATCCCAGCACTCACTGAAGGCACTGAGGACCTAGTCCTCAACAGAAAAATTTAATTTTGTGTTTGAGTATGCTCAATAACAATGTGTTTTCCTTGAGAATATATTGTAGATAGGTGTGTCTCTGATTTCATATGTAAGGTGTCAGTGATGATGTGTTCTCACTGAAAGTAAAGCATAAATAGATGTGTGTCCTTATTTCATTAGCATGTCATCATGAGTAGAAAAGTGCACATCTTGTGTGGTTGTGAACAAATTTGCAACTAGACACAAATATGTATGATGAAATAATATGTTTGTCCTAGTTCATATTTATATTAGTTGATGTGTTCCAATCCCTGGATTCGTTGATGTGTTCTCTATCCATCAAAGTATGTGTCATAGTAATTTTTGTGTTAGTTCGTGAGTAATGTTCCCGTTCCCTATGTTGGTACTAAAGGGGAAACATTGGGAATAATTTGTTAGTACATCACATAGTGATGATATTAGTTAGTAGTATCTATTAGATATATTATTTGTATGTGAGTATTTGAAACAAACTTACTTAAAATAGGTTACTTCTGATAATGCTTAAATACTTATTTTAGGATTTCAATGCTTTTATGTGTGTGTGTGTGTGTGTGTGTGTGTGTGTGTGTGTGTGTGTGTGTGTGTGTGTCTCACATTTTTTAATAATATTGAGTCATGCAATTAGTTAGATTTTCTTCTGTAATATTAGACCAGAAAAATCAATTTTATAAGGAGAGAATTTGAATCCCCTTTTCCAATTTGTGTTCAGATTACACTTACACATACAAGAACAATATTGGCAATGATCCCATGCATGCAAGATGTGTAGCTACAAGACCTTGAAAATTGCATGAGTTTGTTAACCTTACACGTTTGTATTCCTATTGCATATGTGTGAGTTGAATTAGGTCAATAAGTTAAATAGAAGACAAATTAGACATTTCAACAACCAAATATTGTGCATGAAGTTTATTATCATATTTTACATTAGATTAGGGAGTAAAAATTATAGAAACCCAAAAGTAAAGAATTATAAGCAATATGTACAAAATGAATAGCCTACCTATTGACCCTAGATTTTGTATATGTTTTGAGGATTAAACCAAATGATAATTGACTACGGATGGAAGGGAGTGAGTGAGACATGCTCATCCAAACATAGTAATCTTGTAAGAGAAAGAGAAAGATGATGCACATGAAACTTCCATCACACATGGTGGCTCATGTGTGATGCACATGAGGAAAGAAACACAAATTTGAAGGTTGAATGTCAGATTGGAAATAAACATAGATCACAATCTCAATAAGGGAAGGATTGTACAGGTGTTAAGAAATAAAGAAAGGATCTTATAGATGTGGTGGGATCAATCTTGGAAAGAAGGATATTCATGGAATATATGAAGACTGTTGGAATACCAAAAGCATATTATGGGAATACATATGGACAATTGGAAAACGATTTAGTTTGCATCCCAGTTGGTAGAAAGATTATTTATTAAGGAAGTCCAAGGAAACCTAATAAATATGTGTTTTGGCCTCTCGTTTGAGACATCTAGGTCTCTCATAAATATTTAAATTGAAATTGCAGATGAAGAGGTAGAGTGGAGACTTGAGCAAAGGGTAGGAGATTGTAATATTTCATGAAGGATTTTTAGATTGTACATAAGCATCATATAACTATTTGCAAAATGGAATTATTATAATCCATGCAGAAACGATGTACATTGTATGAAATACTATGAATAAATAAGACATTTACTAATTAATTTGATCATGCATTGTGTTTTAGTTGATACTATTTTAATGTCTAGTAATGCATGTGTTCTTGTTTTAATAATTTATATATCAATGGGGATGTTGGTATTCTATTAATGTACCTCATGTCAGTTATTAATTATTAGGTATTGACTAATATGCTAGTGTGTAAGGTTAAGTGTTTGTCTATCTATTTGACTCGTTAAATCATGTTCAAAGCTTGGTTAAGTTGTCAAGTGAGTTTAGAAGCACAACATTTTCAAAGCTTTTGATCAAAATTAATACTAGAAAAATGAACTGAAAGGAATCAGGGGAAAAAAGGGGGTCAATGATGTTTGAACAAAATTAAAAGTACATGAGCCTCGTAGTGGCTAGTTCCTGCCAAATTTGCTAAAAGATAATTTTTTAGAACTACATGACATTGCTTACCATATTTGTTGAAAAACATTTTTTAAAACTACATGCGGTGGCGTGACATTTGTTAACAAAAATTATTTCAATAAAGGGGAAAACACATAATAGAATTAAAAAAATAGTGAGTTCATCCTCCCAATTGAAATGTAAAAATGTGTGTTTTAAGACAAGCATAATAAGAGAGAAAAAGCATAAAGAAAATATTATATAGTAATTAAATGCAAATTTGAATGGAAACATCATATGAATAATGTAAATTCAAGTGCTAAAATGTAGAAATCCCTGTTTCCCCTGAATTCTGGAACTGTATGTTTTTGGACTGTTTTGTGTATTTTGATTTTTTTGGTGTTTTTGCATGAATAAGAAATGAATGCGATTTTGCAAGAAATTTATATAAATTCAAAACAATTGAATATTGAAGCAGTAAACCTTGTAACTGGCTAATCTATGATTCTATTATTTATTTCAGATGATTACAATAGGAGATCTTTGTCATGCATACAAAAATAATATAAAATATTATCTCAAAACCCTGATTTATTGCAAGCTGAAGATGACCTAGATATGGTACGACTGTAATAAATAACCCTTTCTCCCTCTTTTTGATGATCCGAAATGATACCAGATGTATAGGCGCCCCAATTGGAATCGGCAGACTGGTCAAAGAGAAGGCGTTTTGCCCCAGAAGAAAAGTATGCCCCTTTTGGTGATGGTACGGCCTGGTACAGAACTGTACATCCTCTATAACAGCAGCAATAAATACAGTACAGCCTGAAAGCTGAGTGCCATCTATTAAATAAGAAATGCCAATATTGTAGATCTCCTTTTAGACGGTTTTTAGATCAAAACCCTGATGAAATAAACCTCTGTGAAGCTCTGTGATAACCTCTGTATAAAGTTATCTCTCTCTGGCAATAGATCGGCTGGTATTTCACAACCTCTGAATTGCACACACTGGAGATTGCACGTTCTCCAATGCAAATTGAATACTGGAACCCTTGGCTCTATCTTTAGAGAAAATACTTAGCAAAAAAATTGACTAATCATGAATGGCTCGATTCCCAATGAAAAACCCTTATATTCTTCAAAAGTGCGATTTCCCCTAATTAGGGTTTGCATTAATAAAAATTCGGACTTTTCTTTTTAATTTTTTTCCATAGTTTAAAAACACATTTTTAATTATAAAATACAATTAAAAACGGTCCCTTCAATGATGGTCGCCCCCTTGAGTCAAAACCCTTAAGTTACAATATTAAATATTATAACTTTATAATATAGCTCCAAATAATTAATATTTAATTAAATCAATTAAATATTAATATCTCCCTCAAAAAAATACGATTCTCGAACCGTCTGAAGCTGGTGAACAAAGGGGTGATTTCGCACATGACCAAACCATAGCAGGGGTGCTCCGCTGAGTGCCAAATATCCCTAAAAATAGAAACTCGGGCAAACAGTGTCTGAAAGAGCCCGAACGAAAGCCAACTGGAAAAATTTTGACAGTCGAAGCCAAGCCAAGCTCCATCAAGACCCTCTATCCATCCTATCAGCCTACGAGGGTCGCATAATAGGCTAATCATCAACTCTGAAAGATGTCAACTGGAAGGGGACATGACAGTCCACCCCTCCTGAAATTGCTTGTCCTCAAGCAATCTCAACTCTAGAGGCTACAAAATATCCTCGCTCTCCCATGTAGCATCCTCCACTGGCAAATCTCTCCATTTTACCAAATATTTCCTAATAGTCCTCCTACGCAGTTGTCTCTCTCTGTACTCTAGGATAGACTCAGGTACTAAAATCAACTTTCCTTCATCATCTAAGGGAGGTAAAACTATAGAAGGTACCACACGGTGTCCCAATGCCTTTTTGAGGCGTGACACATGAAAAACATTGTGTACCCTGCTCTCTGCCGAAAGTTGTAGCTCATAAGCCACTTCTCCAACACGCCTTTGGATATTGAAAGGACAGTAATATCGTGGCTTAAGTTTCTCTGACCCACTCTTCCTAAGAGTAGACTGACGGTAGGGCTGCAGCATAAGATAAACCATGTCACCCACATCAAAAGACCTCTCTGTCCTCCTCTGATCTGCGTACTACTTTTGCTGATTTTGTGACTTGGCAATATTCTCCTTGAGAGCCCTCATAGTATCCTGACTCTCCTGCAACAAGTCTCCAGCACTTGGCAGTCTACTGTCACTCAATAGCAAATCCAAAAAACTTAGCGCCTCATATTCGTACAACGCCATAAAAGGGGACATCTAAATGGTCATATGGAAGGTCGTGTTGTAGCAATACTCACACAAAAGAATCCACTTGACCCATGCCTTTTGTTGCCCTGCAATATAGTTCCTGAGGTAACCTTCCACCCATTTATTTACTATCTCTGTCTCTCCATCGGTCTGTGGGTGGTAACTGGTGCTCGGTGTAAGCTCGGTCCCACAGAGTCTGAACACCTCCTACCAAAAATGACTCAAGAACCAACTATCCCTGTCACTCACTATGCTCCGAGGCAACCCATGCAGTCTGAATACCTCTCGAAAGAAGACCTTTGCTACCTGTGCAATTGTGTAAGTGGTGGTAATCGAAAAAAAGTGGGCATACTTCGTTAACCGATCCATGACTACATATATGCAATCCCATCCTTGGGCTTTAGGCAAGCCCGTAATGAAATCCATCGACAGACATTCCCACTTCCTGTCAGGAATCGGAAGTGGCTGCAATAATCTTGTCGGGTACGTGTTATTCTGCTTGTTTTGCTAACAAACAGGGCACTCACGCACATACTGAAGAACATCTGCCTTAAGTCCTTTCCATGTGAATCTCTCCCGAATCAGTCTATAGGTTTTAAAAAACACGGGATGTCCTGCAGTAGGTACATCATGAAAGGCTCGCATGACAATATTCTTCACCTCTGATCCTGGGATCAAATAAACCCTGTTCTTGTAAATGATCAAGTCATTCACAAGCATATATCTGGTATCAATCATCGATCCCTCAACAATACTGGATGCCCATGAATCTTTGGCATACTCTGCCACAATCATATGTCTCCAATCCTCTGTAATGTGAACCATAGAACTCAAATAAGGCCTACGTGAGAGGGCGTCGCCCACTACTTTCTGGGTGCCCTTGATGAAAGAGATGTCAAAGTCATATGCCTGTAATTTGCTCACCCACTTCTGTTGATGATCATTGAGATCTCGCTGCCCCAAGAAATGCCTCAAGCTATTATGGTCAGTTTTGATGCAAAATTTGTTGCCAACAAGATATTGCCTAAATTTTGCCAAGGCATGCATTATAGCGAGCATCTCCTTATCATAAATGTTGTAGAGCCTCTCTGGCCCTCTAAGTTTATGGCTCTCATACACGATAGGGTGCTTGTCCTGCATAAGCATCGCTCCAATGCCCTCACCTGAACCATCACACTGAAGCTCAAAAGGCTTCGAAAAATCTGGTAGTGCCAACACTGGGCACATAGTCATCAACTCCTTAAACCTCACGAAACACTCATGTGCCTCGGGTGTCCAACAAAATGCACCTTTTTTTAACAAATCTGTCATAGGGGCTGCATGATGTGAATAACCATTCATGAATCAGCAATAAAACCCACACAAACCTAGAAATCCCTGCAGCTGTGTAAGATTCGCAAGAATAGGCCAGTCTATAATAGCGTGGATCTTCTCAGGATCCATCCGCACTCCCTCTGCACTGATAATATGACCTAAGTATAACAATTCGGTCATCCCCAAATCACATTTGGACTCCTTGGCATACAAGGACTCCCTCTCCAAAATACTGAGCACGGTCTCCAGATGAGCCAAATGCTCTTGCCAAGTCCTGTTGTATATAAGAATGTCGTCGAAGAAAACTAGTACAAATCTCCTCAGCAGTGAATGGAAGACTCTGTTCATGGTGCACTGAAATGTCGTTGGCGCATTGGTGAGCCCAAATGGCATCACCACAAACTCATAGTGTCCACAATGACAACGGAAAGCAGTCTTCTCAATGTCCTACTCACAAACCCTGATCTGATGATATCCCGACCTTAAGTCTATCTTCGTGAAGTAGCATGCACCATGGAGCTCATCAATAAGCTCATCGATACGAGGTATTGGATATCTGTTTTTAATAGTCCTCTTATTCAAGATTTTGTAGTCTAGGCACATGCGTAGGGTGTCATCCTTCTTCACTAGAACAACTGAAGAAGCGAATGGTGATTTGCTAGGTCGAATGTGACCCATAGCAAGTAACTCCTTGATCATTTTCTCGATCTCATCTTTCAACCGCTTAGGATGCCGATAAGGATTAATCATAATGGGCTTAGCGCCCTCCTCAATCTCAATAATGTGCTCAATGCCCATGTCTGGAGGTCTCCCTGGTGGAATATCACTGAATACCTTATCATGCTTGACTCTCAACTGCTGAATGTCAGGATGATACTCAGTCTTCTGCGGTCCCTCCTGTATTGGTGCCAATGTGCACTCGGCAGCCGACTCTACCATGTCGTGTTGCATGAGCCTCTCCATCCAATGAAAAGAAATAGTTTTGATGTTGTTGTCTCGTATTGCTTTCAGAATATGTGTCTTCCCATCCACATCAAAACGGATCTCCATGTCCTTGAGACGAAGAGTGACTTCCTCAAGTGAATGAAGCCACTTCATGCCCAAGACTAAATCTATATCCCCCATGTTCACCACATAATAATCAGCTTTGAACTCATAGTTGTTCAAGCGCAAGGGGAGATCTCTAATCATCCGTTCACACCTAATAGTGTAACCGTCGGCCATCTTAACTCTAATGCCCTCGAACTCCTTGGTAATCAGTCCATGCTTCCCCACAAATCTAGCATGTATAAAATTATGTGTGGCCCCTGTGTCAAGAAGGGTTATGACCCTCTGTCCTGCCAAAACTCCACGGAGTCTGAATGAACCCTCCTGTTGAATGCTAGATAGGCGTGCCTCCTGAATTTGAAGCTCTGACTGTACCTCTGCCTTAGGCTCTGAAGCCTCTAACTCTAACTCCTCAGAACTCTCCTGCTGTTCAGAATTTTCTAATTCTGAATCCTCATAATAAGCCCACATCACTCGATTTGCCTTGCCCTTAGGCCTCAAGGGACAATCGTGATTGGCATCATAGGGACCTTTGCAGTAGAAGCAAAGCTTCTTCCTGCATAGATCGTTAAGATCCTCTCGATCCAAAGGTGGTGCTGCTGGTTTGTCCTTTGAATCATTCTTAAAATCTGATTTGTCTTTGTTAAAATCTGATTTCTCTCTATTTCTGTTGAAGCCCTTATTGTCCCTGAATGAAGTACCTCTGGAGTTGAATTTACTGGATGGGGCTGCCAACTCCATACTACGCGCCTTCTTCATAGCTTCCTGTAACGAAGGAGGATCAAAGGCTTTGATCCAACCTCTCAATGGTTCGAATAGGCCCTCAATGAAAAGAACTATCAATCTATGCTCTGAAATGTTGGGCACCATGACTGTCAATCTCTGAAATTCACCTATGAAGGACTCCAAGTTGCCTGTTTGTTTCAACTGTGCCAAATCTCAAAAGTAAACCTCTGGATCTTTCTTGTCAAACCTCTCAACCAACCTATCCACGAAGTCCTGGTACTCTGTCACCTGATTATGCTGAAGTGTTACCATACCATGGTACCACCAATCATGTGCTACTCCCTCCAAGTGCAAAGCGGCGTATTTGATAGCTTCTATCTCTGTCATTGGCCTCAATGCCAAAAATGTGTCAAGCTTATGAATCCAAGCTTGAGTTGTCATCTTACCACTACCGTCAAAAGTAGTCAAAGAAAGCTTGCATGTAGCCTTCTTCAGCTCACTATGCTGACCTCTAGGCCTCCTATCCTGTCTAAGTGACCTGTAATGCTCTCTCCTCTGATTTACAAAACGATCAAAGGACATCCTCCCCTGACCCTGAGGAGCTAATAATTCCCACTCCTCATTTGCAGCCATGAGCGTATCTGCAAATAGGGGGTCTCCTGCCGCCTCCTCTGCTGGAGCTTCTTCTGGTTCCTCCTGAACAAATGTAGGACGTGTAGGCCTATCAGTTGTTCTAGAATGGGTCAGTTGTGGTCTCTGATTAACTATAGCACTCATGTTATCTCCTTGTTCCCCATTCTGTCTAACAAGTGGGTTCATCCTTTCTACCATAGTAGGAAGTGCTTGTAATGCCTGCGCCATCTGTTGTTGCGTTGTAACCATAGCACGAAAAAAGTCTCTGGTATCCTGATCCTCATTATTCCTATGGCCCCTGGGTGGGCTACCCTCACCCCTGTCACCCATGATAACCGGCTGTTGTTCTAAAACCTGGTCGCCTTCAAGCAAGGCTTTCCTGCGTGTGTAATACCTGTGTGGTCCTAACTCTTGTGGCTGCATAAGATTGCTAAACCCTCAAGATGGCAGGATTTAGCTCTGATACCACTGTAGAAACCCATGTTTTCTCTGAATTCTGTAACTGTATGTTTTTAGACTATTTTTGTGTATTTTAATTTTTTTGGTGTTTTTGCATGAATAAGAAATGAATGCGATTTTGCAATAAATTTATATAAATTCAAAACAATTGAATATTGAAGCAGTAAACCTTGTAACTGGCTAATCTATGATTCTATTATTTATTTCAGATGATTACAATAGATCTCTGTCATGCATACAAAAATAATATAAAATATTGTCTCAAAACCTTGATTCGCTGCAAGCTGAAGATGACCTAGATATGGTACGATTGCAATAAATAACCCTTTCTCCCTCCTTCTGATGATCCGAAATGATGCCAGATGTATAGGCACCCCAATTGGAATCGACAGACTGGTCAAAGAGAAGGCGTTTTGCCCCAGAAGAAAAGTATGCCCTTGTTGGTGATGGTACGGCCTGGTACAAAACTGTACGGCCTCTGTAACAATAGCAATAAATACAGTACAGCCTGAAAGCTGAGCGCCAGCTATTAAATAAGAAATGCCAATATTGTAGATCTCCTTCTGGACGGTTTCTGGATCAAAACCCTGATGAAATAAACCTCTGTGAAGCTCTGTGATAACCTCTGTATAAAGTTCTCTCCCTGGCAATAGATCGGCTGGTATTTCACAACCTCTGAATTGCACACACTGAAAATTGCACGTTCTCCAATGCAAATTGAATACTAGAACCCTTGGCTCTATCTTCAAAGAAAATACTTAGCAAAAAAATTGACTAATCATGAGTGGCTCAATTCCCAATGAAAAACCCTTATATTCTTCAAAAGTGCGATTTCCCCTAATTAGGGTTTTCATTAATAAAAATTCAGACTTTTCTTTTTAATTTTTTTTCATAGTTTAAAAACACATTTTTAATTATAAAATATAATTAAAAACGGTCCCTTCAATGATGGTCGCCCCCTTGAGTCAAAACCATTAAGTTACAATATTAAATATTATAACTTTATAATATAGCTCCAAATAATTAATATTTAATTAAATCAATTAAATATTAATATCTCCCTCAAAAAATATCCGATTCTCGAACCGTATGAAGCTGGGGAACAAATGGGTGATTTTGCACATGACTAGACCATAGCAAGGGTGCTCCGTTGAGTGCCAAATATCCCTAAAAATAGCAACTCAGGGAAACAGTGTCTGAAAGAGCCTGAACGAAAGCCAACTAGAAAAATTCTGACAGTCGAAGCCAAGCCAAGCTCCATCAAGACCCTCCATCCATCCTATCAGCCTACAAGGGTCGCATAATAGGCTAATCATCAACTCTGAAAGATGTCAACTGGAAGGGGACATGACATAAAATGTTTTGTTATGAAGAACTGTATTGGAAAAAGTTCAATATGCAGATTGGTTATATAGTGTTTACAATGTTTTTGTAGTTGTGATTACTTTTGTTGAAGGAATATTATATTATATGGTACAGTATTTCACTAAGAAGTATCTATGAAAAAGGTCGGACCGTTGCTAAGACATTTAAAATGAACCTTCAAGATCAAAGAAAGACTAGAAAATAGTTAGGTGTGAATGTTTTCAATTATTTTTTTGAAATATGAAAAGAAGAATAATTTTAAGATTGGTATATCATTGTAAACACTCATATTTGGTATTGGGCACTTGACAATGTGTCATTTGACCAAACCTTAACCCACTTAATTTATTTTCATATACATGACTCGTATTTGTCATTCCTCTAACCATTTACCTGTATATGGGCATGACCCTTCAAAATGTCATTGCTACTTCACGTGTCCAGGGCTTTTGCTCAAACTACTTTATATCATTATCAAATTGTCTCCCACCCTTAGGGCAATTTTTCTTGCTTTATGGGATAGGTTTGTGCTCCATAAACGGGTCCACCACAATGGACTTGCCCACCTAGTGCAGACTTGTCCCTGCACCCTTTAATGGCTAGTTTCTGAAATTTAAAATGCACGTGTCAACCTGCACATTTTGCAAATCAGTGAAAAAAAATTACTCAAAAAAGTACCTTATATAAATACTTAAATCTAAAACATTTATGGGTCTCTTCTCTTTGTTGCACATTGAGAGAAACGTACCTAGTGCTTCCAAATCTAAAATCCCTTAAAAGATAAAGCCTTGGGTTAAGTTTGAATCATTATTTGTAAGGTTAAGTCACAAGTTGTCAAGTGTTGAAAGTCATATTGAAGAATACAGAGCATATTAATACTGCACATGATTGCACACACTGAACTAGGTGGGAGATCTACATGTAATTTGATTCCCTCAAATTATTAGATATGTAGGAAACACTTAGTCACATTAGGGTGGCTAAGGTTATCTCGAATCGTCTCTCTCATTATTCTAATTCATAGTTGTCTTATAGTGCACAACTAGGGTTTTAAGCAAGGAGAAGGCAAACAAGGACACTTTTGCATATTCGCAACATTAAAACCCATAAAATAGCCATCTCCTTGTGGTATTTCATAAGAGCCCTTATGACTTCAATGATCAAATGTTGGTTGAAGTTGGATTCCCTTGAGGTTGTGTACATCAATATTTCCATTGAAGAATGGCCCTCATGTAACAAAAAGGTGCCTACATAATTGAAGGGCATATTGGCTCCACTTAAGCTTTGTGCCATATCAAATACATTCTTCTTTTCATTTCACTACCCATGATCCAACATTAGTTATTTCATGAGTTTCCCAATGTCATTAATCTCTACATCTAATTCTTTTAAAACATTCTAGAGCTTATCAATCCACGACCTCATATGTAGGTTTCTCATCCCCTGATTCATATACTCTAAAAAGGAGTAAAAACAACAGCGACATTAAGACGACCTCTATCATGACTAAAACTAGCTTGGGTACGGTTTGTAATCTACTTTCCCTCCATGATAATTTTGCCTCTTTCCTACAAAGGAGTGAGTGCTAACACCATACTTTCAAGTGTGTAGCATAGATCAAATTCATTGCAGAAAGGCATAAGGATGTGTAGTTGTTTTTGTTGAAAAACATATCGCTTTATGATAACAAATTATTACTTAGGTTACTCCTTAAATCTTACTTTCATGATTCTCATTAAACCCAACAAAGAGATGAGATAATATAGCCCTAATGGGCCAAAATTACCTCATAATCCTTGCAACGAAAAATGTTGATGTGGCACACTTACCTTAGTGAATAATTGTGCTCGAAACATGGCCTCAGAGGCTCCCCAAACCATCTTTCACCATGCAAGAAATGTTTCAAATGATTGGCACGATGTTTATCTTCCTCTTCACGTCCCCTTTGGCTCAACATTGTTTTATCATAGCATAGGGGAAGAAAATTAATAATGGTTCTTCCAACTTTTGAACGTTGTATGTGATAAGTCTCGACCACATGTCAACATTCTTAGCACACAAATTGTGTTTGAATTCTTGTAACTGCCATGTTATTTATTATTTTCTTCTTTCTTTTAACCTACCTTTTTTCTTTTTCTTTTTTTTTTTTTTTTTTTTTTTTGCGACTTAAAGTGATGACCCCTCTTTCATGAGAGCAACATCTTGGAATGTGGGATGCAAATTTTAAATGAGACCTAAGTAGTCATTCGCAATTCAACACCCATATTAGCCACCCAGTTATTGACCTGAATTCCATCACCTTTCATATGTCAACACTATTCTATTATGTTATAGAGCCATCTGGGCTCCTTGACTAGTTCCTCTAGTCCCCATGCCCTAAATAAGCCCTTTTCATCACATTTAATAGAATTTGGGAGCCTCTTATGATCAACTTCCTCCTTCCTTTTAAAGCAGCGTTTTGAATATATTTCAAGAGCACCATCAATTCAACATGGTTATTAGTATCGTTCCCGATGTCTAACGAATAGATAAAACGTGGTTGGCCTTGTAGCCCTGATAGATTCCATCCCTACCTATAGGTCAGAATTCCCTTTAGCAACCCTATCAAAATTAAGTTTGGACTATCCTAGACAAGGAAGAACCCACAACACCTTTTGTTTCTTTTCTCTAATGACATTGACCCATTTATTGGGGGGAGAGGGGGTAATTTGTTTTTGTCATTCATTAATTCATATATATATTTCAAATATATGAATATTGTGCACCAATAAAATTATTTTTTTATTAGTGAAACAATTAATCCACTTCTCAAAAGAAAAATGTTGAAATCTTACTTATCATTCCCTGTCTTCATCCCCCACACCCCCAGCCCTAAAAAAGAACAAATAAGAAAAATGAAATATATTAGAATCGCATTTAAATGTGAGAATATGTTTTCACTTGCAAAATGTCATTCAAAACCATATCCTACTATTAACTAGTATTTACTTCCTTATATTTATGAGATCTTTACATTAAAAAAATCAAGCCCTGTTTAAAACTTCTTAATTGTTGGCATATCCTGCTATTAACCTGGTTCGCTACGATACCTCAGTTTCATGATTCTTTGGTACATACACATATCCATCTGCTTGCTTAGTACCATTTTAGGCTAATGATTAAAAAGCGTTTAACTTTTCTTTAATATGTTTGTCCAGCGGGAAAAATATTGTGACAAGTCTCCTAAGAAAGCGGGAGGCCACTCTGTCGATATGCATTGTGAAAATAGAAAATTAAAAGTAAAAAAAAAAAAAAAAGGAAAAGGTTAGGTCAGAGCTAAGCTAGTTGCCAATTTGGCAAATTGGCATATGAAACCCTGTTAAGAAGCCCACGGAGGAATATATTCCATTTACCTTATATATTGTTCAAATTATCAACCTCGTGACAGAGTAAACCAAACACAGCACAATTGACTTCAACTCGTGGAACCTGGAATCCACAGACAAACCCTTCTGAAACAATGTTTTTGTACAGATATGAGGTGTAGGTAACCTTGTATATTCTGGGCAACTCTAATTAAAAAGAATATCATTAATGTTTTTCATTGCTCTACAAAAAAATAAGGCTTTGCCGTAAATAAGGAAGATTACATTTAAAGAAAACCACAATTAATTACATATTAGCAAGACCAATGCCTCTTGCCAGAGCAAAACCCTTCAGCCTGATTAACCCATCCTTGAGATTTTATTTTCATGGTACTGAACTCCATGGCATTGGCCACAGCTACCTTAGTAATACAATTAGAACGCAAAGAATCTACCGTACAATACAATAATAGAGAATCAACACGTGAAAGCACCTGGCACAGACGAAGTGTTACCAACTGCACCCTTTCGCAGCGGATGCAAAGATGTTAACAAGGCATGCTGTAAAGTTTCAGCCACAACTTTAAGTCTTCCTTGACTAACATCCACCGGACTCCCAGCTGCACCACTTCCACTTCCAGCAATCTCCACTGCTCTAGCTACCCTCTGTTTGCAGCGGTCCCAATCCTCCATACACGGCCACAAAGCATGCCCGCCGTGACTACCTTCCATGCCTAGGAGGGACATATGGGGATTTTCACCAAAAGTATATTTTAACCTTACAGAGACACAATGAGGCAACCATGCAGCACCACCAGCTGCATTTACGTCAGGTATATTAGCAGGATCAAGGACTACAGTAAGCCCAAAATCTACTGCACTGTGTGGACGATCATAATGAATGTTGCTCTTAGCAACAGTACTGATTGCTCCATCTGAAGGACCCTGGCCTACGTTGTCTGGAGTCAATGATACATCAGCATTGGACCCCATGTGACATTCTAAACACAACTCAACACGGGGTCTTTGTGACGGAGCTATATCACCACCCTGCCCTTGTGATGTCCCCTTCTTCCAAGCAATGAGTTTCAAAAATTCTCGAAGAACAGATATCGGCAATGTTAGCAAAGTAATGAAGGATGCAACTCTTGATGCATCATATGGCTCTGATGCAACTCGGCCACTAAAATAGTCACATATTTCATGAATTTCAGCAGAGCTTAGTTCTTCTTGGCCATTTGTTTGGTTTTGCTGCTGCTGCTGTTGCTGCTGCTGCTGCTGGTGAAAACGCTTCACACTCAAAACTTGAAGAAGAAGCTGCACACGATGCACACTTACAGCAAAGACATAACCCCTGTACAGAATTCAGAAAAAAAAAAACTGATTAAATCATATACACCAAACATCACTGCACAATGCTACGAAAGGAATGAGCTACCGAACATTTTTCCAATGACCAAAAATAAGAAGAATATCAAGAGGAAGATAGTACTCTCTTTAGACCTCTCCAAAACTAAACTTTTCATTTGAGATCTTTCAATGGAATTTTTAGCTTGAAAGATAAATCGGGAATATCAAATGTACGGGTTCTGCTGTTTTATTTATCTAGAAATCATTTTAGCAGCATATGGTTCAATTTTATGCATCAACATACACTTTGAGAATAATTTCATATGGGAGATCTTACCATCAAATTAAGTTCTACCAAATTCGTTCCTCAATATCAATCTAGTTATTTCCACAAATTCTGTGCACAAAGAAACTTAAGCACATAAAACATAACAATATTTACCCGACAAAGAAACGCAATGCAGGTTGCTCATGGTCCAAGTTAAGAAGTGACCCTTCG
Source organism: Torreya grandis (assembly GCA_037957365.1). NCBI lineage: Eukaryota > Viridiplantae > Streptophyta > Pinopsida > Cupressales > Taxaceae > Torreya > Torreya grandis. Next base: position 215,299 of record JARHVA010006893.1, read on the forward strand.
TTCTCTTTCAAAATTGAACGCAAAATCACTTTCAAAAGGTCAGGTAACTGGGAAAATAACCATAGAACTCCAAGATATTTCAGAATGCCACGCAACACTTTCTTAAGCGCAGCAAGAGGAACCCATCCTCCTCCATAGCCACCATCATCCCCAAGTCCAATGAATGCAGTGTTCAGCTCTCCTCTGACATGGACAGGCACACCAATTGCTGGAGCCATTGGACGTCCAGCCAAAGACATTCCTGAATTGAGTGCTGCCAGATTTTGTGCTCCCAAAACATTGTTTGCATTAGTTACTCTATTCAAAATAGTCACTGGATTTCCAGGTAATGCTGTTGATCGAGACACTCCAGGAGAGTTGGTGCCCATTCTACTTCCACAGCCAGCAGGAGAATGTGCGATGCTTGTACTTGAATTATTTGAGTTTGCTGGACCCCCAGGGTGTGGGGTAAGAGAATTTTCCAGTGTGTTTAAACCCAAGGCAACATGCTCCATGATAAAGGGACGAAACTGTGGACAGGGCATAGAACCTCCAGCAGCAGGGCCAGCCTTTGGTGGTGTAGCAGGCTGCAACCATACTTGGTCACCAGCAAAGCAGCGCATATCAACAGCAAAATTCTTCCGATAAATGATGCGAATCCAATAGGGGCTTCGCAACACAACTGAAACATCAGTAGGCAACAGGGAGCTTGGCACTATTCCTGGTCCTCCTCTCCCAGCACCCGATACAATGGGTCCATTTTGTGTATTAAAATTACCACTAGATGCTCCCCCACTGGCCCCTCCACTGGATATCCCCACCGTACTTTGACTGACAGTTGAAGATGTGGTGCTTTGAACCAATCCTTGCGACATTATCAACCCATTTGTTTTAGCAGCTGTAGAAACTCCAGATGGCAATAAATTAATGCCAGTTGCAGCCGTCCCAACCATTCGTGCGGGTCGTATAGCTCCAGCAAGAGCATGTAAGGGTCCAGCCGTCAAACGAATGCAATCAAGTAGCGAAGCAACTTCACCTCCATTGATAAAATCCTCCAAAAACTGCACAGAGAATGGGATATGAAATTTGAAAGTTCCACCCAAAACCATGAGGAAAGTTGTTCAACATTTATTGCACTGCTTATCACATCTTACAACTGTTTCCAAAATATGCTACAAAAGAATTTACATAAACAACTAGAATAAGATCCTCCAAACACTGGACAAAGGATGCAGGCTAGATGCATGCAAGTTTTACCCCAAAATCAATGCGGATGATGTTCGATATGCATTGAATTATTCATCACAAGTGATTTATAAATGCACTACATTTTTAAGACTAAATGCATTGAACTGTTCATCACAACTTAAAAGAGATTTTTAAATGCACTGCATTTCTGAGACTAAAAAAGATGTAAGTAAACTGCAAGACATGCTTCGTGGTTGAGACTGTTTACTCCAAAAATCTAATTATAGAGGTCACTGGATCATTATGCAAGGCAGACGACAGACCCAACAGTTGTATTGTGTTTGTATCCGACTCATAATTGGACAAACAGGATTAAATGGGGTCCATGAAGATCTGACTTGTTAAGTTGCGCCTTAGAGGTAAAAGGAAGATCTTGCCCAAAATGAAAAGACAATGAGGATTGTAGAGACAAGAACTACCATACAATCATAAGGCCATGAAGAAAAACTTAGTTCTAAGAACCATTTTTTTTCTTTATGCTCCATAAATGTTGAGTGACGTTATGGGTTGCCTTCAATGCATTATGTTGTAAGATTGGATCACATTCTTAAAATTTATAAACAAAAATTGAGCTCGAATGTAACCCATAATTATTATACCGTCTGTCAACTAGAGTTAGAGGTTTCCTTATTGCAGTGAGGTGCACTTGAATCCGGGTCACACAATCCAAGTGCCCTCGTTACCATTACACCACAACCCCTTGGACAGTTATATAAAACTACAAATTTATTAATAAAAGATGCATAATTGGCATGTTATAATGTTTTCTGATGTTACAGACACCAAACATGACAACAAAGAGTTGTGCTAGGATGCCACTTCCTTTATGCTTCATTAATGTTGAGTGACGTTATGGATTGCCTTCAATGCATTATGTTGTAAGATTGGATCAGATTCTTAAAATATATAAGCATGAACCAAGCTCGAATGTAACCCATAATTATTATACCGTATGTCAACTAGAGTTAGAGATTTCCTTATTGCAGTGAGATTCACTTGAATCCGGGTCACACAATCCAAGTGCCCCCATTACCATTACACCACAACCCCTTGGACAGTTATATAAAACTACAATTTATTAATAAAACATGCATAATTGGCATGTTATAATGTTCTCTGATGTTACAGACACCAAACATGACAACAAAGAGTTGTGCTAGGGTGCCACTTCCTCTATGTTACATTCATAAACTCCCTGCTCTCTAACGTTGATCAGGTTGTCTTAATTTCAAATTCCGATTCCATGGAATATTTCTTCCAAGCTATAATATTTGTATCTGATTTACCGGATACCAAACTAGAATGATGACTCCAATTTGTAAACACATCTAAAAGGATGGGCTGCTTATAACTTGTGGTATACATGCATGCCAAGGATACTGCCATGGTTAACTTAGATTGGCAGTTTTGCCAAATCATCAACTGCAAAGCCAATTGTGAACTACTTTTAAAGGTGGTGAATTAATTAGGTCAAAAATCAAACTATTTAAACAGCTCATCAACATCCTCTGACCGACATACATATGCTTTTTTTAGCTTTTATTTTTAATGCTTTCAGGCTTTTGTGCGGCTTCATCCTTCCTCCTTTGATCAGTGGAAACTATTTGATCTTTATTGTGTCATTTATTCATCATTCTGCAAATTTTTCATCTCACCATTGCATTTTCTCCATTGGTTTACTGACTCACTGAAGATTTTTCTCCTACAGGCTGGCATGTTCAGTTTCCGAGTTCTACAAGAAATTGATCAGGTCAAAGCATTTTCACCCTTCACAGCTAGGGCATCTTGTCCTCATACTGCTCTCTCCAGCTGAAGCATTTTCTCCTTACATAACTCATCTCAAGTAACTTCGTTAAACCATGGGGACATTTTCCCCTTCATTCTCTCTTCCAAGCTCTGAATAATTTTGTTCCAAGGGATTCCATACAAGGTAGGGACAGCTGTACACCTCAATTTTGGGTGGCAGCAAGGTCTTCAAGTGATTTGTGGCAAAATTTCAGTAGGCCTCGCAGTATTGAAAGTTTCCACTATGTGAAATCAATATGAAAGATTAAGGGTGTGTTTGAAGTTGGTTTTTTTTTAACAAGGCAAGGACCATTTTTAAGTTTCTAATAGTAGTTTCTGAGTTTCCACTATGTGAAATCAATATGAAAGATTAAGGGTATGTTTGAAGCTGGTTTTTTTTAACAAGGCAAGGGCCATTTTTAAGTTTCTAATATTAGTTTCTGAAATTGAATAAGAAGACTTCTAAAGCCAAGTTGTCACTTCCAAGTTTTTCCTGTGGCTCATAGATCTATGCTCAAATTATCATCCACATTTGGACTATATTTTACAATTTGAAGCAAAATCTCTTCACCAAGTTTGCATCCAAATTATACTTATCTAATATACAGAGCCTCCTATACAGGCTTGAAAGTTGTCTGTTCTGTCAAGTTATCTCTGTGATAATTAATAATATGTTTTCCAATTTTGTAGTACGGGAAAACAGATTATCTGTTTTGTAACTACAATCCTTCAGGTCTGTTGCATCGAGGGTTTTGCATTGTGACCTCAGATGTTTTTTGGTGTATCTTCTATAGTGTTTTAGGTTTTTGCCATGTGTTTTAAAATTAATAAGTATTTCTATTTCAAATGGAAAATAATTAATTTTGATTCTGGGAAGATTTTTGTCCCTTTATCTTAGCCCTTGTGCAGCACATGGCCTAGATCCATTGGCTTGTGACCTACATCAGATGCCTTGAGTGAACAACACAATCTGGAAAGGAAATTTTTCTTATGTTTTATTGTTAGCTGACATCTAATATTGAGCATTTAAAACAACCGCAGCATTTGTTTATGAAGGCATGGTTGCTGCAAGAAGGCAATTGCACAAGCATTCATCAATTCATAATGACTGAGAAACAGTTTGGGAGAGCTGACAAGCGACAGAAAACAAATCATTTCCTCAGCATGCAAAAGCAAGTTATTTGGATATGAGGTGGTTCAATCAAAGAAGTGTGGAAAAATCCAGTTGAACTTTATGTAGCAACTGAAAGGTTGCACCCAAACGCAACAGTATCACAGAAAGAGAAAAGGTCAAAAACATGAGGGAGATTATATCCACAAATGACCAAATTGGTCAATGTGACTCTTAAGTTGAGCCTGTATAAATAATATGAGGGAGCAAAAAGGATATCTCTAAAGGAAGCCACAAGCTAAAAAGTATGACAAAAAAGCATCTGTTTAACAAGAGAAGGTGAACCCACAACGGGTAAACTCTAAAAATGGGAAGATAACATTGACTTGGGTTAGAAACATTACAAATAAGTTGATAACGATGAGAAAGGAAGATTCATTACCAATGATATTGCGGATGAAAGCCACATCTAGAAGCTACTGCTGTGTCAAATCTGAAACAATCGATGAAGGACCAACCCTTCTATATCAATTACTGTGAAAAAGCCAGTACAATATCTGATGACATCGATGAAAGAATGGCCACGCTGGGTGATCCTAGGCGGCACAAAGAACAACTCCCAAGATGAAAAATTCAATGTGGTGACCTAACCACATTAACTGACATTGATGAGAGAATGGCCAGTCTGGATATGTCATAGACCCCTGCTGGGTACGATACAGGAGCAGATACGATACTGATACGCAGGGGATTCGGTGGGGATATGCCCAGGATACTTCGCTGGCCTGTGGATATGCCCAGATATGTCCCAAGACATATCTGGGCGTATCCACAGCCCAGGGAAGTATCCTAGGCATATCCACGCCGTATCCACTGCAAAAAGCAAGATTCTTTTATTAGTTTTTTCAATTTTGTCCAATGAAAAGTCAAACATGGACTTCAAAATACAATTAAAAACAATCTAAAGTGGATTTAGAACCCTAAAAGTAGCTTCCGTTCTCATTTCATCAAAACAAAACAACAAGGGAAGTATCCTAGGCATATCCACACCGTATCCACTGCAAAAAGCAAGATTCTTTTATTAGTTTTTTCAATTTTGCCCAATGAAAAGTCAAACATGGACTTCAAAATACAATTAAAAACAATCTAAAGTTGATTTAGAACCCTAAAAGTAGCTTCCGTTCTCATTTCATCAAAACAAAACAACAACAACAAATTAACCTTTCATTGCATTTTTATAATTTGTTCTCTTATCTTCATTTTTGCAATTGCTTGGGATTGAATCTCCTTCCTTTTGTTAATCCTACACTACCAAGAAGCTTGCAAGGAAGAAGGTTAAACTACTAAGGAGTTCATGGAGCTTGCAAGGAAGAAGTTTTGTTGATTTAAGGTAGGTTTTCAGTTTTATGAGTTTTTTTTTTTAGTTTTTAAATGTTTTGAATTTTTAATAGCAAATGTTTTAAGTTTCAACAAATGTCAAATACCAAATGCTTTAAGTTTTAATATCAATATTATTATTGTTTACCAGGGGCTTTAGGATTTGCTAGAATGTCTCATGCTGCAAGTGTTAGTTCGGTGGGGCAAGGGATAACCTTCAAACTCGATCAGCGAACACCTCTTTGGAGGCATGTGACGATCATAGAACAACTTCCAAAGGGAGGGTGTTTCCTTTGGCTTTGCTCAAAGTGCAATTGTAGATACAAGAGCTCATACAATCGGGTGACAGCCCATTTGTGTGTGATTCCTAGGGCTAGAATCAAAGCTTGTGGTGGGCCAAGCATAAATGGAAACCAGAAAAGGGTTTGCCACAGAAAAAGATCCTTGCTTACATCAAAGAACAAGAAATAGGTGCCATTGTTGGGCAAAGAAGGAAGCATCCTTTGAGAAAGAAAAGATTGTCACATGTGGATGATTCTCGTGCTAATGTGGTGACTCCATCACAACCATTTCTTGCCACACCAGTTGTGGCCGAAGAAGAAGAGGATTCACATCTTATTTGCAAGAGAACAAAAGATGCAGGCCCATTGGAAAAGGCATTCCAAAATCAAACCAAAAATATAGCAGAGCAAAGCATTATGCATTGTGTTTACGCATGCGAACTACCTTTTAATGTGGTTAGGTCACCATATTGGCAAGATATGGTGAGATCTATCAATAATGCCCCTAAAGGGTTCACTAACCTAGGGTATGAAAAGGTGCGCACCTCATTGTTGGCAAAAGAAAGAAAACAAGCTGAAGATGCACTGAAGCCCATCAGAGATTCATGGATTGAAAGAGGGGTGTCCATCGTTTCTGATGGATGGAAAGATACGGCAAAACGGCCATTGATTAATGTGGTAGCAGTGTTCCCTAAAAGAGCAATGTTTTTGAGGGTCGTTTGTAAGGGGCACAATTCATTGCGGACATCTTGATAGAGTCCTTTGAGGTAATGGGGCCTCAAAACCTTGTCCAAGTTATAACGCACAATGCAAAAAATTGCAAAGATGTGGGCATGTTGATTGAGACAAGGTATGGGCACATATTTTGGACACCTTGTGTCATTCATTCCCTCAAACTTAGTTGCAAAAATTGGGGACAGAAATTAATTGGATCAAAGAAGACTATGAGAAGGCGAGCAAGATCCAAATGTTCATAACCAACCATCTCTTGTCCCAAAACATCTTCAGGACCTTCTCGAAGTTGCAGTTGTTGAAGGTAACATCTTATTTTAATTTAATTTTATAAGTTTGTAATTTTTATTTTTGAATATTTTTTTGATTTTATTTGTTTTAATTTCATGGTAGGTTGCTAAGACTCGCTTTGGATGCATGAGGCATTGAGTAGCATGGTTATCAACAACCTTTGGGGTGTATGGAGGCAGGCAAATAGCAAGAGGGCCACAAAGGTGAAAGGGTGGATTCTTGATGACAGGTGGTGGGATCATGTGGAATACTTGCTCCATTTTACCGAGCCCATTGTGAGCATGTTGAGATATGTGGATATGGATCATCCATGTTTGGGTGAAGTTTATGATGGAATCAACCTAAGATTGAGAAGATTAAAGCCATCATAAATGCTAATGATCAACATCCTACAGAGAGGTTCTTCAAAGAAATGCAATCACATTTCATTGAAAGGTGGAACAAAATGACCACTTCATTGCATCTTCTTGCTTTTGTCTTAACGCCCAAATACTATAGTACAGAGTTCTTTTCTTTGCCTAGGAGGGTTGCACCATATAGGGATACTGAGGTTAGCGAGGGATATAAGGTGACATTCTCTAGACTCTTCCCTGATCCAAAAATTGAAGACCAAGTTCGGAAAAAGTTTACACATTTCATATCCTCCACAAGTCACTCCCTTGGCACCATCTGTGACAAGTACAAGAAGGAAGCTCAATTTTGGTGGTACTTCCATGGGCAAGCATCCATTCACCTCCAACCACTTGCAATAAAAAATTTATCAAAAGTAAGATTTTAATTTTTAATTTTTTTAACACTTACCTTTCTTTTCGTCATTTTGTTATACCATTTATAAATTATTAAATTGAAAATTCTAATTGACTTTGCGACTTGTCTCAATAGGTTGCAAATTCATCCTCAGTCGAGCGGAATTGGGGTACCTACAGGTTCATCCACTTAGTTAAACGCAACAAGTTGGCTAACAAAAAAGCCAGAGGATTTGGTCCATGTGCATTCCAACTTGCGCCTTCTCACACAAACAACCTGATTACAAGGGGTAAGTAACAAAGTGTTGAGATGTGAATCCAGAAACTGCTGACTTGGATGCCTCCATTACCCAGCTTCCATTCAATGACATGGAGCTAGACAATGCTTCACACGACTTACATAGTGGAGCTAGTCGGAGTGGCACCATTGTTGCTTGTGGTTCTAATGAACCACACGATAATGTTTCTGACATGTTAGCCAAAGAGAAAAATGAATATAGTGATTCGTGAATCATTAACATGCTGATTTGTCTTCATTTTTGTCCATACATTGTAATATTTGTACTATGTACCTGTTATAAAACTAATCTAAGTTCGACCATTGAATATTATGATATTTGGAAATGCATTAAGAGTATGTTTTGTGGTTATTTAACTTATTTTGTTTCCTCTATACATATTATGTCGTTAGTTTTGCTTATATGATTATATTTTTTATTTTTATATATATATTTTTGTATGGCCTATCCAAACCCCAAAAAAATCCCCATATCCACGTATCCTATTCTCGTACCCGAATCCATATCGTTAACTTAATCTATGGTCGATGATCCCACTATAGTAGAAAGGATGTTGGTAATACGCATTTGAATGGATCTCTTAAAATGTGGATAAGGAAGAGTGGCTGACCCTTTAGACCAGGGAATGCTGGATCTAGCACATCTGGTACGGGAGTGAGAGGGTTGGGGCACTCTTATAGACTATAGAAAGGAAAACCCCAGACTTACGCATCTAAAAAGAATATGTTGTGCATTGATGTGGGAGTGTAGTGGCACCATTGCGATTCTACCATGCGGGAACACTCAAGTTGCAAATGTTTGCAGTTCGAATACAACCCACGAACCCAATACATTAGAATGGAAAAAAAAATGGAATACCGTAAGGCTTTGAGTCAAGAAAGTTATGTGAATTCATTTTTTTCCAATATAGCCTAGTGCAATCTCTTAATGAGTTCTAGGTCGCTTCTCTTTTGATGTGTCCAGCCCTAATTTTTTGTTTATCATGTGGTAATACCATTATGGAGCTCTAGGCTTGCTCTTTTACATTTCTTATAATCAAGCCATTTTCCTCGAAGAATGAGACTTTATTCATGCTTTAATATTGCATTGTATTAAGATTGTATGGTTTTTTCATCTGGGGTAATGACTAACAAATGCTTCAAGTTCACTATGGTTTTACTATGAAATGATGCTAAATGGTATTTTTAGGTGGACTAGATGGCATTAGATAATTAGTACTACCAAGTAGTTGATAAAAGTAGATGATTTATTATGTGTTCATGTTCGTGTTCATATTATGTTATTATTATAAAAAAAATATGTTCATATAATGTTACTATTATGAACAAAGATGTTCATAATATGCCATGTCACGAGTCAATTGATGGCCATGGAACATATGTATGAAGAAATTGAAGATGTGAACCTGTGCCAGCGTTTGACCCTAACCCACCACACCTGCATATTGTGGGCCATCCTCACATGCTTGTATGGTTCCTCAGTGCATGTTTCTTGTGCCCTCATACACATTTATTATCATCATAAAACATGTGGAGTTGTGTGTGTAAAGAGGGACATAAGGAAAATCCTCACTTGTATTGAAAATATAAGGTGGTTAGGCAATAATATGAAACCCAAGAAGGGACAAGTGAGGCTGAACTGTCAGATATAGAACATGCTCTACCCTTACTCCAGATACCTGGAGGCATAATTAAAACTCATTCCACCCCTGGTGTCTTGAGATTGAACAAAGAGACATAACCCTAGCATGCTTGTACAGTGTCTTGGTGTATGTTTCATGAACCAAAAATTATTATTATAAAGAATGTCAAGATGTATAATTAAAGGGAGACACGAGGAATATACTGTCACTTGTATGGGAACACAAGAAGGTGAATAGGAAATAGTATTATCTCTAATAAGGGAGAAGCGAAGAGTTGAGAAATCAGATATTGAGTACGTTCTACCCTTATTCCAGATGCATTGAGCCATCAGATATTGAGCATGTTCTGCCCTTATCTCTCCTCTTATGTTTTAAATGTTGTTATTTGTGATATGACAATGACTCATACTTCCTCTATAAATGCTACTATGCATATATGATGCTTGTCAATGACTACAATGATGAGATTGTCTACGATGCAACACCCTATCAATTATTTAAACAACCAAACTTTCACACATATCCTAGCGGTGAAGCAGGACGAGCAGGATGGAATGGCTTCATAACGTTCCATTAAGCTGCTATGCATTCATCACATTTAAGACATTGTTTCTATGCAAAAGGATGGTGGGAGTTATAAGCAGGATATTATCCCCCCCATATACATAATCAAGTGCAAGCTTTTTAGAAATATGGCCTCCAAGCAGAATTTTATCCCTTTGATTACATAATCAAGTGTAAGGCATGCTTTATAGGATAATCTTTCTGCATGTGGGATAAAAGACATATTTTTCCTTCAGCATTCAGCATATTTTATCCTCAGGAAGGTGGGATACAAGCAGGATATATCTCTTCAATTACATAATCAAGTGTAGGCATTTTCTATCGACTAAGCTTTCCACATGTGGTATAAAGGCATATTTTTCCTTCAGCATATTACAGAAACTCACACACATGGCCGCAGAATTCTGCTGAACTGTCTGGCTATTCATGTTTAAACATCATCAAACACTGCATGGGGATTTGAGAATAGACTGGCCCAGTCTTTCCCTTTCCATCTTTAAAGAGCTTGCAATCATCTTAAAAACCTATGCAGGCTTAAGAGATTTCATGTCATTTCAAGAGAAAGTTCCATTTCAGTCTTTCAAGAGGAAAATCTATTTCAAAGGGTAAGCAACCTAACTATTTGCATCCAGGTGCTAATACGACCTTAAAAGTGAAAGGCATACGTCTATTGCATCTACAAGCACTGTGGAACATAGCAGACTGCATTAAATGTATAAGAATGCAAAAAGGCCAGTCTTCAGTAATGATGTTTATGTCATTTTTGTGACATAATGGTTGTCATCTTGTGCCTTTAAAGAAGAGTGGCCAGATAAAAGTGAGGATTTGACTACCATTCTGCAACGAATTATCTAAAATTGCTTAAAGTGAGGATTCAACTACCATTCCATGACAATTCCAGCTACAACTCCACCCCACACAACTTAAAAACCTCAAGCTTGAAGACTAAGGTACTAGCTATACACAAGTGCATTCTCTTGTCAAACTCTCACTCAAAGGAGGTATGAATCTTCTTTATCAATAATTATATTTATGCATGAATCATGGTGTTATGATGATGGCTGAGTTACCTATTTTTTGATGCCAATATTTTAAGCGATTATTATCATCATATTGAACATATCATAAGAAATGGTACAAATAACTCCTTTAGCATGATGAACAAGTGCATTGCATGAGTGTAAGCTACATAGTCGTGATTAATTTGTCATAAGTGGCCAATGTTCAATCTTCTATAAGAGCGATCTAATAAGTAGCTGAATGTATGGCACATTTTTCGTACTTTATGCCAGGAGCAATAATCCATGTGGACTGGTTTCTTGAGGCCAATCCCAGATCAATGATTCCTGAGGCCACATCTTGTTACCCCCTATTACACATATGCCCTTTTCTCTGGACAAAGGAAAACCTGTTAAGAAGTTGGGAAAACCTTGCCCATCTTAGATTATTTTCTATGTCCTTTGGTGTTAGAGTCTCCAAGGCAAATATAATAGTCATCTGGTGCTTGCGGAATACAGGATGCAGCAGTGGTGCCACGAGTGACATGCTTCCAAATGTAATAGCAATAAACATAAGTGACAAAGACCATGAGAGCGATTTCCATGGAAACTATAATATTAGGTGGGAGGAGGTGATTCAACTAAGGGTAGAACATTCAGTCCCTACAAAATGGAAGTTATGTGCAACAAGTCCACAGGTGTTCTAGTATAGCAAATGATGCAAATTATGTTAGGACTTGCTCCAAAGTACTTAGTATTAGTTTAAGCTAGAATAAAATAATGTAAAAAGGGGCATGCATCTTTTAAAAAGACATCCTCATTAATAAATAATTAGGTGTTGTTAGTAAATAGTTTGTAGGCAATATGGATATTCCCATGTGCAAGAAAGTAGGAGGTTCTAGGTTAGTTTTATAGTTTTACCCATAGCTACCATGTTCAGAAAGTTCGGTTCATTCGTAAGAAAATGAAAGTTCGGAAGTTCAGGATTCAAAAAAAAATCATTTCAGATATTTAAAACATATTGAAATATAAAATTATACATATTTGTAAAAGAAAATTATTATATAAGACTTTCATGATTTAGGAGAGGCAACAAACATTGAAAAGTTTTAGATTTAATTTCTGACGCTTTGACATTCTATTTTAAGTTTTTTAATTATTTATATATATTTTTTTTTTATAAACATCCCTTGGACTGGACTGGACAAGTTCGGTTGAACATGTTCGGTAACATGCCAAAAAGTTTGGTCTGAACTGAACTACATCCATGTTCAGCCGAACATGATAACTAAGATTTTACCGGAAAGGTAAAAGCTTTATATAGCCCTTCTATTCTTTGTTGAGGGTTAACGGCACTTAGGCACCCTCTTGTACGCTCATTTTGATATTAATAATATGCTTGTCCCCACCCTTAGTGCGCACAAGATTCAACCTAAGAGGTTTTCTATAATGCTTGTCGCCAACCTTAGTGGGCATAAGATTCAAACTAAGTGGTTTTCTATGGTGGTTTTATACTTGTGATCAAATTATGTTGAATATTGCTGAAATATTTGCAGCCAACTTTTTCTCTACATAAATTCCATTCTTTAAATATTTTCACAAAATAAAACACACTTCAAATGTGCTTAACTGGTAGACCATTATTACTATTTTAACCAAACCAATGTCAGGCATCCCAACCACTTTAACTGTCCAGAAGTTGAGTAATCATCAGAAGCATCAAAAGAAATGTGCTTGCCCACCAGAACTCTGAAACAAGTATTTTTCATCACTTCTATATGTGATTAACTCACCATGGAATTCATCAGTTTATTTCACATGTTTGAAGAAAATAGGCATATGGTCACTAGAGAAATCAAGAATCAACATAGCTTTGACCAATAAAAGCGATTAGATATTGCATTTTACAAACCCAAACAACACTGGAAGAGATACAACCTTGGTGTGAGGCCATAATTGATCAGGTGAAACATGCATTGTGCAGCCTTCTTTCCCTGACTCCCATTCAACGACAAAGCGTGCAATGATTCCAGGCATTGACCCAAGATAGCTGAACCATAGACTCATAAGACCTATTGCTTCTATCTTGAAAGTTTTTCTCATATATTCCCACATCCGATCACCTCCTTCACCATAAACTTTTTTCACTAGATTCTGCATTTTCATGTTACACTGATCTTTTCCAATGTCTGTTCTCTCATCTGGTTTTACTTCCAGAAGTTTTCTCATGCCCATTGCAAAAGAGCGTGCATTGGAAAGCCTTTGTAAATCTGCAACCAAATTTTCAATACTGTCTTCTTCTACACCTCTATAACTCAAGACTACACCCTCAGGACCATACCTTATATGAGAATCTACATCTGAAGTATTTGCAATACGTACGCCAGAACCCCATGGAGTCCCACTTTTACCTTTCTGAAGTTCCCACAAGTCCCTGAAATGTTCATCATTTACTTTGACATCCCAGTAGGTGCTTCCAGGTCTACCAAGACACAAACAAATCTGTTGCCATGCATCCTCTTTTGAAGAGGGAAGCCGAAACCACAAGTCTGCAGAGGGCTTTCGCAAGCCCACATCTTCAACATATGGGATATTAAGGACTTCCATTTGACTTGTAAGTCGAGCATGCTTAATACACAAAGAACAATGCCTAATCACTTGAAGAAGAGCAGATACATATATACTCGAAGGTGCCTTCCCATGATTAGCTTCTCTAAGAATGTCCCCACACGTACGGCCAACAAATTGCCCCAAAATGCCAGGAGTATTCGACTGAACAGCAACATGTTGAGTATTTCCCAAATCAGATGTCTTCTTTTTCTTTTGAATTTCTCCATAAGCTAATGTTCCTTGCAAGGACGGAATGGAATGCACAATATCTGAAAGGCAACGCTTTCTACTGCTTAGTCTTGGAATTGAGTCAAACATGGTGCCATCAGGAGTTCCAGAGTCTAATGTTTGACCTGTAAGATAATACTTCATGAATTAGCCAGATGATACTCAGTTATAAGCAGAATGCATACAACAGAGAAAATTGACATGCCCTGCCCAGCATGTCACCATTTCAATACCAAAGGAATAGCGAACTAGAGATAGCAACTTACATTCTGGGAGGATCATGCACATGCCAATTGCAGGACTTTTGAATATAGTCGATTTTTTACCACTTGGTGAAGTCTTAACCAGAGAAGACCTTGAATGTTGAATGGGACTCCTGTGTGCTTGAGAAACTCTGAGTGAAGAAGCTACACGTGTTAGCCTATTACTAGAATGCGATTGAATCCCATCCTTTGGAGAATCCATTGTTTTTCTTAGATGATCTTCATCCATTGCAGGATAAGTTGTGGTGTCTCCCAGATGCAATGGAGACTTTGAAGAAGTGAGATCTTGGTCAGAATAATTCTTTGTGCCTGATGACAGTTTATGAAAGGATTGGCTTCTTACGGGGCTGGGTATGGTTGTATTCATTCCATAATTGTGCCCACCAGCTAGGAGGCTCGAGCCAGTCTGCCATACATTCTTATGATTTGGTTCAGGTATCAACTTACTGTTATAAGGTGAGCTTCCAGCAGAAAATTTTCCAGTGTTATTAATTAGACAAAACTGAGAATTACGATCCCACGTAGATGACAGACCAAACTTTCCTCCTTGCTGAATACCCTGCACAGCACCTAGATGACTTGGCGGTGAAGGTTCGGCTGGGGATAACGAATTAGTCTGCTTTGGTAAATACCGAGATAATGGCATCCCCTTGTCAAACTCAAATACATCATCTGCTAAAGATGAAAATCCTGACTGCAAGCACCCTTGTCCCTGAATGACAGAATCTGTAAATGCATCAGTAGTAGGTCCTGATTCTGAAATTAAATCTGAACCTCCAGCTATCTCTTTCTCCATAAACGGCCTTTCATTGTCTAAAAGACTCAAATTCACCTCGTCTTCCACCATTTGCATCCTTCCAATGTCTATCTTGTTGAAGCGAAAAATGTGGATAGGACCAGTGAGCAGACCAGATCTACTAGTTGATTCTTTCTTGGACTCCAAAAGGGTAAAAAGAGCCTTGAAATCCATATCCAACTGTATTAGTAAGAAATAAGAATTTCCACAGTTTGGAAAACCCATGAGCAACAAGTCTGAGCCCTTAATTATTGATTTCGGTAACTTCACAGTAGCCACACCCTTCTCATACACCTGCAATAGACAAAATATATAACATCGGAGTCATTAAAAATTTAAAATGCATGTACCAAATCATATTAGATTTTAGCATATTTCCAATGCAACAAACATGTATCTAGTTTTGCATACAGAAAACAGGAATAAATATTTGATAAGAAACAAGTAGGTCAATGTTCTGGCCCGCTAACAAATGTTAGCAAGCCTACAGAGAGATACAAATAGATTGTTAGATAGTTAAATAAATCATTAGATTTGCAACTAATGGACTAAACTGAGATATTAGACTAAAAAAAAAGTTTACAAATGCCTTCTACTAGTCTCTCAAACCCAATACACTTCTCTGAACCTGATATGAATCTCATAGCCCCATGGAACCTATATCCCTTCCTCGAGATGAGCAATCATGTATACCATGTTCCTTGGAGCAAACACTAAAGAACATTCTATCTTACAATGTTCAGTTTATTATGAGGATCAAGGGTAGATATATTGTCTTTTCGAAGAACAAGGGAAGCCCTTGTACTATTTCAGATACCCACAGCATAAGTGTGTAGCCATCTTTCTCAAACAGGTGGCCTACTTCAAAGTTATTATACATCCTACTATATGTCAATAGAATTTTCTCCACCCTGTTACTAGTGAGGTTAATTTTAAGGGAAATTAAGGTACTGTGAATGGCAGTCATCGTCCACTAGACATTGACCTTTAGTAGGACTACCCAACAACCAACCTGTGCTTGACTCTTCTACTAGAAGGGGTGTGTGGCATGCCTTGGATATCAGCCTAGAACACCAGATAGGACCTGCACTATTGAGATTTTCACCTCTTATGTGAATCATCAGCTTCAGATCTTAGGAGTGCATCCTCTTCAATATCTTCCAGCATTACTTTGCTAGCCCCCAAAGGCAGCAAAACAGAGGTCCCTCAATCTTAGCTTCTCTCTAGATGGCACCCTTGTGCAATTCCTTAGTGACTATTTATGATGTTACCATGGATTCTACTTCTAGCGATGACTAGGATTGAATGACCTTATACAATGATTTTCACCTCTTACATGAATCTTCAGCTTCAGATTTTAGGAGTGCATCCTCTTCAATATCTTCCAGCATTACTTTGCCAGCCCCCAAGGACATCAAAACAGAGGTCCCTTAATCTTAGCTTCTCTCTCGATAGCCCCCTTTTGCAATTCCTTAGTGACTACTTAGGATATTACCATGGATTCTACTTCTAGCACTGACTAGGATTGAATTTCCTTCTACAACCTCTTCTTGAATTTGGCAATTGTTCAAAGTTCCTTCCACA
Source organism: Torreya grandis (assembly GCA_037957365.1). Classification (NCBI taxonomy): domain Eukaryota; kingdom Viridiplantae; phylum Streptophyta; class Pinopsida; order Cupressales; family Taxaceae; genus Torreya; species Torreya grandis. The sequence goes on from JARHVA010006893.1 coordinate 231,833, forward strand.
ATAGTTTTGGGTCTCCCCTGATCTTTCTTGTATTTGCTAGGACTTCCAACTCTACCATCTATTTATTGTACCAATATGAATATTCTTACTTAACTAGGGGCCCCCTCTTTCTAATTTTCTTTCATTCTATTTTATACACTTAAATTTGAAATTTGTTGGAGTTGCCCTTATTGACATTCCCCTTGCTATATTGCATGTTAGCATACTTATGATTCTATTGACTGATACTATGCTGATGATCCGTGTATATTTATAATTTATTTTTTCTAGCACCCTTGAATAACAAAAGTTATGTACACAAAGTTAAACAGAAGTTACTTTATATGAAGTGCAGAAGTATTAATATGTAAAACATGTACGAAGTCTATTATGTAGATGAACTTGATACGTTGGGAATTAAAATCCATAACTATGGTGTTATATTGTGACAATGTTAGGATATTTCCTTTAAATAAACTCAGGAAGCAATAGCAGATCCACTTGAATATGAGAAATAAGAACAGAATCAGATATACTGACCGCTTCGACAAGGCAACCTCCAGAATGTAAAGTCCTAATGATAGGAATTTGTTAATACAACTAATGATGATTTGGGAGAGGCTTTCTCTTTCTTATTTATAGACATAATTAGGTCGTGTCTCACCCCTTTGTTCTAATCAGGTTGGCCTAAAGAAACATCTATTGAACTAATAAATGAAAATATTAAGGTTAAGCATGCCATAAGTCGGCCATCCATAAACACTCAGTGTTAGGGTGTGGAGCTAAAAGCTTCACCTTGTTGCAAACATGGAGGATGCTGAGTATGCAGTCGCCGGCGTCGGCAAGATCACCGACGTCGGGCAATGGACAGTGCAGAAGGAAACCGACCTCGGCAGCAGTCGGCCGACGTCGGTCAGCTCCAGTCAGACAGGGACCGACGTCGGTCCCCTGTGCGGTCCCAGAACTGCTGTTGACGAACAGTCAGTTAAGTGAACGGGTTGTTTGCATGTTAAAGACTAGTTCGAGTCTTTGAGCCGCTTGTCTAATTATTGTATGCATGAGATCTATATAATAGACTCATGGGCTGTATTGTAAAGTTGTAGAACTAGGAGAGTTCTTCCCATGATAGAATCAAGTAGGATTCTTCATGTATGTAAGATCAGGTTTGATATGCAGGGTGTTGCAGGATCATGGTGGAGATCTACATGTGATAAGTAAGATCAGGTTGGTCTACAGGAGTGTGTGTATGCGAGGGTCAGAAAGGAGATCGGCGGGGGAGCAAGATCCAAGGTGACAGCAACACATCAAGGAGCAAGATCATGGTGAGATCTACTTGGAGTACCGGTTCGTACTCGATTGTACTGGCAGTACAATGAGGTGAACAACAGCTTGTGTTAGCTGTGTGTTGTGACCTATTGAGAGAAGATTACTCTTGAGGGAAGATTACTGGGAGCCCTTGAGGAGGAAGCCTCACAGAGGTGGAAGAAGAGTGTGATCTCTTTATTGTAATTTCCTTTGTAATGAGTTGAATACAATTGTGTGTTGCCTCTCATATTCTGTGCTATTTCTCATTGATAGTTATTTGTTCTTCTGGGTATTTCCGCATGTTTAATTGCTTATACAATGGTAATCATGTGTGCTCTTAAATCTGACAAGTTGTGTCAGAGCTTTGGGGAACTTAGGTCCTATCACTCAGGTAGATAGAATATTAGGGACATAACATGCCCATGCCCTTCGTAAAAGAGTTTCCCTCAACGCTTAGCAACTTTGGATGCTTCTACATGAACAATTCATCTTCCCATGTTGCATCTCAGCTTGCAAAATCTTCCACTTGATTATAAATTCAGAAATGGCTCAATTTCACAACTGCTTCACTCGTTTCTCGCTGATTACCTCAGGTTCCATAATGAACTTTCCTCCATCTAACTCGGGCAATTCTAATGACTTTCTTCTAGGAGACATGAAATATCGGATGAGCTTTGGAAGAGGGCGGAAGCTCCAACTTGTAAGCTACACTATTGATCCGGTATAGGGCCTATAAAATTTTGGTGCAAACTTGAGGTTCTTATGTTGCTTAAGTAACATTTGTTTGTAGGGTTGTAATCAAAGGAACACCCAATCTCCTTCTTCAAAATCCCTCTCACTTCAATGTTGGTATGCTTGTTGTTTCATCCTATTTTGAGCCACGACTAAATTCTCCTTAAGGACTTGGAGCATTTCCTACTAGTACTAGATATGATCCTCCACTCCCAAGGCTTTGGGATGACCTTGCAAATAAGTAGTAGTCAATGGTGGGGGGTAACCATAAAGAGCCTCAATTGGAATCATCTTTGTTGCTATGTGAAACAAAGTGTTGTACCACCATTCTACAAATTAAGGCCATTTGGGCCATCGGGCTTGCTTTTTTTTAGGCAAAGCAACACAAAAGCCCTTCCAAACATTTATTCACAATTTTTGTTTGTTCGTCTGACTGCAAATGATAAGATAAATTGTGAGCTAGTTTGGTACCCCACAACACAAATAGGTCACAATCACTCAATGATTTTCATCATGTTGTGAGAGTTTCTGCACCTTGTCCATTAAGTCTTCTACAACCATGCTAGCTTGAAAGGTATGAGAGAGTCCACAAAAATGTGCATACTTAATGAGTAGATACACTACTGCCAAGATCACATCCAATTGGTTTTATATTGGCAATTTTGTAATCAAATCCATTAAGATTTCCTTCCAACACTGCACTAGGATGGCTAATGGTTGCAATAGGCCTGGTGTTTTGATGATTTTTACTTTATGTTGTTGACATACCGAACATTCAACCACAATTTTTTGTACATCACCTTTAGGACCTTCTCAAGAGAAACCGTTTTGTGTGATTGTAGGCCTTCAAAACCCAAAATGCCATGCATTTGAAATAAAATAGTAGCTTTCAATTGAGAGGTTTCGCAAAGGAGATTATCTTTATACCATACGAAATCTCCCTTCCAAGCATACTTATCTAAAGAAGGATCTAGCTAAAATTCATGAATATGCTTCCTTGTTGTAGTGTCATGTTTGCCATTATATCCTTTCTACTGATCTAGTCGCAATAATGAGATGGCATATATTGTTGTTGTCTTGACTCCTGTCGAGAGAGTGCCAGCTACTATATTCCCCTTTTCTTTTTTTGTAAATTATTTTGAAGTCATACCCCAACATCTTGGTGACCCATTTCTACTGTTCCTCTGATGATAGTCATTGTTACAAGAAATACTTAAGACTCTTATGGTTTGTTTTGACTTTGAAATATCGGGCCATGAGATATTGGCGCCATTGTGTGATTGCATGAATGATAGTTAACATTTCCTTTTCATATGTGAATCATATCAAATTATTTCCTTTGATTTTCAACTCTCAAACGCCAAGGGACGCCCTTCTTGCATCAATGCTACACCAATGCCACGCCCTAAAGCATCGTCTTCTACCACAGATGTCTTAGATAAATCAAAGGTGGTCATAAGAGCTTCTTTCAATTGCTCAAATGCTTGTGTGGCTACCTCCTACCATGAAAACGAATCCTTCTTCAATAATGTCATTAAAGGTGCCACTATGTGAGCATAGTTGCGAACAAATCTTCTATAGTTGCAATCTTCTTCGGGTCCACCTTAAAACCTAAGTACTCCACTTATTTCATTGCAAATGCACATTTGGATTTTTTTGCATAGAGTTGATTGCTTTTTAAAACTTGCAAGACCCTCTCCACGTGCTATAAGTGTTCCTCCCATGTCTTGTTGTAGATTAGGATGTCATCAAATAAAACAAACACAAATTTCCGAAGAAATGGATGGAATACTGAATTCATGAGATTCCAAAAGGTAGAGGGAGCATTCATGAGACCAAAAAGCATAACTAGGAATTCATAATGACCCTCGCGTGTCCTGAGTATTGTCTTATGGGCATCCTCCTCCTTTACTCAGATTTGATGATAACCCAAATGCAGATCTAACTTAGTAAATAAAACCGCACCATTTAACTCGTCTAATAATTCATCATAAAAACAAAAAATAGGGAACTTATACTTGAGAGTGAGCTTGTTAAGTTCCTTGTAATTTGGACACATTCTCCTTGATTCATCATACTTAACCATGACCACTGGAAATGAATAAGCGCTTTTGCTAGGTCAAACAATGCTCGAGTCCAACGTTTCCTAGGCCAATTTTTCAATTTCAAACTTTTGCTCATATGGGTAGCAGTAGGGCCTAATGTTACGCAGAATACTTCCCAGAGGCGATTCAATGGCATGGCCATGATCCCTAACAAAGGGCAGGCCCTTGGGTTCTTAAAAAACCTATTGATAATGTTAAATGAGCTATTGAAGCTCTCGGGATTTTGAGTTTCCCCATCCTGTGCTTCTAATTAATGAAGTTGTGCCACTATGTCGTACATGGAAATGAATAAGCGCTTTTGCTAGGTCAAACAATGCTCGAGTCCAACGTTTCCTAGGCCAATTTTTCAATTTCAGACTTGTGCTCATATGGGTAGCAGTAGGGCCTAATGTTAGGCAGAATACTTCCCAGAGGCGATTCAATGGCATGGCCATGATCACTAACAAAGGGTAGGCCCGTGGGTTCTTAAAAAACCTATTGATAATGTTAAATGAGCTATTGAAGCTCTCGGGATTTTGAGTTTCCCCATCCTGTGCTTCTAATTAATGAAGTTGTGCCACTATGTCGTAAGATCCTTTTCTGAGCAATTTCTCCATCCTATAAGCATTGATTATTGTTAGCAAATGAATGTTGAAAGAATGAAGAGAAAACAGGAAAGCACACAACGCACACACGTGTCTATCTTTTTATTAAGTAGAAAATAGTTACATTCAATTGAGAAGGTTGATAACCACCCATTAGTTAAACATTAACTAATAGTTAATTAATAACTTTAACACCCTCCCTTAATGACTAAACCAAAGACTATTCCAAGTTGGTCTCAAAATTTTACAAACACAATGGAACCAAAGAGTTTAGTCATTACATTTACAAATTGTTCTAAAGATATCAACATGAAATATGCAGTCCTCTGACATTTTGTTGTTGTCCAGTGTAGAAACTTCGATGTAGACAAAAACCAAAAAGGATAACCAACATCAAAACAAAGATTCGATCGTGTGGACATAAGATGTATCAAGATGTCCACCAATTCGTTGTAGGGTGATTTATTGACCGGTGATGAAACATAATTGGTTGATAACTTCAGCCTAACCCCATAAATCTAAATCCAGAATCTTAAAGATGTTGCTCAAACAAAGTATACCGGGGTTGTGTTGCTTGCTTAACTCCATATAAGGACTTAAGCATCCTGAAAACCAAACGATCACAACCAACCCGAAAACCTTCAACTGCACCATGTAGACCTCCTCGTCCAAACCTCTGGAGAGAAGCAACCGAAATGTGATCATTTTCGCAATAGTAGTGAAAGTAAAAACCAACTCCGCAATATGACCCTTGTACTTGTCCAAAGTACAAATTTTGTCCACCCATTTGCAGCCAATGGGTTGTTTAACCGATTGTTTGGGTACAATACAAAACTCAGCAGCGAGAGCAAAATAACCATGCATTGCTAAAGTAGCAACCTTGTTTTTGGTCCTCTAAGCCAATGCCTTTGATTGAGGCATATCATCCTCCTACACAACTATCCATGCATTTGACTAAGATTAGGGAATTGCATCATCCTGCACATCCTTTACAATGCATATTCCCTCAACTAGTGCATGAAAGTTAACCCGAGCAAGGTCAACAAGCCTATGAGTAATTTCATCCTTCAACACATAGTATGGTGGGGTCTCCCTCCACACGTGCATTTACGTTGACTGTGGGTTAGCCTATACAAGCCACCTTGCCTGATACCCAAGGCAATTACTCTGTCTTGATTGACATCAGACACAATGCACTTCTTCCCAAAGAAATTTACAACAATGTTGTGATTTTTTCTTAATTGATTAATAGACGAGATTTTTATTTAGGCTTGGAACATAGCTAACATTCCTTACTATGACCGTTTGACGCCCTCGCCGAGGCATTTCTATTCTATTCTATACTATAGAACCTATCATTTCTTTATAACCCATAACCAGAACGGCAATGTTCATCGGAGAAATGTTTAACTCTCCAAGAATTTGGATTGCACTTATATCTATAACTGTAGGAATTGGATTCAAACTTTCTCTAGTTCCTTTTCATCAATGGACCCCCGACGTATATGGAGTGCAATTCGTTTTCACATTATTCAATACTATACGAATATCTCTTATCCCCTCTATTGCAAGTTACGCCCCATTAGCTAATAAAACACAATCAGTATTTTTTGAACTTGTAGCAAATGTGACATACCAATGCTTACGACTTGTGAAATCCCTAGATGTGTTAGAATCAATGAACCAGCCACTGGTAGCACAATCATTCGAGTATGATGCCATGAGGGCATACTCTTCCTCAAAATCATGTTCTTAACTATTTTCACATTAGCCGCTTGATTTATTTGTTGGGAAAGTGCATATTGTCGCCTCCAGCAATCATTTTTGAGATGCCCAACCTTATGACAATAAAAACATTTTACCTGCTATTTTGAAGATGAATCAATAGGGATACGTTTCCACTTCCCTTTTGACTGAATTACAAGTGCACTCTCTGTTTGTTCAACACTTGACTCATTTTTGTCTGTCTACATTCTTTTTGCATCAAATACAAACCAACCTAATCAAATATCAAGCTTTGGCTTTCGGCCATCAAGTGTAAAGCCTCCATGAAAGATTCATATACAAGCATCAAACTATTCAAAACAAGAGCCACCATGTCGTCGTCATCACCTTTTTAATAATGGCTTCTAATTGGTCTCAGAGATCTTTCATCCAAAGAATGTGCTCTGAAGGAGACTCATCCTCAAACATCTTTGTGGAAAATAACAAATTTTTCAAGTACAAAACCCAATTTTTCTCCAAAGTTTGGTATTTATTTTTCAAACTGGTCCACAACGCACTTGCCTTAGTGGCATTTCGGACTTCAAGTTTCATGTTATCCGACACAAATAGTTTCAATAACAAGGCCTCCTTATGATGTTTGTAATAAGAAACAAAGTTTGTAACAAGGCTTGCTTTGGCACCTTGAACGATTTTATCACAATCACAATATTTCACAATTGTCAAAATCTTATGACTCCAAACATTATAACTATACCCAATTAACTTTTGCGCTACCAGCAGAACTAGATTTTGAATGTTGCCACTTTTATACACAATTTTTGACTTTGAATGGAAAAAATACATGGTTGACCCATAAATCAACGCAATAAAAAAAACATAGTTTTATGACCCAACACTTTAAGGTAACCAAAAAAGTGTAGTTTTCTAACCAAGAAATTGATGTAGAAATAAATGCAAGGTCTATAAACTTAATATTAATATGACTATACCAACAGGGGCCTAGAATACAACCTTCCTTCCCATGCCCTAGCACACCACAAATTGTGACTGTCCTGAGTTCTACCAAAACACAAATAGAAAACAATTGTCTTTTGTGCCCTAGCCCACCAAAAATAGAAGTGATTGTACTCTACAACTGTAAATGCCCACCAAAAATAGAAGTGTTGTACTCTACAACTGTAAATGCTAAAACTGAAAAAATCATGTTTCTTCTTCAATGGTTCTTCATTGCAAATACACTCAAGTGTATAACATTTAGATTGGTCTTCGTCCTCATGATTTGCTCGCGTTTTCTTTCTTGTTGTGTGTGCCCTAGCAGAGCTCACGTTCTATTTTTCATGATTGAAAATGGCATTTCTCTACAGCCTCACGATGTCCCTTGATATCGTCTTGGCCTTTTCCCATCATATTTCTTCTGTGCCCTAAATTTTCACACTTTCAACATATGACTCCCTGCAACAACATGGCTAAAAATCAACCCCTACAACGTCCTTCCTTCTCCGTCACAATTTTTGCTATCAGTGAATTTTCCACGACATCCTCTAATTCGTCGATTTCACATGATGCCCTCCTGTGTCCCAACAACATATCAACACCTTTCTTTATTCTGGATGACTTTTGTATTGCAAGAAAATTCTCAACCTGCAAAATTGATTTTGGACCTTTGATCGATTTTGGACCTCTTCTTCTTGGATCATTTGTACCCTTCTCCTAGGGCTTCCTCAAACAACATACTTTGTTCATACTCGATTAGGGCTTCCCCAAACGATTGGCTCTGATACCAATGTTAGTAAATGAATGTTAAAAGAATGAAGAGAAAACTGGAAGGCACATGGCACACTTACACACCTGCGTGTCCACCTTTTTATTAAGCAAAAAGTGGTTACATTCAGCGGGGAAGGTTGATAATTGCTCGTTAGTTAAACATTAACCAATAGCTAATTAATAACTTAAAACAATTATTTGCCTTGATGGTGATTGCATCCATATGAGTTTGTACCTTTGTCCGTTTGCACTGAAAGCTATGAATAAGTCCTGAAAATTGAATGACATTGTTCCCCAACTATTAAGCCATTGTACTCCAAAAACTACATTTGCTCCCCCAGTTGGGATGGCAAATATTTTTGAATCCAATTGATAGTCCATCCATTGAGATTTGATATGATGACATTTACCTCCACAAGAGAGTTTCTTCCCATTGGCTCTCATGACCGGAAAATTAGAGATTGGATACACAAAAAAGTTGAGCTCATTAGCTATTCTTCTGCCAATGAAGTTGTGTGTACTACATGTATCATCCAAAATTGTCACCTTCTTCTTCTTAGTATACCTGAGTACTTTGACTGTTTGCATTGTGCTTATCCCATTCAATGCATGTAGGGAGATAGTGGGGCTTTCTTCCTCTTCAAAATGTTCATGCTTGTATTTTACAACTAGTTCCTCCGCAGCTACTTCTTCCTTTTATGTAACCTTATTCTCAATAATCATTAGTCTTTTCTCACCATTGGTACACGTATGGCTTCTTGACCATTTGATGTCACAATGGCAACATAGTCCCTTTTCTCTTTTCTCTGCCTCCTATTGAGGAGAGAGCTTTGTAATTTGCCTTGGGTTAGAAGAGTTGACCACAATTCTCTCGACAACATTGGTCACATTTCTCTCTTTCCATCCATAGTGTAAACTAGTGTGAATCTTCTAGTAGCAGAGTTACTTTGCTCAATTTGTAGTGCTTGTTGCTTAACATTCCTAACTGTAGAAGGTTCCACCAATCGATCATTGTGCTTAATTCAGTCAATAAGTCCATTGATGTAGAATTGTAGCCTCTAGTAAGGTGTCGCATCTAGAGTTTGGATTTCCAAATCTCATATGCTCACCATTATATTCAGATATACATACTATTTGTTTCAGATTTGCCAATTAGATGAAATAGCTTCCCTTCCATGTAGCTCATATGCTAAGTCGTTAGTAAATTCTTCCCAACTAAGCACCTATCCTTGTTTGTCACTCATCATCCACTAGTACCCCTGACAAGGTTCAAATTCTAAATGTAATGAGGCTACTTCAACCATTGCATTCTCTAATATATTATGAAACTTAAAATACTCCTCCATGAGACTTATCCACAAAGTTAAATCTGTACCATCACACTTGCAGATGTGTATTTTGGGTAGGTTCAATTTTGGTCCTTGTAAAGGTTTCCATGTTCCTTGGTTTGTTTGTTCGGGTTGTGCCCTTCAAGGTGGTTCGGCCTTGTATGAATGGTTGGCATTGGCCCAAATCCCAAGGCTGATTATTTTGGAGCTTCAATTCAGACAAAATAAACCTATTCAAACACTCCTTTAAAGTTGTTGTAAATGGTGCAAATAGATTATCCGTGATAAAAGTAACCACTTTTTCACGTCCCAGCAGAATGGTTCCCTCAACTTTAGGTGGAGGACAATAAAGAGTCATTGGGAATAGTGGTTGTAGAAATTCATCTGATCCAAAAAGCAGGGAGGAGGACATGGCTGTTGATGTGGTTGTTTACCAAGCTCTAGATTTGTGATCAGATCAGGAAGGAAAGTACCCGGTGTGAGTGGTAACCATAAACAACTCATGCTTTGTTGACAATGAACCTTATCGGAGTTTGGAGAGCTATGCCATAATTTCGCACTAAAAAAAAATTCATGGTAACGAAATGGAGCAGGTGATCTGAAAGTCAGATCACATCGATGATGAGAAAAGTGGTAAATATTTTAACATTGAAAGATGATGTACCTGATATTCCTCCCAATTTTTCTGGTGTGTGCATATAAATTGCAGTATTTTGATATAAGAAAAGTGGTAAATAGTTTAATATTGGAAGCTAGTGTTACTGTTTTGCTGGTGTTAGAAAGCCCTGTTCCTTCCTTGAGACCATAATTCAGGTATTTTATAATTTTCAACTAGTGTCACGAGCCATACTAACCAATCATCAAATTTGAAGGGTTTCCATTTCAACGGTAATTTCATATTGAGCTCTGCCTCAAAGGTCATGGTCTTTCTTAAAAAAAGTTATGATAAATTAAATATGGATATGTAAATGTTTATATTGTGCATAGTATTACCACTATGACAATATTAATTTCTACAGCTAATCCATAATTACCTGAGGAATGAGTTCGGACTCCTCCAGATATATATAAATAATAATAATTTTTTGGTATGCAAACAATAATGGAGAGTTATGCAGTTTCATACCATTTGGATTGTTCTCTTATAATTTCTCAAAATAATGACAACATTACCACTAAACCATGGCTTCCTAGATAACTCATTATAATTTATATCATACGGTTATAGTCACCCATCAAACACAGTTTGGAGATTTGTTACTTGAGAATGAAACTCTATATGTTCCACACTACATATTATTTTATTGGAGTGTCATTTGAATTCACATTAAACAATCTTAATAAATACAATGACCATCGTAATGTTGAAACCTTAAATCACTTGATGGTGGTATAGTGAAAACCTTAAATCATTAACCATCATAATTAATTATCAAACTTTCAAAATATTCTGAAAAGTGTAATCATTCAATTATAAATGTATCTTGAGTGAGGGCATTTATGATAGGAGATAGGTAGTGGGAAAGATGCCATGGAAGGTGAGGGCAATACCAAAGGTGGCGTGTGGTATTGATGCTTCTACGCGATAATCAGCCATTCAGCTTTAGGTATGCATTGGTGAATATTTAAGTAGTTTTATTGCATACCACATATGGAAGCTAAGGCGAAGGATAGATGATAGTGCATAGGGTGATACAATCTTAGGGTAAATATAAATGTGTGTGTGTGTGTGTGTGTGTACAGACTAAGTACAAACTAAACACCCTTGCCAAGAGTGAAAGGTACTTTCAAAAAAGGTGAACTCCAAAGACAACCCATATTTGGGTGAAGCATTTCTATCTATATCAATTTCACAAAAGAGAGGCCAGCTAAATTAAAAACTCGCACCTAGCTACACAAATGTCAAATTCCAAGGGAAGGCGATGCCGCTAGGCGAGTGGAACAAGTAGAAACATAAGGGCGACAGAGTGCTAGGCAATTCACTCTAGCATAATGCTTTCAGCGATACCACTGCCTTTGTCTAGCGTGGCAGCCTTGGATAGTGTGGCAGGCAAGGCTATCAATGCTAAGGATATATTTAATCACAAGCGTCAAGCAATAAAACTTATATCATCATAGATAATTACAATAAATTTTAATTTCAACTCCTCTTGAAATAGGGAACTTCATGGTTGAGTATATTAGCAAAGTATACTCGAACAAACATAATAAAAATTTGTTTTGCCATCATCAAGGATCGCCAAACTGCTTTGACAGAGCAGTTTTTCCTCTCTATAACTCGGATAGTTGAAATCTTTATATAGTTTCTAGAGTTACCGTTTTAAACATTCTTATCTATGGACATTATATACCCCATTTTTGTATGTGGCTCCACATTATATACTTGAGTATGCGGCTCCATATGTTACTAATTTGGCATAAGCAATACTTATTTGTCATTAACTAATTATATTATATGCAATTTATGTGATTCTTTATGATTGTGAAGTTTGGGATGAAAGCATAGAATAAAATTGAGCAAATATAAGAACAGTTCATTATTTATAACTTCAAAATTAATATCAATAAACCTTACTCTATTGAAAGAGAAGTAATAAAATGATATAAAGGATTATATATTTATTGTATGAATGCCACCGCAACAAGTGCTACTAGTTTAGATATCTCAAATACACATCTAAAAAAAATCAAGAGCAATCAATCTAAAGGTGCCTATTTGTGTTTGGATGGTATGAGACAAACCCAACATAGATGCCTCGAGATTGATATCTTCGGCATTTTTTAGATGTGTATTTAAGATATCTGAGCTAGTTATATATAAATAATATTAACATAAAAGAGCAAAACAGTGTGACAAAAAACATCAATGGTAAAGCAAGATATATAAAGTTCGCAAAACCTGCACACACATGGAACTCATGACTTGCAAAGGCATGTCTATGTGTATTTTTTTAATTGGATTGAAGTGGCTGGTTTACTTTTGTATATTGTCTTGCAGAGGTATGTTTATATGCACCATGTATGTTTTTAGATTTATACAATAATTGTCAATGTTGTGGTTGTGCATATCCATGAGTTTAGGACAAAAATTTCAAATAACCTCTATTGTAATATTTATATACTACCTTCAATTTTTTCGTTATAATTGTTTGAAGGATCCCCCAAATACACAAACAAATTCACCTCCATCACTAAACTTCCTAGAAATGGGGTTGTTCTCCGTGATTTGATGTGGATTTACATTTACAAGAGTATTGATCTATATGCCTTGATAGAGGAATATTTTTTTAAGCAGGATGCTACTATTGCAGCAATAGCCTTCTCAACAAGGAGGTCTTGATATTGCAATGTAATTAAAACTAGCACAAATCCATCTTAATGTGGATCTAATATGCACCGAGAGGCATCCAAAAACACTCAAGATGCCATGCCACCATAATATAAGTGTAAGCACATAGGGATTGGCACCTCAAATCTTTATGATAACTCTAGGTGCATATCAAATCAAATATTATAATGGATCCATGCTAGTTTCCAATATTTTTGAATTGCTAAATTGGGTATTGGGGTTCGCTAATTTTTGTTTAAGATTTCTTAATTTCTACATTAGTATATGCAAAATTAATGTTTGTTCATTTCTAAATTAGGGTTTGTAACTTTGTAAATTAGGATTTGCTAGATCCTGAATTAGTGTTAATTTCTAAATTAAGGTTTCCTCTTTTGGGATTTCCTATTTTTTCGCTGAAAACTATAATAATCAGTTAGCAAACTCTAATACTTAAATTAGTGTATTAAATTTTTAAATTTAAATAAGGGTTTTTTAAAATTATAGTTTGCTACTTTCTAATTTCTAAATTTAGGCTTCCTAAAATAGGATTTCCTAATTTCATATTAAACCCCTTGATGTCCCAAATTTCTGAGTAAAACTCTCATACCTATTTAGAAAACCCTAATGCCTAATTAGTGTATTTGAGTTTTCTAATTTTTAAATTAGAACTTGTTAATTTCTAAATTGGGGTTTGTTAAATCAGGGTTTCCTAATTTCTTATCAAAACACTTCAAATCCTAAATTTTCAATAGAGAAAAATGGGAAAAAGGGGTTTGCTAATTTATAATATAGGATTTGGTAGGTTAGGGTTTCCTAATATCTAATCAAGACCCTAATACCCAATTAAGTGTTACGTTTTTTTTTCTCATCTTTATATTTGGGTTTCCTAGTTTCTGATCAAAACCCTACAAATTCTAGATATACCTTTGTAGCTAGTGAGTTCCGCTTGAGTGCATTTTGTTTTGTAAACTCCCTATTTTTTTTCTGTAATATACATTTTTCTATCAATTATCTCTTATCACACCATTTTACTCTCATTATATTTATGCTTATATAATGAATAGTAAAAAAATATTGTAATAAACACACCGCCAACATTATAAATTGAACTTTTCATAAACTGTTCAAAGTGCTATCTGCTTGAGATTTTTTGATTTATAATGATGACTACATATGTTATATTTTTCTCTTTTTTTATGTATTATTACTAAGAGCTCCATAACTATAAAAAATATCCACCAACAATGTTTCCCACGCATCCATCCATCACCAACCCACATAAAAATTCCAAGTTTCTGTGGGGTGTAGAATGCACCTCTTGAAGCAAATTAACAGTCCGTCCACTTCTCTGTACAATTTAACTGCCAACTGTCTTTTTTTAAAATAAAAATCAAGGATATATTATATATTAGTAGGTAAAATAGTGCAAAAACCTCAGATCCATCGTATCAAACAGTCGGGATCTGAGAAGTGAATGCCTTACACATTTTCTGTAGTATTAACCAGCATTCTTAGCTTACATGAACCATCTGATAGTTATATGCTAAGATAACTTAGACGCAACGTCACATAAAAATAAAAAAATTAACTATTTACATAAGACTAATAACATTACATCTAGACTGAAAAATATAAAACGCTGAAGTTTTTTAATAAAGAGCAGCATAATAATTTTGAACAGAACTTTAGCATCATTGCAACGTTTTCCTAAGCTGAGAGGCATGAGAATGTGTAATTTGCAGCAACTACTCCCATAGCCAACAACAGTGCCATCTCCACCATATCAACAACCGATCAAAATTCATAGGGCCCCTAGTGGGCATCCCAAGTAATTCTGAGTGCAGTTGTCGCCTGCATCTAGAGTTGCTTCCCAAGAAGGCCAAAATAGGTAGCAGCTTGCTGGGCTATTGGCCTGAAGATCAGTCCCAACCTTGTATCTAAATGCTGGGTATTCGTTGTGCCCAAACTAACAGCTGCGGTAGGACTAGCGCATTTGGGCCAGAGTGTTAATGTTGGGCTTGCCCATCATTTCTGTTGCTCTATTTCTGGCAGCTTCTTGGAATCAGAGGTCCTAAAAGGTAATCATCTTTATTTCTATTGTTGAATACAAGACACAAGCTGATAGAAACATATATCCGGCATGTTGTGTTGAAACTTGAAAACCATGATCACCAAGCTTTTTACATAATGATTTGACACTAATATTGATCAATTGGAGGATCGTGGTGATAATAACTTCACAAAGCATCAGTTCAAGAGTTCTGTGTGAATTTGCAAAGATCCTTGATAACCAAAGGCATTCCCATCAGGATGATTGTCAGCAGGTAACCCCAACATCCAGTGTACTCAGATGGCATCAAAGGCCATTTTGGGATCAAATGTAAGGGCCAATGAACTGCTTGAGAGGTACTTGTGCACATAGTGAGCCTGTTGGCGATTAGTAGAAGGGCCTCTCACATGAGGCATCAGATTGCAGTAATCTGCAAGTGAATAGACATGCATATATGGATGTGGTGACACGGAGAGTGAATTTTCCCTTAATGTAGGGCTTGCATTGGGGTGTACAGCATTTAGATTGACAAGTGAGCAGGCAGGGCTTGTACCCATTGCATTCCAGGGCTGAAAACTCGATAATGCTGCATGGTGGGTCAAACCAGCCTAACATGCATTTCCTCATCCTGCATCTTTATTGGATTTTTCTCACTTGTGAGCTGTTGTGGAGGCCTGATACCTCTTACCTAGGGGTTATTATAGTAGCACTGGATAGTGGACTGCCTTATCTTTTTCCTGTGAAACACTTTGAGAGATTTTGCATGGACAATTGGCATGTCCGTCTACAGAAATGCTTTGCATAATTTATAGACAAAATTTGGAGCCTTGGACTCCTCAAAGGCACCATGCTTATACAGCACGGCAAGGATTGATGTGTTGCAGAAACTTTGGTGAGTGGAGGGATAAATAGATGGGGTGAGGGGGTAGGTTGTAATTAATGAAATATTGGATAGTTGTAAGGGTAGGTTAGAGAAAGGGGGGAAGAAGGACAAGAGACCATAGGATGATCTAGGAAAGTGTTAGTAAAGTGCGTTGAAGTAGAGGAATCGACTATAATTAAAAAATCGTATAAGTCCTATGTGGTAATAAACTATGATGTTAACTTTACGCAAACTTTCTGGTTTAGAAATAATTGAGGATCATTAAATTCAAGTGGTTTTAGCTTTTCTAGTCTAATATTTTCTAACCACCTTGGAGTTATCAATAGTTCATTGTACCTTTTTATTAGACCCAGAGTGTTTGATGAGGCAAGTTTGGGTGGCAAAAGGTCAGTCAATGCATTTTTGTGCCATTTTTTGAACCTGACGATGGTAGAATTTTCTCAAGAACACGATCCAAAGATCAATTATTTTTTCCGTCATCCAATAACACCACTGCACTATTTTAGTGTATGTGGGGATGAATTCTAACCTGCATTTTCATTCTTGATGATGTTTATAATAACCCATGTATCTCCTTCAATATGGAGATGGGTGATGTTGGCTTTTGCCACTAACGGGATCCCTCGAAACAGAGGCCATTATTCAACAAAATTGTTGGTTTGTGTACCAATACTTCGATGATAGCTTATAATGGTGGTTCCTACAGCTCCTTTGTTGTCTTTTGAAGCTTCATCAAAGCTTTAACTTGTAATATGGTGGTTGGGGTGGTTCCCTATCGTAATTCTTCGCACTTTAAAATGATGGAGCTTATAATGATATGGGATGTTCCATATTCCACAATTTTGGAGCTCTTCCTTGATAACTAGAATTTGGTTGGAGATTTGGCACCATGGATCAATTTCACAATAGGGATTTGACCTTTTGAATGGATGACTCCCGATAAAACTCTTATTATCAAGTTCCAATCACCTGAGGATTGCTTAGGAGCTCTGAAATCTAAAAAGAAGCTCTTTTATCTCCCCAATAAATTTTACTTAGATGTTGATCTCACTAGACTCGAAGTGAAGGAGCTTAAACAAGCTCAAGCCTTGGTTGTCACTGCTAGGAAAGAAAACACATGGGCAGTTACTTGGGATTGTAGGGCTGTGATTCGTGCTTCCCCATCCTTAGGGTGGTCACATTCTTTATCATCTACATAACGGCAGGCGAGGGTCTCAAACAACGATAGTGGCATCTCCATTGCTTGTTGGAATTGTAATAGTGCTCCGAGTACCTTTGAGGATGTGATCGCACTATGATATCTCATCTTCCTTAGTAAGACCCATGAAAGCCCAGAGCAGGGGCTCCCTCCAATTATAGGTTACTTTCGGGTCTCAACTTGTCGACGTGAGACACATAGATCAGGTAGTGTTTGTGGATACGGTGGAGTGGCTTGCCTCAGTCATGACAACCTCAGCTCCAATGTTGTATTCGTAGCTTCTAATGTACATTCTAAATACATGTGGTTGCATGTTCAGAGGGGCCCACCTCCTATATGTGATTTCTTCATTGGAGCATGTCATTCCCCCAATATTTCATCACCCTTCAATGTGTACGTTGATGGGAACCCATACCTTGACCTTTATCCGGAGATTTCACATTATTCTTCACTAGGAGATGTTCTTCCGGAGGACTTCAATGCCCTTACAAGGACCCACCAGACCTATCCATGATCTTTCACAATTCGGTTTATAAAATTAACTACATGCTTACATATATAGGCTAGTGATCTCCTACTTTCATGGAGTTAACCTTATCACAAACAACTACACTATCCCTACTTTATAGGGATGAGCTATTATCACAACTCATTATCCACTTGCACACATACAAAAAGTAATGTCACATACTAATAATCCTAACATTCCCCCCCCCAACCAGTGTGAACATAGGGACAAAAACCACACCATATGTACTAGAAACTAATATGTGCGTCAACACATATGTCCAAAAACTGACCAAATATGCACTCTGCTTCTAGTGATAACCTACATACGTAAACACAATTGTTCACGCTCCCACTTTCAGTGACTACTAGGCTTCTCACCGATATATCACTTACATCTCTGTTTCTAGTGATAACCTATATAAATAAACACAGTTGTTCACACTTTCACTTCCAAAGAGTGTTGGGCTTCTCACCGTCATATCATTTATGAAGTAATTACACAACAAGGAATACATACATTTGTTTATATGAGGGTTGGGTTTCTCACTGAATTTTGCATTTGTAGCCTCTATCATTGATCGTTGCCACTCAATCATGAAAAACGTAAACGGTAGTCACTACATTGATTACCGTTCTCGACAAAGACATTTTTCCTTACATGTTTCCAAGGATGTCAAGTTCACCCAATAATGCATCCATTACAAAGAGAATTTTTTTATATTAACTATTAACAACATTCACGAATTTTATTCTAACTACACACACAAAACTAGAACATTCTTCTAAACAATATATTAAAAACTTTAAATGTCAAGATATTGACAATTAGTCTATATAACAACTATATATTTAAATAAAACATGAATTAACCTATAGACCACAAATATTACAAAAGACTTTAAAACAACATATACTACACGAACAAACCATAGAATAATAATAAACTTAAATAAAGTCTAATTTTATAAAACCTAGCCATTGTCTTATAAACACACACACACACACACACACACAGAATGGTAAAACTATGGAAGACTACAAATCTTAAAGATGATTGTGGGCAATGCATGGACAGAGGGCAACACTACACACACGCACACGGAATGGTAAAACTGTGGAAGACTAGAAATCTTTAAGATGATTGTGGGCAATGCAAGGACGGTGGGCGACATTAGCATAGAAGGCATATGGGACTGATTTTAAGAACAGCTCGCATGCAGTGAACAAATTCAATAAAGTGTACAAGATGGATAATGAGCCACTAGACACTAGTAGAGTTGGACATGTTGACAACAAGATGTCAGGTATTGATGTTTGCATGCAGGGGGACAAAGCTCACCATTTGATAACAGATCAATGGATGAGAAATATTACATGGTGCATGGCAAAGTGGTAGCATCAAACTCTTGTTGCCAAGGACGTGACTATATAACCCACAAGTGATTGATAAAGATTGATCATACTGTGGTTGAACAATGATGACAATGAACAAACAAAGACGCATAGAACTATGTAATACACAACATCAATAGAGGATGATCAAACGGTTGTTTGGAAGGTTTGAACATTGAATACTAGACAACATATGCACGTCTACAAAACAATAGCATGCAAAGTAACACTTCAGACCTGCACAAATGCATAGAGATTGATTGTCAAATCAGACTAGGTAGAGGATGATCAAATGCATGCTTGAAGCACGACATGCCCAAGCACACAATGAAAGCTCAGATTATACACATGGATTTGAAAATAAAGTCTTGTAATACACAATGAATGAATTGATGATTTTCGAAGTTAACAAAATGCATGTGAATGTAGGACAGAGATAATGTACATAGCTGCAAAAGATCCATAATACAACATATGAAAGAAAATATCAATGCCTAAGCAAAAAAAAAGGATACCTCAACAAATTTGAAACTACGTTATTCTTCACTAAAAACTTAATCTTTGCTATCCAAAGCGCTCATAGCTCTAAAGTACTTTAAAACTACAAAACAATCTTAATAAACATAAATTAAAATGTATTAAACTTTCATTTCACAGGGACAATATCAGACCAGAGCTGCCCCATGGCTAATTTCAAAACTCCATTACAAGTACAGGACTGATACCAAATAAACTAAATTGCACGATTCAATTTTATTCAACAATAAGATGCTTACATATATAGGCTAGTGATCTCCTGCTTTCGTGGAGTTAGCCTTATCACAAACAACTACACAATCCCTACTTTATAGGGATTAGTTGTTATCACAACTCATTATACATTTGCAAACACACAACAAATAATATTTTATGTACTAATATTCCTAATAAGTTATGCCTTCAGGAGTTGGATCTTGAGGAGTTTGGTTTACAAAGAGAATCAATAGATGGGAATACTTCACTCACAGCCTATGGGAGGCACCTTCTCCAGATGGGGAAATCATAAAGTCTCCACATTATCAACACGCTTCCTTGTTTCCTTGATATTGGTAGATTCGCCTGTTTCCCCCATGGGGGAGGGCGGGGGGGGGAGAAGTGAGCGTAGTGGATTATGTTCTTAGTTGCTGATCCCTATCCCCCACATCCGAGACTTTCTTATTTCCCATCAGCTCCCACTAGCCGACCATGTTGCCTTGACTTTCACCTTACATGTTTGCTTCTCACTCCTTTCGCCCACTGCCTCATGTACATTGGGCAAATATGGTCAACAACATAAATATCCTCTAATATAGGAAAGAGAGAAGACCATACTAGGACCAACTACATACAAGAAGCGGCATTGCAAAGTGGGTTGGAAGCTATAAGCATGTGTTATTTTTAAAAGGGGGTATCAAGGATATTAAAAAGAAACTACATGCAAGGAACTAGCGAACAAGGGCAACCTAGATCCAAGATGGTAAGAATCTAAACTAGCAAATATAAATGCCAAACAACTATAAGGGTTGTAACTACATGCAAAGTTAGTCAAAACTAATCTAAGCGTGGATAAAGGAAATCAAAATATAGTTGTATCTGCAGGCCTAGATAACCTACACTAATATAAGCATAAGGATAATCTTAGAGAGGAGAAATGTAACAATGAACATACTACTCTAACGATATGCCAAATATATCTATCTACTAGAGTACATAAAAAAAAAAGATTAGGGATAAGGATACTTAACTTGAATAGACTTGTCAGCGCATCAAATTCCCCCTGGGCTCTAGTGGCACTTTGCAAGAGATATTGTACGTAAAGATCTCAAATGGCAAGGATGAAGACCTAAGTATCCTTAATTGAGGACTCCAAAGACTAAGGAGCACCTCCTTGGTTCATCTTCCTTTTATAAAGACCTTGGCAAGACTAGACCTCCACAATAATATGTTGTTATCTCCTAATTTCGCATATATACTTAAAGCAGACTTTTCATGTGCAAGCAAAGCATATGAGGGTTGTTCTATTAAAATGACATTTGGGAACCTTATAAATACCATTTGAAATCCTAAAAGTGACCTAGCTAAAATGTCAGCAAAATCATTCCAGCTCAATTCAATATAATGAATCAAGGATGACATAGTACTGGGTCTGCTAGGCCGATCTAGTACAAATACACAAACAATTGAATTGATCAAGATTGATTTAGTAAGAAGCGAGAAAACAACTAAATCAACAAGGTTGATTTAGTAGGAAAAGTATACAGACTGGAAATAGACTATATTGGCCATGTGGATTTAATAGGAAATACAAGTTATGATATACAAGACTAGATCAAATTAGTGGGGAAAAGTCATGAAACTTAGTATAAGAGTAATGAATGGGAAAGGAGACCCAAAGGAGTCTAAACAGAGCTGGAGGCATGACGGTGATGATATGCAGGTATGACGAGATGATATGGACCTCTCTTGCAAAGAACCACAAACCAACCCCACCCCTTTCTTGATGCACTCCTTAAGACGTGCACTCCAAGAGATTGATTGTTGACAAGTCCTATAAAAGATATAGTGAATAAGTGAAAAATATAGGTGTATACACCTTCCACCATGCCCCCTATCACTCGCCACACCACAATCCACTTTGATGATGAGTATGCCATTGACTATGTTGCCCAGCTCTCCCAACTTATGTTTGGATACTATTCCATTCCTTCCACCACTGTAGAGTCTATGTATGAGTTTTTATGTCATACCCTTTGGGACACAACCCTTGACTTTTGCCCCCACACTAGAGCAAGTCATCTAGATGTAAGAAACTCGCATTACTTTCATTGGAGAAAACAATAATCTCTATGGGGGGCAAGTATGGAGGGATTGTAATGGGCTAGGACAAAACAAAGTCTCTTATGCAGGGATTTACACTCATCATCGTACCAATAGTTCACAGGGCATGATCCATGGGGATGAGGTGAGCTAGAATAGTGCTACCCTCCATCATTCCCCTAAGACCTTTCACACACTCTCCTCCTAAGGAAGACCCCCGCTTCTAACATCAATCCCCTGGCATGGGTTTCCTATGCTAGCTCTCTCTACGACATCCAGAGCAACTTGTTGTCAATGTTTCTACCCCACCATCATCCTTTACTATTTTATCTATCAATACAGTTAAGAGGGCTATTCAAAAGTTATGTACCAGCAAAGTACGAATTGCGAAGGCCTTCAAGCTGAGTTCCTCAAATATGTCGTGGATTTCCTTGCCTTCCCATTAGCAAAGCTTTTTAAAAAGGTTGTTTGCTCACATTTTCCTTGATCTTGGTCGCAATACATAATCCATCCCATTCAAAGTCTGGGTATAACTCCAACCCTAGCAACTACAAGACCATTACGATTGGGCATACATTTTCCAAACTTTATGCCACATTATTAAACATGTAGCTTTTAGAGCACTTAGAGAGGGCTAATCTTAGAGCAGGTGGCAAGGCGCCTTCAGGACAAAATACCAAACAATTGATTACGTCTTTACACTCTAAGCTATTATTGAGGAGGCTCGTCATCGGTCTTCCAAAGTATTTTGTTGTTTTGTAGAATTCTGGAAAGCCTTTGACTCAGTTCCGTGGCATTTTGTCTTCCAGACGCTGCATGATGTCAAATTCCAAATTCTCCCATTACCACCAATTGGAGGCTCTATGAGACAGTTGTTGCACAATTTCATACTTCTCCTAGTATTTCTAGCTTTGTGAAGAATACCATCAAGGTCAAGCAAGGATGCCCTTTCTCTTTGACTCTCTTTACCATTTACATCCATGAGCTAGACAATTTTATTCGACAATAAACCCATGTAGATGATGCTTGCATTTTACATGACCTGGTGATAGCCAGTATTTCTAGCTTTGTGAAGAGTACCATCAAGGTCAAGCAAGGATGCCCTTTCTCTTCAACTCTCTTTAGCATTTACATAGATGAGCTAGACGATTTTCTTCGACAATATACCCATGTAGATGATGCTTGCATTTTACATGATGTGGTGATAGCCATACTCCTTTTTGTCAATGACATTGTTCTCCTCTCTCACATTGCCGATGGTTTATAGAGACAACTCGATGTCCTTGCTCAATTCTGTGAGCTTCGTCAACAGGTATTCAACCTTAGCAAAACTAAGGTCATGATATTCAACACCTCTAAACATTCTCATGCCCTATGTTCTTCGGATAGGTTACATCTTTGGGCCCTAATAGATGTCAACGTTGTTGGTATACTTGGGGGTCTAGTTTTCCGGACCATATTTTAGTATGAAGCCTGCCTCTAGGTCACGGTTTTGCAAGGGATATGCCTCCCTATTTTTCTTGGAGCACCAATGCTTTCAAATCCACTTCCAAGATATCCCTTTGAAGATGAGCCTCTTTGATACAAACATCAAGCCTGAAATTTTATATGGGTTTGAGGTTTGGGGACCTGGTCTAGGTTCCGTTAATTGGGATCATATTGAGAGGGTCCAAACTCTCATGATTCAATGTATGATTTGTTGTAAACGGGTTACTCCTCGGTGCATCGTCCAACCTGCGTTTGCCGCTCAACCTCTATGACTTGAGACTATCTTCAGGTTTACTTTCTACATTCATAGACTCATAATCATGGGGAATTCAGCATCAGGCCATGTAACATATCCATACATAGCCCTATGTTCTTCGGATAGGTTACATCTTTGGGCCCTAATAGATGTCAACGTTGTTGGTATTCTGAGACTAGATTTCTCCTTCAGTCTATCGGCATCTCTATTGACAGGTTACCTCCTTTCAGGCACTCTACAAATGCCCCTCCTTGGCTTCTTCCCTTAAAGGAGGTCATCATTAGAGTTGTTTCAGCTAATACTACAAGTAGTACATCCAAGTCAATTGGACCTCTCATTCTCAACAGCGCAACCCCAAGCTTGCCTTTTATGCAAAGCATTTCTTGTGAGTAGTGGATGGTGTCATTCATTGCCCTATCTCTCTCTAGTGTCGGTCTCACGACTTGAGATTTCCCAGCATCTAGTTGAGGGTATGCTCACACCAGCTAGAAGTTGAGACTAATCATCATATTCTACATGAAGACCGGATTTGTCATCTTTGCCCCATCCAAGAGGTGAAAACTAAGGAGCGCATCATTTTCAGATGCCCTATGTATTATGAGGTCTAAGGGAGATACCATTGTCTATATAGAGACTCAAGCAACTGTCAATCCACTTTCTTTTGGTACCCAAATCAATGGTGCTTGGCCCTTTTTCTTTGGGAGGTTGTTACCCTTCGACACAAGTCCCTGCAAGGAGCCCCTAGAGCCCCCATGCTTATCACTTCATTCTTTTAGCCCCTCACAAAGATTGGTTTCATTAAGCGCCCTTTGGATACTTTTGCTTCACACACTACGGGGGGGAGGTCAGTAAGGCAGCACTCATCTCAACACAACACTACTCCTAAGGTACCCCAACACACTAGCTCTCAACAACGGGGATCCACTCCCACTTAGCATCATGGATCTGCTCCTTGACATTGTGGCTCTCCTTCGTGACTGCCCTCTGATCTGCGAAGGCAAGCACACATTACTAGTTTCTTTGTTGCCATGTGAGCTTCTTCAACCTTGGATGTTAGGATAGATTCTGGGGGGGGAGTGCTTTGCTTCCTCCTAGGATTACCCAACCTGGCTCCCTCATCCCTATACATTCCTCGAGGATCATTATCAAATTCTGCATTAGCCCTTTCACAACGATAGATGATGTAACAAATGATTCCTCTATCCCGGGCATGGTCGAAGATGTTTGATGGGACTACCATCTAGCCTTTTCGATTTTTGACTTTCATCAGCCAATGCTTTTCAGGGGTTCTCACTCCCCCCACATGGCTATTTGTATTGTTACTCTACCCACAAGAGTTTGGGGATTTTCTTGCGTTGGGTTTACCCCATGTTTACTTTCAATGCTTTTGTTCTTATTTTATTTACTTAGTCGATGTTCCTAGGGTCCTATTACCCTAGCTCTTTTTATTGTAATTGGGTGTACTCTCAAGTCCCTTTGACCTACTTTTGGTCATTCATGGACATTAATATATTTTATTTATTATTTATTTCTTTCCGATGATAAGTTCTAGAAGATGAAGGTTGAAGTCGAACTATGAATGATAATCTCCATTGTGGTTATCCATATTTATTCAAATCTTCAAGGCAGCAATAATTTGGTTGTACCAAGGTGGTTGGACTTCGAAGGAGATTGACACCATTCCCCAATGTTTCATTAGTGTATGAGTAGTGGAGAAACAAGTGATCTATGTTTTCCCCTGCTTCTAACAATTAGGACATCTAGAGAGACCAATTCAGCACTTTTTTGTAACTTCTCAGCCGTCAAAAAAAATTGGTGTACAATAAGCCATATAAAAGCTCTGATATTTTGCCACACTTTTGAAAGATAATAACAATGCACAAAATAATACAGAAATGAAACAAGACAAGAAAAGAACAGTAAATACACACCAGATTTAGATAAAACCCTAGAAATGTACACCATGGGGCAAAAGATCTCTTTGTAATACTTTACTAACAGCAAAATCAGAATTACAATGATATATCCAACCTCACTGGATCATGGTTATTTTATAAGAGGGCAAAGAAGGATCCAAAAACTGCGTCGTATGACTTCTGGAAGAGTCATACCATGTCGTATAATCTAGAAGCATCTTACTGCATTGTACGGTATCATACCGCGTTGTACAGTGGTACTGGACATAGGATTGCCATATACCACACCGCTGAAGATCTAAATATTAACTTCATCTCCTAACAGCTTTAAGCTGCCATATCTTCCCCATTTTTATTTACAATCAACCCTAGTTCTTGTAAGGCCAAATAGGCTGACGTTGTGCATTCCCCTTCTGGGGTGGCTGTCCATACTCTTTTGTCATGTGCTGTTGATAGGATGATATGCTTAACTGACAGTTCAACCAATAAGATTCTGACCTGATGATGATGGGCATGCCCAATTCTCTTGTTCATATCCTTGTCCAATTTTGTAACATGTCCCTCAGGTGGGAGGACATAATCTGCTATGTAGTTGAGTCCATTGGTTTGCATCGAGGGAGCCAAGGCATCTATTTTCAGATTTATTGGGGGATGGGAGCATTAACGTTCCAGCTGTCCTCTAAAAAAATTACCCTTTTACCATTTCTGACTTGCCATGTTACTTTCTATCATTAAAGGATTGATCCCACTTTTAGTTGTTTTGCAATTGCTGATCCGACTCCGAAGGGCAACCAAAACATCATCCTGTAATCGAGGCCAAAATTCCAGCTTATAATGAGGTTCCATGGGGTATCTAGAATCTTGAAATCTCTCCAAACTGTTTCTATAGCCGGAGACTTGTTAAAAGGCTAAAAATTCTATATTGCCGTCACCTTGCATTTTTGGTTGAGTGATTTTTTACCACAGCAGGAGCGGGTAGTGGAATACATCTTCTACTCCTCTCCACAAAAAGTTCCTCTATAATGTAACCATTACGATTTCCACATGCCATGGCAGTGAAAGGAGAATTAAAAACTGAACTAATACAGCTTGCAGGATTGCTTGTATTAGCTGCATTTTCCATGCCAAAGAGAGCCACCCATTTTTCCAATGGTTCAGTTTTGCCTCCATTTTACTTAGTGTGTTTTCCCAAAAGATTGAGAGAAATGCCAATGAAGAGGGAAGCTCAAGTAGGTCATTGGTATTTCCTCTTTCTTTGAAGCCCAGCATTGTTATGATTTTTCTCTCTGCGCCATTATGTTAGCAAAAAGTGCACTTGATATGTGGGCTATATTGCAAGGGAACCGAAAACGGAAACAGGTCCAAAACGCAGAAAGGCAGATTTTCAAAAACGCTTGGTTTGGAAACAACCATACAATATACTATATAAAAAATATAAATATATAAAAAACAATGCATAATACTCATATTAGTCCATAAAAGATAAAACACTTAAAAAATATGGTATTCATGAAAGTTCAAACATTCAACATGCTTAAAATCTCACATGTTCATATATCATGTGGCATATCATGTGTTATGGCGAAGTTTCAAACTTCAAAGACAAAATGTAAATTCAAAAGATTATAATTTAGAATAAATCATATAGATTGTCTTCAAAATCACGAATGCCACTCCCACTAGCTCCACTCTCCACCCACTGTGTAGAAGCATCCAAGTCAGTAAGTAGTCTTTGATGAATATCCCAGAGTTTGTTAGGCCCTATAGTATAGTCCTCAGACTTATGTGACAGTTGGCACAAATTGGAATGCACAAATACCAAATCTTCAGCCTTCTTGGATGCCAACTTGTCTTGTTTAGTTGAGTGGATAAAGGCATATGTGCTCCAATTCCGCTCTACTAAAGAATTACTAGCCAACTGTTACAAAAAAAGGCTGTTGAAAATTTCAAATTAGTAACAATGTACAAAAATATATGTTAGTGACTTAATAATATTTTCAATGCACACATAAGTCATGATCATCATCCCATTAAAACACAGTAAAAGTGGAATAAAAGCTGCATGAAATGAGAAAAACCTGTCTTTTTTTTTTCCTTCGAGCTGCTCCTTGTTGCTCCTTGCTTCTAAATTTCTCTTCAAGTTGCTGCTAAATTCCTCCTTGCTCTTGTAAAAAAATAGCAATGGCTGCCTCCTAAATTCCTCATTGCTCTTGTGAAAAATAGCAATGATGAGAGAGTATTTTTCCAATGCATTGAGTGTGTTTATATAGGTTTCACATAGTGTATTCTAGAAGACTATGTTTTTTTTTAATGTTTTAGCTGTTTTTTTGAACTTGGTCAAAGAGTCTACCACCGGAAACACCCAGGCATGTGCCAGAAACATACGGTACATTTCTGGCACATACCCAGGAGTTTCCGGCAGCATTTCATACCGGAAATGAATCCAGACAGGAAGGGGCAGGAAGGGGAAGGGCATTTCCTCGCAACATAGTTTGTGGTTGTTTATTTGCTGTTCTGATGCAAATTGATACTTCTCCAGCAGTATTTTTAGGCACATACTGTGAGCCACGTCTGAAGAGCAAAGACCATGTCCCTTAAAGTTGAACTACTCAAATAAAAGGAAAAACTGACCATTGTGAGGGTAGAAAAGTTCCAGAAACCCAGAGCAATGGCCTTATTATACACAAAAAGAAGAATATTGTGCCCACTCAATCGAGAACATAGTGACTGCAAAAGCAAGAAAAAAAAATCGCAGCCACAACATAAACAAGCAAAGCATATTCCATACGAACTGGAAGAAGAATTAAGAGCAGTCTAATTTTGAAAAACAAGCAGGACGTGCTTAACCAGTAAACTATTGAGAAAATTTCAATACAAAGGAATGAAGTCACTTCAGTTATTGACCCAACAGCCAGAAATTAGATTTCTTGAAGAAGCAAGTGAAAAATAGAAGGCTAGACAAAATCATGATGCATAATGGTCTTCACAAACAGAATTCAACACTTTCTGTAATCATGTTACATAATGGCCTTCATAAACAGAATTCAACACTTTCTTTAACATTAATAGGATCTCTGTATGCTCATTTTGCATGTTTTGAACATACATTTAGACCCAAGAATTCAACACTTTCTTTAATCATGTTACATAACAGTCTTCACAAACAGAATTTAACACTTTCCATATGTTCATATTGCATGTTTTGAACTTACCTTTAGACCCAAGAATCTTCCAACAGATGCAAAAAGACACAAAATACTCTTGTTACGGAGGCTGATGAACACTTCTGCAGGTGTCAGACTGCCCTGATTCAATGCATCTTCACATTCTGTAACTGCAGATGACAACATAAGATTCCTAGAAGAACGAAGGAGAAAACGTCCATTCCTGCAATGCAAAACATATATATTTAGAATTTGCATCAAAATCAATTATAAATTTACATGCATATATTTACATCATTGGAAAATTCCACATAGCCTCTGAGCTTATCACAAACTTGACAATGGACATGAAAATCAGTTACTGATCATGCAGCTGCTGTCTTCCACAAGTCTCCAAGGATGTTCTCTTATGTGGATCTTTTCAATGGTCGCTAAAACTTCACCATTCATTAATCCAAGAGTCACAAGTAAGAATGATACAGATGGTTACTTAAATAAATTGTTTTACTGGAACTTCACTGGTTCGATCAAACCTATAGTAAATTTTTCAAAAACATAGTGTCGATCCAACATGGTTCAAGTTTGCGGTGTTTGTAACATGAAGGGCTTTACATAGTTTTCTTAATCATATACCCCAAGAAAAATAGTTTCAATCAGAATATTAGACATTTACTCCACAAACAGAACTATATCATGGCGTCTATACCAGTAGCATGAGCGTACATACTGATGTCCGCAAATGGTTGAAAAAGGGACATGCCGATGCCAGATACAAAAGTGTGTGCAGGCATGTACAAAGTGCAACCCCAAATCAGGGCACATCATTCAGATTTGAGGGTGTCTAGAACAATATACCCAATAACAACACAGTAAACAAAAAAATGAGACCATCACATGACCTTTTGGTTTGCCATAGATCCCTTTGAACAATTATGGGATGATTCAGAACACAATTGTTCCTCTCCGTGAACAAGGGAATTATTGTCCTGTCTTCTCCTCTAAGATATCAATGGCAGGGAATTCAAATCATGAGTCAGTTGCTATACATTCAATAGCAGAACCCATTTGTTGTACTGACCATTGAAAGTGTGACCACCATTTATTGGTCATTACCTCCCTTCAGCTATACACAATATGAACCATTTTTGGTGCTGGAAATTAACCATGGCACATGACTCTTGAGCTGTCTTATAATTATGGTTGTTTAAAAAAAATTGCAGCTGGAAGATGGGTCTCCACCCCATGACGCAACCCAGAGACATGCAAAGATTGGGTATGGAAAACACGGATGAGGACATCTACTAGCATCAGTGAACTCTACTCGAAGAATCCTGTCATTTCCTGAAGTTTCCTAGCAAATTCCTAGATGTTACATGGAAGTTTTATGACTTTAAATTATTTATATGATTTATAGTTTCTCTGCCTTTTCATGTGGTGTACTTAAATATTTTGTGCATTTTGCATGTCTTCATTGTAATGGACCAAGTCCATTCTACGCAAACGTTGACAAATATAGCCTAGAGAAGCTTGGTGCACTAGTTTTTGAGCATGCCTTCCCTAATAAGGGTGCAATAAAGGGTCGTTCAAAGCCTGCCTTTTGCATCTACATTTATGTTTCCACCAAAATAAAATAAATATAAAATAATAAGGTACAATTTAGTTACATCCTTAGTTGGCCCATATTCCTTAGGTTTTGGGGCAGCAGGTAACCCATGCCATATATCATACACCATCATGTTTATTGCACACACTCCACATGGTGACACAATGGACTATCTATTTGCCAAGCCATTGTCACCATTCCCCTTCAATGACCTATGAACCTCTGGGGAAGCGAGCCTCTTGAAGTTAACGGAGGTAACCTAGCTTGGTCTCAGACCCAAGGCCACAACCTTGTCAACTTCAAGGCACTCATCTTGACTTGTTTGGAGGGAGGCATTGCTCTTGTCGAGACGCCAAAGGTGATGGTTTATGATCCACCTTTTCCTATTATAGCCTTTGTTTTTCCTATTTTGAAATTTATTTCAACAATTGCCCCATGCACATGTGCAGCCAAACACTAACCCAATCACTAGCCCAATCCTGCTTTTTTAGGCTATACTCGAGTGCAGCTTGAGCTATGTTCAAAACTTACGGTTGCTTATGGCTTAATCATCAATTGATACCATTCGAATCAGCAGTGTTTCCTTCCCTTTACACAAGATTCCTTTGCCAAATCACCCACTCTGTACACCACCATCACCTGAATCCCACTTGCCATGACTCATGCCACATGCCAC
This sequence comes from Torreya grandis, assembly GCA_037957365.1. Lineage (NCBI taxonomy): Eukaryota > Viridiplantae > Streptophyta > Pinopsida > Cupressales > Taxaceae > Torreya > Torreya grandis. The sequence continues at coordinate 262,654 of JARHVA010006893.1, forward strand.
ATGCCCAGCCAACCCTAGGGTACGCCACACCCTTTCTTGGATGAAAAAGTGTTCTCATTGCTTGCATCTTGCCACCTAGATCATACCTTGCGCACCAGTTCTGCCTTTACCCTGGACTTTATATCTTTGCCTTGCCACCTTCACTACCTGCCTTGACAGCAGCCTTGCACTCAACAACAATTTCCATGCCTTTCCTACTTCATACCTGACCTTTTCGTTCCCCTTTTGCTCCTTGGTTGAGGGCACACTCATTTCTCTTGCCTTTACCCATGCCTAATTTATCCATTCAAACCTTTACCCATGACAAATGCAGACAACAGATGGAATGTGAGACATCAATGAGCACCAACACCTAGGCAAAGTATGTTCAAGTATCTCTTTCCTTTCTCCTAATATGCATGTGTGTTATGCCTTACTTTTTAGATCGTGTAACATCGCTCTTCCCATCATTAAGGAGGGAAATATGTATGTGCTTCAAATTGCACCCCTGATGTTTGCAATGTAGGTGTTTGAGGATGACACTATCTTCCACACCTCTTCCACCCATGACTGACAATGTATGTATTAACCTAGCCCATAACTGTTGCACGCTCGATAGTCATCCATCCTTGCATATCAACTCTTCTGCTTTGCCTAATCACAACCTAGTACCTCGTTGCTACATTAACTGTAGTGGTTGTTGTAAATTTGCCCTCTCTATGTTGGCGGAGATTGCCTTTGTCAATGTGGAGATGGTCCCCTATCAATGTAGAGATGGCATGTCTAACCATGAAGATGGACACGAAAAATCAAGGGCCTTAATTTATAATTTTGCTTTCAGTCGTGCCTTTGTCTAGACGCTTCTCTTCTAGAATCCCTAATTCACCTACCTAACTCCACTCAAGCATTATTTATAGAGGCATTTGACTCTTGCTTGAGTACCACTCTCTAGAACTACATCATTACACAATCATTTCAATTTCCCATTGCCCATCATCTGCAACCCATTCTTACAAATCCTCTTTCCTCAATAAGGCTTATTCAGGAGGACCGCTTCCGGAGCTAAGAATACAATTTAACCCATCACCCCCTTGGGGTAAGAATTAGGAGTAGGTTGCTCCATGTAGAAATTTTAAGGGTCCACTGATGGGTTAGGTGTGAAGCTTTCTAATTATGGTTCTCTTGTTTTACCTTCTTTTCTTATTGGCCCATGTTCCATTCAATCTGACCTTTTACATTCTACATTTATTACTTTTATTGTTTTTGGCCACTAATCGGCTATGTCAACAAGTTTTTGCACTTTTTATGTCTTTGCACATCCTTTGGATATTGCACTAACCTCTTTCGAGTATTCTCACCAACTCTTCTCTTGCTAATAATATTTTGAAAGTTTTCATAGGTTGAATCAAGTATAGCTACAAGAATTATAGCAGATCCACCTCTTCTCCATGCCTATTTATCCCTCTTCTTCAGTCTCTTTGTTTCATTCACTTAGCCTACTTTGTTGTCCAACCTAGCATTTGCCTTCTCCCTTGTGCTCTTCAGTTCATTCGATTGGCTTCTTGCCTTTCTACTTGCCACCAGTCACACACTATAAGGGGATCAAATTGACCCCTATCATGGAGGGTCCCCTATAATGACAACATATTGGTACAACACCATCCACCAAGACACCTACGTAATCAGCCAAGGAGCTCACCGGTCATCTAAGAAAATGACATTAGTACAAATTTATACTCCAGCGTTGACGCTACTTTCAGCAGATCTAGAACTCCCATAAGTGATCCATCAAACTAACATCACCCCCATATATGTCGAATTGAGTATGTTCCATCAAGCTGCCATCAGCCTTATAGAGGTGGGAAAAACTGCATTAGGCAGCCTTCAATGGCTGAGCCAACTCCACTAGACAACCTTCCATAAGAGAAATTGATTTGGGGCCCAGGCAGTTACCTAGTGGACAACCTATTTAACGTGGATTAAATAGGTTATATGCGGAAGCAATTTACTGAATGGCACATAATATGAAGTACAGTGCGGTAAAGAAACAGGAAAGAAAGAACAGGGTGACAACAGATTTAAAACTGTCACAGTAAAGTTGTAATATGCTAAGTTTTGTACACTTTGAGAGATCACACGTTGTTGTCACAAAGCTTCCTAACTCTATTCTTTTATGTGATTCGGCACTATGTATTGCTAACCTACAAAGAATGGAAGTGTACATTATTATACAATGCAAGAAGATGAAGCATCAGCTGAACTGTTACAACAGTTGGTAACAACCACTTCATAACCACCAGGTGCGTTGATGTCACTTACCGACATTACCGCCATTACGGATAGGCCGCTGACTACAGTGTTGGCACTGCAAGGGTTATGAGGTAATGTAGAAACGGATTTACAAGGAATCCTTTTACACGTAACCCACTAATGCAGTTGATGACATAAGGACGAGGCTAAACGTACAACTGTGGTAATATGTGGTATGAATGAGCGACCTAGATCCTTGTGGATATGAAACCTCTGCATTGTTCCCCTTGTCTAGAGACCAGCATGCTCAATCTAAACCACCAACACTTTTTGCAACCATTTTCATTTTGTATTTGAATACCTGATATTGTTCCATTTTTACACATGCCATTTCATAATAAATTTTACATTTACAATTAGTTTCTCTATTTAGGGGGGTTTCTTTCAATCTAGTATTCTTCCTTGCATGTGGAAAATTTCAAGAATTCATGATAGCACAGTACAAAATGCCTCAACCTTCAATTTGGCTCATGTCTTGCAACATACTTGACACATCTTGAATGACTCCTACCATAATCATGCCTAGTTAAATCAATGGTGATCCTTGAAACATTTTCAACAGCTTCTAATCCTTGAATGATATCTACCATGCACCATGACAACCCTCAAAGACACTACAATTGTCCTGGTCCAGCAACAATCAAGCAAGATGCTCACCATGCTCAAACAACTCACATAATCGATAAAGCTTTCAAGCATTCTACTTCTATGTCTGGAGTCCCATTCAAAAGAAAAAAAACATCATCCTCTGACCAACACAAACAGCTACGACATAAACCCAATTTCTTCCATTGGTTTGGCGTTGAATTTGTATGAGCCTATAAATGGTCTCTACTATAACAACCTCTAAATAGGGAAAAGGTATAAGTCCTTTGTAGAGCCTATACTCAAAGGAAAGTATAATGTGCATTAAGTAATTGTGGCAATAAGCAGGGCTATAGGTATGGCAGTAGGCAAGGGCCGTAAGTATGCAAGGCAATAAATTAAATACAAGATAATATGCAAGTCAATATGTAAAGCAATAAATGGACAATAAGCATGCGATGCAATGAAGCATGTAACATTTATAATCAAACCTGCATAAATGAAAGGGGGTAGGGTAAAGGGGTAGCTACTTGGGGTCAATTTGCTAGTGCATTAATTGCCTCCTTGGCTTGAGCATTTGTAGAGAGATGTTTGTAAGTGAAGTCAAGAAGGATAGAAGAAACCTTGGTAGACCATAGTAGGGGACTCCTAAGACTTGGTATACTTCACTGGTCGAATCTCCTATTCTTAAATCTCCAAGACCCTTGTTGCAACTTTTCTTCCTTTGGTGAAGTTTCTTTACCCTAGTACTTTAGAATCCCCTAGAGAAATTTACTTATCTTTTAGCCCAATGCAAATAAATGTCTAATCTTGTTTTTGAAAATGATTAAGGTATAAATGGGGGTACCAAGCCTCGTATCAATACTGTAGTGCAGCCAATTAGTAATGATATAGGAGGTAACATTATATTTATGAAATAAACATTTAAGTTTACATTTTACATCTTTAGATTTTATATTAACATTATATTTATGAAATAAACATTTAAGTTTACATTTTACATCTTTGGATTTTATTTTTTTATACTTAGTTTATTTTTAAAATATAACATCCAAGATGTTCGAGAGTGGTTTCAAACCTTGAAGAGTTATAACAAAGAAAATAGTTTTTAGAGGGCCCCTTTAGATTCAGACATTGAAATTTCAGAATTTTAGGATGAGCTACGCAAGGGGTCAAAGTGATGGCAAAGTGTGCAAAGGCATCGAAAGAGGCATAAGAGGGCATCAATGAGGAGCTAGAGGTAGGCATAGAGGAAGGTATAAAGTAAGGACCTAGGACACCTCTTGACAAGAATACTCAACCCAGCCCCTCCCAATCCCAAATTTGGAAGGATCATGCACTAACAAGTCCTTGACAAAACAAAATGTTAATAATCTTGATATGTATATATCTACATCTGCAAACTCTTTATTGGTAAAATGTCATTCCGGATGCCTACATTAGTGCACATTTTGATCTCAAGCAATAACTTCTATGACTGGTCAAAATGTCACTCCAAACAAATTTGTTCTGAAATTTTAGCATTTTGACATCTATGTACATCACCTAATGGGCACATTGGTTTCGGATCAAAATAAGGACATCTTAAAATCTCTTTTTTTGATGTTTCAAATTCTCAATTATCTTTGTCAACACCAAATTTAAATACCCAATAGGGTCAGCATGTCCATAGAACTTGATCCAAGATTATTTCGTTCACTAGTACCTATAACCACCACCGGCATGTAAATAATCCATCAAATTAGAGACTACTCAAGAATTTATCTTTGTTCATATGCTTCATATAATTCTAATCCCTGAAATCTTTTAGATAATCTCTTTGGATTTTTGACTGATTCAATTGCTCATGCATGGTGGCCTTGACCAAAATTGTGTCACAACCCAATGGTGGCTGGAAAACCAACCCATATTGGCACTAGAACGGTAAAAACCCCTTCATGGGTCTCTTCAATTGATGTCTAAACAAATTCTCGATTAAAAAAAATTGAAATCTTTTGTTTTGATAATATTCTTTATATTATAACTTACTTCTTCATCATTGATATAATTTGCAAATCATTGCTTTTAAACTCAATTTACAAACTATATAACATAAATAACTTGAAACCTTGAGCTCAAAAACATTGTATGTATTGTTACTGACAAAGGAAACCATGAGCGTGAGCCATGATTTCTTAAACCACAAGCTTAAGCTCTCAATTTAGGAAGCATGAGCACAAGCCACAATTTTAAGAACCAAGCCATGATGACTTGTTAATTTTTCAGGTCCTTGTACATTAATCAATGAGAAGATTGAAGAGGTGTCAAATATTGCAGCTAATAATTACAGATGTGGCTATCCCGAGATGGACTATCGTGTACATCACACAACAATCCCTTGCATAAATCAATAATATGTTACATATTTATAGCACCCCATATGGTATTACTTGCCAAATTCCAGTAAGAACGAACGAACAAAAAAGCTGCAGGCATTGGTTTAGTATCATCCAGCCCATGCCCAACCATCCCTCAAACCAGGCCCTCGCACCCATCCCTACCCAACAGCTTCCCACCAAAATCAGTCAAAGGCTGATTGAATCTTGGGACATTTCTCCCTAAGGCAGCCATGGCCTCCTCCCAAAACCCTTTCCCACAATGTCCCAACAAGAACTTTCAATCTGCAGTCTTAAATGAACCAACCCAGTCAAACAAGGAAGAACTCGACAATTTATCCAATATCATGCACAAAGAACAATGAAAAGGACAAACTTTCCCATGCACAAGGAAAGTGGCTGCTATCTGAGAATGGAAACCCCTCCCAAGGTATCATTTTCTATGGATGAAATGGAAAAAAGGCGTGGATTACTCAAGGGGAAAACCCTGATCTATAGATTTAGAGGCATACCCAGGCCCTAAAACATTAAGCTATGTATCCAAGAAAACTGGAAGCCCTTCAGATTTGTGGAAATACTCGTGATGCCCAAAGGAAATTTTATGGCCATATTTTCATCTAAGCAAGAAAGAGATTAGGTATACCAAAATGGACCCTAGATCAAGAAGAAATCTGGATCATTCATGAAGCTCTGGTCTCCAGCATTGAACCCAACAGAGGATTTTAGAAGTACAGTCCCGGTCTAGTTAAGGCTCCCCCTTCTCCCAAATGAATATTAACAATAAACAACCTTAAATAAAATAGGAGGTGCCATAAGGGAATATTTTACAGTTTTAGAGTTTACTAAACATCCAGGAGTTCTAAACTATGCAAGGATCTGCATAAATATATATATCTAGATAAGCCTTTTCCAAGTAAAACATTGTTATAAATGTGCAATGATCTGCATAAATATAAATCTAAATAAGCCTTTTCCAAGTAGAATTGTTAGAAATGCATGGAATGGAATGAGACAGCTAGTAGATTATGAAAATATTTATTTCAGATACAGACCCTGCCATGAACATGGGCATATCACATGTGTTTGTCCTTCACAAACTTCCCAGAGACAAAAAGAAGATGCTGACAACCACCCCCCTCCACAAAACCAGCAGGACGAAAACCCATCAAAGTCAATGAAAGTACAAGAAGCACTGGCAAGAAACACACAAAAGGAGCGAAAACCAAGATGTTTCAACCCACAGAGAATAAGTCCCAGTGAACATATGCACGACGGTCTAACAAGTGAAACAAAACGCCACCATTAACCCATTTGAAATCTTAGCAGATTCAGCCATAGTGGGCATGGACTATGTGGAGAGCACCTATGATCAAAAGACCCAAACAAAGGTTATGCCCCAAGAGCAAGCTGCAACAAATGAAAAGCAAAAAGAGAACGCACAAGACATCAGATTCACCTCCACAGCCAATCCTCAAAAGATAAGAAAAAAGGGAAGAAAACCAAAGGCAAAGCTGCATTCTCGAGGATCTAACCCCACAAATTCACAGATCTAGGAACCAACTAAGGCTATCTCTACAAGAAAAAAAGAGGACGCATTCAATGCTTTAAATCAGACTCTCTGTGTGAGCCTATTCAAAAGAAACCTTTTAAAAAACAGGCGCCTATTTGGGAGCCCAAGTATGCCCATTCAGCCAAACTACCTGAGATAAGCACCTCAGACACTAAACAATCCACATAATGCATATCCTCATATGGAATGCTAGAGAGCTAGGTGTCCCCATCAAACGCCTACTGCTGAATAGGCAAAATTAATTGCAGATGAAATAGATATGATACTAATGCAAGAAACCACATTGGCTCATAATCTTCAAAAGATCAAAAACACATGAATCTGAGGAAGCAAGCATCTTAATTTTTGCGCTAACACCAAGGTAACTCTACAATGGGACCCAATGTGTTTTCCCCATACTCTTAATTTCCATGGAGATGTACTGTTTCAATTCATGTAAAATCCAGGAAAAATTCACCATTGTAAATATTATGTTCTGCCTTATGGCACCAATAGAATTGTTTTTTACATCAAATAAAGATTGGGTCAAATCCTATGTAAATCCGAAAATAATCCTAGTGGGGCTTTACAACACTATATAAGGAGAAAAAAGAAGGAAAGGGGTTCAATAGCAGAGTTGCAGATGCCTTAATAGGTCTAACTGAGAGAAATGGTGTGATTGATATGGGTTCTCATTATCCCTGGTTGTGGCTAATCTCTTCATGGAACAATTTAAGGAGAGAGCTCTCAACTCATTTCCACATAAATCAAAGTGGTGGAATACATCGTTGATGATACAAACTTGAGTTAGAAGCATGGCTTCAAAAAATTAGAGGGTTTTCATGCCCACCTCAACAACAAGGTCAATAGCAAAAAGTTCACAAAGGAGATATAAGTGAATTGTAGTTTACCTGTCCTTGATGTCCTCCTCACAAGTATTGTTGACGGATCCCTTGCTTGCCAAGTGCATAGGAAGGGGACACACATATATCTTTATTTGCATGCTTATTCACACCATCGCCCAGCTCAAAAAGCAAGGATTCTAAATACACTGGCGTATATACCTATATTTTTCACTTATTGACGATTTCTCTTGCAAGATTCATTAGCACATCAATCTCTTTGAGAGCATGTCCTAAGGAGTGCACTAGGATCAGGGTCGGCAGGGTCATGGTGCTTTGTGAGAGAATTCTCCAATGATCATCAGTTATATATGCCTTCATCCATCATCATCTACTTGGCCTAAGCCTCTTTTTGTTCTTGCTCTCCCTCTTCCCTCTGCTTCTTGTTGTTTGTGTGCGTCTCCCATATGTCTTTAGCTGAACTAAAGGCGTCCCGTAGTGCTCCCTAGCCGACTTCTTCGACTAGGTTGAAGCATTATGTGTCTACTAATATTTTTGGATACGTATTGTCAATTTTCATAAGCAAGTCATCTAGTTTGCTCTGCTTGTGCTCACAAATCCACCTTAGTAAGAAGATGAAGAATTAGGGCTTAGGAGTTTACACTCGTGGAAAGCTAGTTTGCACAAGGTCTTTGAAGATAGGAGAGAAGCTAAATCAACAAGGTACACCTAGTCTTTAGAGTCCTCAACTAAGGATACTTAGGTTTTCTTCTTTACATCTTGAACTTTACCAACAACATCTCTCACAAAATGTCGTTTGAGCCAAAGGGGAGATTGATGAGCCGACAAATTAACCCAAGGTAAGTATTCCCATCCTTATACATTTTAATTACTTACTTTGATGGATACATATATCTCTGTGCATGTGCTATATTGGTATGTTATTGTCTTCCATGCTTAGATTAGTATATGTTTGTTAGATTATGTTATCTTTGCATGCTTTGTTATTTTGATTACACCTCTTGGTTACAATCCTTAGTTTAGATACCTCTTGGTTACCGCCTAATGGTATTTATCTTTCTTTAGCTTATCCCTTTTGCATCTCAGATCTAGGTAGGTCTTTGTTTGTCAGTTCCTTGCATAGACTTCTTGATTATATCCTTAATACCCTTATTACAAATAGCTTTTGCTTACAACCCTGTCCCATATTCCTATATTAGAGGATATTTATATTGTTGATCATATTCATCCTACATACATTCTAACGAACCTAACATGAATCTTACTACACCACTGTGTTGGGTCATTTTTACATTTCCCTTTTCTAGCTTCTTAGTGTCATCGACTTGTCAAACATTCTAGATTTTCAAATTCTCCTTCCTCTTTCATCTACTAAGCCTAATTATCGCCATCATTTACATGTAATCTTTCTAGCTCCTTAGCTTTTCAATTTTTTCCTTCTAATCATTTCATCCTCTAGGGTTCCAATCAACCAGGCAAGACTGCATCATCAAATATAGATTATCACATTAGTTACTTCAGGCAGAAAATTATAAATCATTCCCATAAATCTTGACACTTGTATCATGGCCGAAGATCCCCAACATGATCTTCCCATTTCGACCATGGCCAAAGATCCCCAAAATGATCTTCCCATTTCTACCATGGTCAAAGATCTCCAAGATGATCTCCCAATTTTTGACACATATATCATGGCTAAAGATCCCAAACATGATCTTCCCAATTCTACCACAATCGTAGATCTCCAAAATGATCTTCCCATTCTTCAGTTATAACATGGCCAAAGATCTCCAAGATGATCTTCCTATTTCTACCATCCCTGAAGATCTCCATGATGATCTTCCCATTCTTGACACTTATATCATGGCCGAAGATCCCAAACATGATCTTCCCAATTCTACCATGGCCGAAGATCTCCAAGATGATCTTCCCATTCTTCCCATTTCTACCATGGTCGAAGATATCCAAGATGATCTTTCCATTCTTATCATTTCTACCATGGCCAAAGATCTCCAAGATGATTTTCCCATATTTTACAATTATGATATGAAGATCCCCTAGATGCTCTTCCCATATTTGACAAATATCCACAAGAAAATCCCATCATATTTAAAGGCAATCCTGATGATCCATTCCAATACAAACCTTACAATTTCCACTTTGATCCATCTTATCACCCCCTATTGTTCCTCTCTTAGAAAACGCATGGGCCATTCAACAGAATTTAAGATCATATCAGAAACTACCCACAAAAGGCAATCTGTGAAACCCTAAAAAACCCTAGTGTCATTGGCATGGCCCAGAAACATTGCAACTAGCCAGCTTTTTCAGCCATGTCGATGCAGTTCAAAAACAATCACAACCAGCCAACTACTTCAACTACACCAATGTAGTTCATAAACAATCACACCAGCCAACTACTTTGATCAGGCTGATGCAGTTTAGAAACAATCACAACCAGCTAACTGTTTCAGCCAGTCTGATGCAATTTTGAGAAAATCACAGCCAACAAATTGCTTTAGCTACTAGCCAACTGCAGTTCAGAAACAATCACAACTAGCCAACTGCAGTTCAGAAACACTCAAAACTAGCCAACTGCTTTGGCAAGGCCAATGCAGTTCAAAAAAAATCACAACCAGCCAACTGCTTTGGCCAAGCTGATGCAGTTTGATGTAGTTTAGGAACAATCATAACAAGCCAATGCATTAGGCAGGCCGATGTAGTTTAGAAATAATTAGAACAAACCAACTGCTTTGGCCAAGCCAATGCAATTCTGATCAGAACAGCAAAATCAGATTCTCATCGAACCAACCGATGATGTACAAAAAAAATCAGATTCTCATCGAACCAACCGATGATGTACAAAAAAAATCAGATTCTCATCGAACTATCAGTCAACACATCACCTTACATATGCTAGAGTCATTGATGTGAGACCAACTGACCAAGAAAGTGACAACAAAGGTACTCAATGCATCAATCTAGCAACTGCAACTAAACACAATATCACACTATACCTCACATTTTGGGACATCTTACGATGTCCATCCTTCTCTCACTTGACCCAAGGGTCATCTTTCGATTCCCACCCTTCTCTTATAGTTCAGATTTTGGGGCATCATACAATGTCCGCTCTTGCATCACTACACAGCCCATCCTCGCCCTTCCTTAACTTTGAGGACATCTTACGATGCTTTCCTCTTCTCAACATCTCACACTCACAATGAACTAATAATCAAGAATCTTTCACACATTAAAGACAAAAAAAAACTTAAAGAAATATTCCGAGATAAATACCTAGATTTTATGAGCATGCCATCTTAAAGGTATGCTTTTGTTTTTATTGCACTTAGTTAGACATTTAATTCATATTTTATGTTAGCACTATTTGCATGATTCTCCTAACTCTCTTATGTTGCAGTTAACTTACTTTGCCATACCACTTTATTGCACCTCCGGGTTACTTCTAACATGTTACACCTCTTGTCTCTTACCTCCTACTTTAGCATCGCCTCCGAGCTACCTCTATCTTATTTTCACGCCTCTTGGCTTTTGCCTCTTACTACCACTTTTTTTACACCTTCAGGCTCTTTCCCTAAATTGTTTTCTGCCATTTGGCTTTTACCTCTTATTACCACTATTTTTCATGCCTCTTCGCTCTACCTTTTTTATTTTTCATGCTTCTTGGATTTTTACCTCTTATTACTACCTTTTACACCTCATGGCTCTTTCTCTACATTTTTTGCCTCATGGCTATTACCTATTATTACTACTTTTACACCTCATGGCTCTTTCCCTACATTATTTTACACCTCATGGCTCTGTCTCTCTTATTTTCACGCCTCTTGGCTTTTAGCTCTTATTACTTAATTTTTTGCCTATTGGCTTGTACCTCTTACTCCTATATTTTTGTGCCTCCAAGATCCCTCCCTTATTTGCACGCCTATTAGCTCTTACCCTTTACTCTAGTACACCTTTGGGTTTCTTCTCACCTACTTTAGCACCACCTCCAAGCTCTTTTTCCTCTACTTTTAACCTCAATGTATCTTATTTTTGTCTTATCCCTCATGGCTCTATCTATCTTATTTTCATGCCTCTTGGATTTTCACCTCTTTATCATGCCTCTCAGCTCCTCCCTATTTCCTTTTATGCCTCTTGGCTTTCAATTTTTTAGTTGCACAATAAGACGAATATAACCAAGCCCTCCTCACAAACGCCCATCCCCTATAACTTCGCCTTCGGGTTCACTCTCACTTTATTTTACCTCTTAGCATTTCCTTATTTTACTCTTCACCTTTAGGCTCCCCTTTTACTACTTTTTATGCCTCATGGCTCTATCTCTCGTATCTTCATGCCTCATAGCTTTTAGCTCTTATTATCACTTTTTATGCCTCTTGAAATTTACCTCTTATTATTACTTTTTACACCTCATGGCTTTATCCTACTTATTTTTACACCTCATAGTTTTATCCTACTTACGTTTACGCCTCATGGCTTTCAGTTTTTGAGTTGCATGGTAAGACCTTGGGGAATAAAACCAGGCCTTGCTCACAAGCACCCACCTCCATATTACCTATTATATCTTGCTCCTGCTCCCAACCATAGCTAGATGTTTTCTTATAAAGATAAGGCAATGATTGAAAGTGGTGTTTTGTCGCTTAAAAGTCAGTTATATTCTCATGTGGCAAAACCATTGCAATCTATTTACGAGTCTTGCATCCACATTTTACCCTCTTATGATGAAAGTCTCAAATTTGTCTATCATTGTATTGTCTCCCTTGTATATGTCATTCTCATGTTCATCTCTTTTCCCCCTTTTTCACCTCCTTTTGGGCACACCAAGGTCGGTTTCAAGATCGCACTCTTTTCTAAGGTGCAAGCCTAGGAGTATCTAAGTGTATTTGGTTTCTAGGTTCTCCTCTTCAGCGACTACATGTAAGTTATCTTGTGTTAGTCGTATTAAGCACCCATTGTTGGTCTTTCGAAACCGTATGGAGGAAAATAGAAAAAACCAAAAAATTTGGAAGCCAAGATATCAAAGCAAAAAAGAAAAAACAATTTCCAAAGGCAAAATATCTTTCAAAAGTCAAAATCACCCAAAGGCGTGATCATATCATGGGCATGCCCCCTATCCTAGTTGAAGCTCAAACTCCACAGTTGACTTCAAGTAGAGCTCGAGGGCCATTGGAAGTGGTAGGCTGGTAGATTGGGGTAGGAGACTTCATATATATCTTTAGTGCCACATGCGTTTTCATGCAACTACCCAACCTCGCAATTGATTGATGGCTCTGTTGGGGCCCTGAGGAACGGGGAACAAGTTGTGGGAACGTAGGATCCTTTTACTTTTCATGCATATTGCTTTCATGGGATGATCTTTATACTTCACTACTTAACCCAAGCTCTATGCTTGTTAGGTTGGGTTTCTAGGCCATTGACATTGAAAACTCTTAAATTTTTCAAATGATTAGTGTATTGTTTTCACCTTGATGGCACCATCTTTTCCCTCCCTTCAATATTTCCCCTTGACAGACAAACTTGTTTCGAAATCTCTCCCTTTTTTGGCATTTCCTATTCGCCATCTCTTTCAAACATATTAGTATTTTTTATAGTAATAGTGTTTTCCCTTTAAAATGTTTGTGTTAAATAGAACATTCATCTTTGAGTTGTTTAGAGAAGCTCTCTTAGTCTTTGCCTTATTTTTCTAGGATTTCTCTTAGTTATGTTTGGGACCTTGATCTTTTATTCTCCTTATTTTCAGGTCATCTAGGCCTAATTTAGTATTTCCCTTATGGCTATCTAGTCCCATTCTATCATTTACTCTTTATTTTCATCATTTTCTTTGGTTGTCCGGACCTCTTAATCTAGCCTTTAGTCTTTGTATCTATTTCTTATCATTTCATCTTTCCTCAGGGCTTTTGAACCTAATTTAGCCATTACCATTGTGGCTATCCATATTTCCTTCCTTTTTACCACCTTTTCTGAGAGTTTCACATACTTCCTTTTTTAGACTCATTTGCATACGCTCGCATTGCTTTTATCCATTTTTAGCCTTGTATCATTAGGGCTACCATGTGCAGTTTTTGCACCTGCCTCCATCAAGAATAAGGTATTTGCATGCATATATTTCAATTGAAAGGTAAGTCAGGGTGTATATATATATATATGTTACTTTCAATTATTTCATTCATTTATTACTACTCTTTCTTTTATTTCGTGTTGCTATGTTCTTTCCCAAAACAACATCCTGCATTACACTATTGTCACATGTAATGAGCTTGGGGTAGGGCATATGCATACACCTATACTTTTCACTTAGTAACAATTTCTCTTGTAGGACTCATCGGCACATCAATTTCCTTGAGTGGACCTTCTAAGGAGTGCACCAACATCAAGATGGTTCATTTTGTGGTGCTTTGTGAGAGATCCTCACAATGATCATCTGTTATATATGCCTTCATCCATCATCATCTACTCAATCTGACCTTTGTTTGTTCCTGCTCGCCCTCTCCCCCCCTCTTCTTCTGTGTGCTTTCGAAGGCGTCCTACAATGTCCCTAGCTGACTTCTTCGACCAAGCCAAACCAATATTGTTTCTATTAACACTTTTCATACTGCTTCAACTGGGTCGAAGCCGTCAATTAAGTTCGATAGGAGACTTTTAGGATTTGGATTTGCATATATCAGGCTCCTAATTGTCAATTTTCATAAACAACACATCCAATCTGCTATGTTGGCACATGCAAATCCATCATAGTAAGAAGAAGAGGAATTAGGGCTTAGGAGCTTACACTTTTGGAAGGCTAGCTTGCACAAGGTCTTTCATTATTCAAAGAAAGACGTTGAACCAACAAGGTACACCTAGTCTTTGAAGTCCCCAACTAAAAATAATTAAGTCTTCTTCTTTACATCTTGAATTTCACCTACAACATCTCTCAAAAAAGTGTCACTTGAGGCAAGGGAAGATTGATAAGACGGCAAGTCAACCCAAGGCAAGTATTCTTATCCTTATACTCTTTCTTTATTTACTTTGGTGGATACATATATATGTGTATACATGTGTTATATTAGCATATTATATTGGTGGATAAATAAATAAATGAGTATAAGGATAGGAATACTTGTCTCAAGTTGGCTTGTTGACGCATCAAACTCCCCCTTGGCTCAAGTGGCACTTTGTGAGAGATGTTGTAGATGAAGCTCATAATGGAAAGAAGAGGACCTACATACCCTCATTGGGGACTCCAGAGACTAGATGCACCTTGCTCATTCAGCTTCTCTTCTTGATATTTTCAAAGACCTTGTGCAAACTAGCCTTCCACAAGTGTAAGCTCCTAAGCCTGAATTCCTCTTCTTCCTACTAAGGTGGATTTGCGAGTGCAAGCAAAGCAAATAATATGTCTTGCTTATGAAAAATAAATAGAATCATTACTATGCTTGATAGTAGGGCATATTTGAACTAAATTGTCGCAAAGCAACTTTTGATATATTTCTGCAAAGTCTATGTCAGATGAATACAATTTTGACCAAGTTTTTGCTTCATGTCCACGTGTCAAGCACAAAGAGTAGAGCTTGAACCATAGGTCGACTCAAATAATCTACTATTGGACTGGCGCTTCCCTTTTAATGCTTGATGCTCAAATGGACATGTTGAAGATAAGAAGACCATTTTTAATGTTGTTTTTCCTACAACTTGGTCTGTGCCTACAAGAATTGAAGCGGCTTGTGATTTGTGTGGATCAAAATTTGTAATGCTTACAATGCTTACAAGACAATGGCATGAAGCTCACAGTCATGTAGGATAGTTCCTTATGGGCACAACGAATGTTTCACTATGGTAAGCAACTAGGTGACTACATTGAGTGAGGACTACTCCAAGCGCATAATCAAATGCATCGTCTATATCTCAAATGGTTGTTGAAGATCAAGGAACGCAAATACTGGGGTGGAACAAAGGCTGTATTTCAAGTCTTCAAATGCTTTCCATTGTGCAATGTACCAAAGAAAGCTTGCTTTGGCACCAGCTTTCGTAACTTGATTCGAAGGCCAAGTCACATGAGAGCAACCAAATACGAATCTCATATAGTAATTTGCTAATTCCAAGAAGCTGCATAGATTTGTGAGATTCTTTGGTGTAGGACACTCATAGATGACACAAATTTTAGACAGGTCTACATGCACTCCTTGTGCGCCTACAATGTATCTTAGGTATTTATCTCCTGTATGTAAAATGAACATTTCTCTGTGTTAGTATACAAATTTTACTGCCACAAAATGTGAAGTACTTGTTGGATATGGCACAAAATGTCCATCCAATGTTTTGCTGAAGATTAGGATGTCAATGAGGTAGATTACGACAAATGAAGTGATGAAAGACTTGAGGACTACATTCAGCATCCGCATGAATGTCGCAGGTGCATTAGTTAAGCCAAAGGGGCATAACCAACCACTCAAACAAACCTTATTTACCTTTGGAGGTTGTCTTCCAAATGTCTGTAGGTTCAATAGGAATCTAATGATACCCAAAGACTTAAGATCAATTTTGTTGAAGAATTTGGCACCGCAAAGCTAGCCTAGTAGATCCTCTATTCTTGGAAGAGGATAACGGTTCTTCACTATGATCTTGTTGAGAGCTCTATAAATGATGCACAACCTCCATGTGTTATCTTTCTTTGGCACAAGCGCATTGGGGCTACCGCAAGGCAACAAGCTGGTCCTAATGTATCCTTTTATCCACTCGTTCAAGGATATGCCGCTTGATCTCTTCATTCTCCATAAATGATCTGCGATATAACCAAGCATTAGGTAGAGGTAGTCCTGGTATCAAATCAATAGTGTGCTTCACCGCATAGTGTGTAGGCACTTCTTTAGGTGACTGAAATATTTCCAAGTATTCTCCCAACACAATGTTTTGTTGTTGTGTGTTTATTGAAGTGTAGTATGAGTTTGTGTTGCAAGGGCGTTCTTATGTTTAAGTCTTGCCATCAAGAGTACAAATTTCTTACTAAAAATGACTAGCTTCTTGCACTGCTTCGCACTAACGAATGAAGGCTTAGGAGTTGCTTCCAGTATGCAATATCTCATATCACCAACATCTATGACAACATTTGTAGGTTTTGCTTCATAGACTACAAGTCAATGGTAAAGATATGGTTGGCCAAGTAAAGCATCACATACCTCCAATGGCGCAACATCACAAAGGACTACATCTTGAAAAGGTTTGATTTTGTACTAGGTGGCACTGTTGAGTGAAGCATTTCTCGGAACCTGAACTTTACGATCCAATGGAGTATGCAACTGAGTAAGGTGATACTGGCAAGTTCAATCAACAAACTGCTTCAGGGGAAATCAAGTACTTTTGACTTCCATAGTCAACAACGAAATGTATTGATTGAACATTGATCCACATTTGAGAATGGAACAATATTTTTGCTTCCACTGCATCTAAGTTGGCAAAAAAAGCAATGTTTGTGATAACTACCATGGCACTAGGTTCAAATTTCATGATTTGCTTACCTTCTTTTGGTGTCGTAGTGTTAGTACCCACTGCCTCAAGTTGTGCAAGTAGAATTTCCCTAGCGTTACACTCTTCATAGGAGTGACTGCTAGAGTTATGAACTAAAACCACTTGCTAGTCTTGGATTGTTTGTTATGATCATTTGACGGTAAATCTTCTTCTAAGAATGGCACAAAAGGCCATTCCCATGCTTAGGATTCTACTTGATTCCAAATTTAGGATTCATAAATTGCGCTTTGCCCTAAGACTTGGAATCTTCTTTCTTAGACTTGGGCTATACTTTTGCTTCAAACTTGCAAGCAAATTTGTAGGCTTCTCCAGTAGAGGAGTTATGGGGGAAATCCATATCAAATTGGATGTAGGGTCTCCAACCCAAGCTACACTTCAAAATGAGATTTTGTTCAAGTTCCTAAACATTCAGTTTAGAAACCAAAGTATAAAAAGTACGTGTCTTCTTGAACAAATTGATTACAGCCTTGGCACAAGTGTGAGAACTTGATGTTCTGGTCATCATAGTTTACAACAGGCTAATAGATTGATTCAAGTGCTTCTATGAAACCATTCCAAGTATCTACAAGTGCAATGCAATAATTATCCCACCTTTTCTTTATGGATAAAGAAACTTTCAAAAGAGCTAATATAATTTTTTCTTTGTCAAGGAAATGATTAACCGCATAGTATGACCAAAATTGATTAAGCTGGTTATCTAAGGCATCTACATCTATTTTACCTTCAAACCTAGGGATGTCTAGATTAAATTGTACCTTGTACAATGTGTGACCACCAAAAGTTCCCTAAGAATGAGATTGGCCCACATGAGTGTGAACGTGCTTGAGAAGATAAGCAAAATGATTTACAATTCCCACTTGCTCGCATGCATGGCATTCTTTCAATTCTTCCCCTTGCCTTTGCAAAGCATACTCCATCATTTTCTAGAAGTCGATGTCTCTGAAGGTATTTCGTCTGCCATCTAAGAACGTGAAGGAAGATATGATGAAGGGTCACAACTCCGAGCCCTAACTTTATGTAATTAGACCTCGTATGAGTGGGCATACACAGAGGACTTCAAATACAACTTTGATACCATTGTGAGATGATATGAACTGTGTAAGATCTAATGCCATGGATCTGGGGCCCATAAGAAGACTCAATGGACAACCACACTTAGTGGATTAAATGGGTTATTTCGAAAGCATATATTAACTGAAAGAGGCTGACGGATATATCAGAGTGCAACAAGACAAGAAGACAATGGATACCAAATTAGAACTAGGACTGCAAAGTTGTATTATGCAATAGTTTTGTACAATGATTTGAGAGATAGGATGTTATTGTGATGTTTGATCACTACTTCCTAGTCATCTCTATATTCTCCTCTAACTAACAAAGAATTGAAGTGTACATTAATATTCAAGTGAGTGAGACAAAGGGTCAATTGGACCTTACAATAGTTAGGTACAACTACTTTACAACCAATCATTGGTTTTCCATCCTCGGCTAAGCCACTAATCGGTTGCACGGAACAGTACTGACACTGTCAGAGCTGTGCGGCATCAAAGAAGAGGAGTTGGGAATTTGCAGTATGACCATGTGCTTGGGATGATGCTGAAGAAGTTCGTGAAGACGGCATATGCCACAAAGCAATGTTGTTATTCCAAAAGTCAATCAAACGCTCATATCTTCCTGGATCAGCTTCTCTCCAAATTTTGCACAGATGAATGATATTGAAAGCAAATTGTAGAGGTCATACAATTTTCTAAAGGCATAAATCATGAACACTACGATGAATTTTGTTATAAATCATTTTGCAAGTAATTCACCTACCAAGCACAACTTCCCTGGGTGGTTTGCTTATCATATTTTGGTTTTATTAATGGCCAGTAAAGGCACCAAGTGCAGCAGTAGCTCAGTATTTAAGGGAGATTAAACTAAGGTAGATGAAGATTCTGATGATCTTTTCATATATGAAGTCCACGTTAGTATGCCAGTTCAAAATCAAGGGAGTGAACCCCTCTTAGTGGTGCCACTCGGAATCAATACATCTGAGTTCCCAATTAATCAGATCAAAACGACATTCAATTTGATAAGTTTTCGACGCCATGGCTGGGCTCAAAATCCCAACTAAATATTTGCAAACCTTGTAATAATTTCTTGAGGTTTTCTCAACCTAGTTTTCTTCACTTGGGCATTGATATTGTAGGTGCAAATGAAAAAAAGGATGGGCCCCAAACTGTTAAAATTTTCTATAAAAGGCAGCATAAGTTACTGCAAATGCAAGTGTTTGCACACTATAGATAAGCACCTGTGAATTCATGGTAAGAGAAAGAAAAGAAAGAGAGTGAAGGTTAAGCAGTTGGCAAGGCAGTCTTTCAATTCTCAGCAAGTGGCCTTTAGGGCAAGCTCCCCTGCTAGTGAAGACCATCCTATTATTAGATCATGAAGAATCTGCAAATACCCCTAAGGTGACTAGAGAGATGCAGAACCTGCACAGTCAACAAGAAGGTGCTCATCAGCTTTGTGTTTTGGCTCAACAATCAGGGTACTATACACTCCCCATCTGCTTTTTCTAAATCCTAGACCTGGTCTTCAGCAGCCCACGCTAGTATATTCTGCCTCCAAGCTATATAATATGGTTCATAAGAGGCATCCCAGCTAGAATATCCATTCCCGTTATCACCCTTTGCATAACCATCATGCTGGAAATCAGAGTCATACCCTGCCAGGAGGGTTTCCCGCCTTCTAACATTTCTATTCCCACCACTTGGTGGGCAAACTCCTCCATTGAGTTCCCATCATTAAACAGCAGAAATCCCCAAAATCGGCCTAAATGAGCCTTAACCTCTAAAAGATCTTTTGAAGGAGCCAAATTGGATTCGGCTTTCATCAAAGCACTTAATGCAACCACTGAAAGTATACGGTGTAGGAAAGAAAATTGATGAAAAGGGTGGATATCTCTTTCCTAAAAAAATATGTATTGCTCTAATGGTTAACTGCATACAGCAACAGAAAAAACGCATTAAAGCTCAGCATGAATGTATGCAGCAACAGAGATTGTCTGATCTAAATGAGTCATATCTTCAAACAGCTCCAAAGCTGTACTAAGGCAATATAGCAACTGCTAACCAAAGAAAGGACCAAAAGAAGACTCGATGAGGTCATGCAGCGAATGCCCGGCAGTCTGGTAATAAAAGGCAGGCAGCATGGCCCAAGAGCACAGTGGAACCCTCCATTCGTGGGGGGAATGGAATGACTCTCTTTTTAAACCGGTTCCTAGGCCAGCAGTCCCGACCTGAACATCTCAAGACAATGCTCAAGCTGCAATGGAAGAACAGGAGCCTCAAGTGCCGCCTCAAGATTTTCACAGCCCCAAAGGAGGAGCTAATTCCTAGCTCTTTTTTTTTATGTTTTTGGAATGACCTTATTCATATGTTGTCATGATAAAAGTGGGCAATTTTGCAAAGTCCCAAAATTATGTTCAAAGTTATTTTGCTGCATTGGCTGTGTAAAATCAATTAAAAACTCTTTCCACCAGGTACATGATAATGCCAATAAGTGTATTTCAAATCTACGATAGGTTAGTTCAGTCATTAGTTTCTTTGTTTTCAGTCCTTTGCTTTTTTTTATCATTTGAAGTTGTTGCTATAAACTGTGTAAAATACCACTCACAGCCAGATTGCCAACATCCCTACATCCCATCCAGACCAGAGCCTAGACAATTGTAAATATTTCTCCATTTTTATATAATTTGCTGCTTTTATCAAAAAAAATTAAAATTAAAATAGCACCCCGTATAATTATGATGGTTTACCCTATAGTAACGAGACTTGGACTTGGCAATCCGATTTTTTACTCCGATCCAAACTAGGCAACAAAACTCAGCCAAGAACTCATGCCAAAATTAACATTGGCCGGAGGGATGAGGGAAGAGGGAGCGCGGCCGCGGATATGGCCGCGTTGAAACCCTAACCTTCGCGGCCGTGGTTTTTGGCGACCAGTTCCCAGATGCAAAGGGAACCATGGTGCTGAGCGCGGCGCGGAAACGAGAATCCCTTATTGCGTGATGGGGGAAACTTTGTTTCCCTGTATGGATTGTCAAAACCAGCGCGTGGAGAGGAGTTGGCTGCTAAGATACTTGACCAGCGCGCGAGGTGAGGGTTTGGCCGCGGGGAGTGCCTTGAACGGATCCCCGTGGCGGTAGTTGATGTGATAATAGCGGATCAGGAGGGGCTCTGTTTCTGCTGTAACCCCAGGGTCAAGATTGAAGATAAGTTTTTTAGAGGTGGATGCCAGATTTGGTTATTCGCCATTGTCTTCTGTCTGTGGGGTCGTGGCTCATGTAGAAGTGCTTCCAGACGTCTTTGAAAAAAATTTGATTGCCAAGGCGGTGTATCCTCTGAGTTTTGCAGAGGGGGAGAATGGGTTGACGATCGGGTGGACGGATTGGGCGATGGCGGTGCTGGTTCTGGGGTTTGTTTCATTGTTTGTTTGGTTGGGGTTGGGGGCTGAGGGCGGACGTTTATGCGGCTCCCTTAAACCCTTCCTCGTGTGAACGCGGCTTTGAAATGTGCAGATCTATTATTGCATGGAATTTTTTAAGGTTACAGGTCCCTGTAAAACCTGGATTCTTGTTTCAGGTCGTAGAGCCTGGTTTTTTTGTTTAGGTTTCAGGTCCTTGTAAAACCTGGGGAGCTTTATCTGGTTTATTTTGTTGGTTTCAAGTCCATGTAAAACCTGATTTTGTTACTGTTTTTCAGTGGGTTTGCCTGTCCAGGCGGTTTGTATTGCTTTATCTTTTTTGGTCTGTAATGGGTTTCGGGGCCCCTTCAAAACCTGCTTTTACCTTAATCTAAAACAAAACTCAGCCAAGGCTAGGTAAATTTAAAAAATCATTAAAAAATAGTTAATTTTAGAGGAAAATCTACTTAAATGCAATCCATATCAAATCAACTTAAAATACACTACCAGTTACATCTAGCGTACACATGTATACACCAGTGTCACACGTGGATGTGTCCCCTAGATTATGGTGATGTCCCAGACGTTTTGGGGACTTCAACACTTGGAGGGGACGTTCCCAATTTCTTTTAAGTTTTTTTAACTTTTTCTGATGCTTTTTATTTTAAAACAGAACAATCACCTCCAAAAAAGGGTGGTTATTTTTATAAAATCATTAAACCTTAATCCTGAACGGACCCTGAAAAACATTTAAACCCCTAAATTTCATTGACTAAAATTACAATATTCAAATACTAATTTTTATATATTATTTTGAAAGCTGTTCCCAAAATCTGGTAAATATTTTGCCACCCCGGGGGGCATGTCCCCCTGTCCCTAAGACTTAGGTAACTATGGTATACACAAAGAAGTAAATAATGCAATATTGAATGTTTGAATAGTGGAACTTGAAACTTAATGCCGATATTAAATAAGAGTTGGCTTTTATATTCATAAAATTGTTTCCTTTTACACAAAATATGGATTTAGAAATCCATGGCGATGGCATCAACCAGAAACACAATATAAAATATACAACTAAAGAAAAGAGAAGCTTGCATTGCTCATCCCAACACATGATGCACCGCATTGAACCCTACGATGCTTTTTGTGCATCAAGGAAGCAGATACAGCCATTCTACCCACACTCGAGGTATCAATGGGATCATCCTCCACAACATTTTTATCTTTAGATGTATGGACTTACTCCTCCCCCAGTGCTACAAGCTCCATCTTGTGATCAACCTAACAGACCCATGCATGTCCTCCTTTATAAACACATAAAATATCCAAGGCCCCACGCATTCAAATGCATTTGGAGGAATGCATTTTATTTTATCTTTGATAATGAAAGGGAAGAATAATGGTGAGAAAAAGATTCTTTCAGGGATAAAAACAAAGTGTAATTAGGTATCTATATGAAACAGAAGTAGAAGATAGGAGAAGCAACAAAAGAATGGCAGGGAGAGACCCAGACGTGAGATCATAAAGGTAAACGGATTTAATGCAAGTCATAGTAGGTAGCTTCAGATTTGTTCCCACTGAATGATTCTTGTCTAAATAAATATGGCCATCTAAGTCTTCTTATAGGTCTTACCTGAATAACTCTGTATAAGCATTATCTGAGTACATATTGTGACATCTAACATTAAAACTTCTGTATAGGTGTTATCGGAATGATTCTGTACAAATCTTATCTTAAATTTAACCACTAACCACTAATAAAGATATCTCAAATAAATTTATCTAAAAAATGCTGATAGATATCAATCTAGCTTCATCACCTTTTCCATGATTTATTTTTTACTAGTGATAGCCTCAATATAGCTACCACCATGTTGGACTTGAAAACATCTTTTTGGGGAAAAAGGGGGAGGGGGAAGGCGCAGGGGGGCACAATTTTAAGAAAAACTACCTTATGACAGTCAAATAGATGTCAAATTTAAGGTCATCCATTTATTGTTATGTACGCATGGACATTATAGCCCACCACCTCCTGCCCCCTGCCCCCTGCCCCCTGCCCCCCCTGCCATTGTAGGATGCCTATCAACATAACTCATTAATTGTTACTGCCTTGGTAACAACTCATTGTAACTTTTTACTTATTTTCATTTTATAGTTGTGTTAGAAACTCTACAAATAATTGTGAATGTTACAAAAAGTTCTTAAATATGAAGAAGTTTGTAAAAGCAGTTTCCAGCTTGATGCATAATTATATTATGTTAATTACAGATCCATTTATCATACAATATATAAGCATAAGTCCACGGGTAGATTGAGCTCAAACAGAATAGCGGTCTTATGTCTCCCTCAGATGCTGGTCCATATTTTATCACAATACATAAAACAACAAAATGCCCTAGGAAATTACATTTATATGTTTCAACATTTCTTGAGCATCTCCAAGAGGGTCCTTCCAATCTATTTGCAAATCACATATTTTGACTTCAGAAACACCAATGATATGAACAGAAACACCAATGATATGAACTAACAACATTCAAGATACATCAAGGTCCCAAATCCTAATCTAGATTCTAATGCTAATCATACAAAACTCAAAAGCAGCATCTCCTTCTCAGATACTACTTGTTACATCCTCATCATTTCATGCATTTTATAGCTGGCTTTAGGGGAAAATTCTCATCCTGGAAAAAAGAAACACAAAGACAATGGATCATCAACAAAGGAAAAATAAATATCCTTGAGCAAGTCGTAGAAGGGAACATCATTTTCTGAAGGGACTGTTTCTACGGCTAATCCTGAATTATCTTTTCAAAAAAAACAATTGAGATGGCTTAACATTTACACATTTTCTAACTTAGAATAGGCGTGACCTGATTCCAAAGTCCAATGCAACCTCTTCTATTAGCTCTAAAGTACATATCCTCAAAGGACATAGGATGGTCCAAGACGGAAGATAAAACGAGCATGCATTCTTATCAACCAAGAAAGAGTTTTTGGGAAAATTCAGTGGATGTAATTTTGGCTAGATTATGTATATACCAAGGTTACATTAATGCATGTGTGCAAGGGTATGCAGGGTGCAGGATGCAGACCTCCAAAACTTGGGAACAGGAGTGTGAGGGTGCAGTTGTGTAATATAAATTGATTAATTAAAAATTCTCTCTTAGATGTCATATATCCATGCATTACAAAAAAAAATTTAGAATCACAACTTTAATAGTTATCATTATCTTTCAGTTTTAGTTTTTCAATTTTTGCTTTTTGTTTTGAAGTTTATCATTTCTTTTCATTTTCATTTGTTTCTTATGTGAAACCCCATTGTTGGGGCCACAGGGACGATGGGATGCACATGAGAAGCAACCCCATCCCATTGGATGTCGGGGAAACACGCCCCAAAATTGAGCAATGCATTAATTGCATTAGAGACATCCAAAGCCTGTCATCATGCATCAGACACAACAGCACTCGCATACTTGGTACGGGTGTGGGTGTCTCGGGCACAACCTGAAAACTGTCAAGGACACACACCCATGCAACACTCGTATATATCTAGTATCCAGAATGTTGGATTTATAGAATGGATATAAACAAGGAGGTGATAAAAACACTTTATTACATAGAGGGACCAACTACTACACCATTGAAGTTTACTTATACATGCTTAAAAAGAAGTTACATAACAAAGATTCTAACCAAACACTTAAAGTTGGGTCACTAACACTTAATGAGACCACAAGAATTAGGAATGCTGTCATGATATGATATTTGGTATTATCATTCCCAACAGCCCCCTTATTTCTGATTTGTACCCCCGCTTTATACATTATTGTAAATTTAACACTTAAAAGGACAATTTCAAATTTTACTAATAACAAAATGATATGAAGACTACATATCATACACCATTGTCCTTCAAGACACCTGGTAACCAGCCATGGTTATTGCTGTTTTTCTAGGAAAATACTCTGAATACATGCAATCCCATAAAACTGAAGTCTGCAACAAAAGCCTAAACCATGAAATCTTACAGTATCTTTAACAAGGGCCATGATCACTTTTTTACATTAATAATGGTTGTGCAGATGATGTCAACGGAAGCAAATGTGTCTCAAAAATTCAGAAAGTGACGAGAAGGAAAAGTATATTTCAAAAGTAAATGAAGGAAAAAGCAAGCAAAAGAGCAATGCGTTGAAGAGGAAATTGTTATCTCTTTTTCCCATTTTATTTCTCAATCCTCAAACATGCCCACAACAAAAATAAACAGCATTTGGAAACTCTGGGAAACGGCAAGTTGATGATGACATGACCAACACATTTTATGCATTTAAGTCCCATTCAATATGGCCTATAATCCTCGTTATATCAATGCATTTAAAGGGCAGTTTATTTTGGTAAGGCACATGTATCTCCTGGTTCTAAGGCCTTGAGAACTAGTGATGTGAGATCAAAGGAGAGGTTGATAGGTAAGTTAGCTTCTATCAAAGCATCTTGGGGAAACATAAGTTGCACCATTCTAAACAATGGAAGGTCAGATACAAGTCACTAGACAGTAAGTAACATATTGGTTTCTTACCCTAAAAATTGTATTGTTCTTGAAGGTGATTGACACAATGAATGAAAAGAAGGTACAATATAATTTCAATTTTTTGAGGAAGCTATATGTGGTCAATGTTGTGAGTCGTGACTAACAATGGTTCAAATTGTGCGGAAACTGGAGGTCATGGAGAGATTGAAACCAAATAATTGGAACCTTTTGTTGATCATTTCCTATAATTGTTTCTTCATGATCTAGGCAAAATTTCCATCGATCAATAAGCCAATTTGAAGCGCAGAAGATTTGCAAATTTCATAATTAACCATCAATTCAAATTGAGCACATACAGAAAGCATGCATCCAAATAATTACTGATGCTTTGTAATAAAATATTTGCTACTTTTTACATTAGTCATAAAAGAGTGGTAGGGGAAAGCAGCTTTGTACATGTAGCACTAAGTGGGAGAGTTTTTCCTGCAAAATGTTCTAAGGAAAGAATGTGGAAGGGATGATTCTCCACAACAGTTTTGGGAAAGTGTTGCCAACGTCTTTAAAATATGTGAACCACTTGTTAACATGATTGATGGCAACACCCCTTCTATGGGTTTTGTTTGAGGCCATGGACCATTGTAAGGAAACCAACTTAAGCACATTTAATAATGCAGAAAATGATTACAAAGAAACATGGAAAATAATTGATAATCAATGGAAGATTATTCATAGCTCTTTGCATGCAGCCATGTGTCATTTGGAACCTAGATTAAATGGTTTTGTTGATACTCATATGTGTCATACATATTGCACCCTGATCAGAGCATCACAGTTGAGAAGCTTTAATGCAATGCAGCATAGTAGAAAAACTAGTAAACCACAATTACTCAGCACCCAAAAAATTTGACCCGTAATTGAGACTCGGCAATTTTATCGCTACTTTTTTTTTTTTTTTTTTAAATCATAAAATACACTGAAATACAAAAGAAAATGAAATGAATGTAGAAAAATGATTGTAGAGATTCAGAAAACACATAACTCAAAGTCGTAAATATGTTTTATATTAGTTTTTTAGCAAATAAGACTCAAGTACAATACTCTATTTTAAACAAAAAGAAGACTACAATGGCTCATAGAAGTTTTTCTCTCTAAATCCTCCTTTGTTGCCCCCTAGAAGTGGAAGGTAAAGACTCATCCTCTAAACATCATCCA
The DNA here is from genome assembly GCA_037957365.1 of Torreya grandis. Classification (NCBI taxonomy): domain Eukaryota; kingdom Viridiplantae; phylum Streptophyta; class Pinopsida; order Cupressales; family Taxaceae; genus Torreya; species Torreya grandis. The sequence goes on from JARHVA010006893.1 coordinate 290,026, forward strand.
CAAATGCATCGTCCAAATCCTCACCAACCCCCTCCAATGCCTTTGCTTCCCCTGTCGCTATAGCTTCTTCTACTTCACTCTCTAAATTTGTGACCTCCTCCTCAATAAACATGGACTCTTGTTGCACATCATCAGACTCAACAATCCAATCTAAGTATGGATCAATATCATCCAAGTCAATTGCCTCGTGATTATCTTTCCCTTCCACTTGTTTCACACGGAGGCGATGATTGTACCGCACAAACACAAGGTCATTGAGGCGTTGTGTTGTCATCCTATTGCACTTCTTTTATTTGAATGGCCTCAAACATGCTCCAATTTCTTTCACATCCAGAAGCACTACATGGCTGGGACAAAATGCAGATGGCAAATTTCTGAAGATTTGGTGTCCTTACACCATAATCTTCCCACTACAAATCTATAATAAGAGATTTATAACTTTGCAAGTCAACTAGGTGTGCATTTATCAGGAAATAACGACATTACAATGATACAATCAAAGCCTAAAGGACTCGATTTAAATTTATTTTTTTACTTGGTTGATGGGTCGTTCTCCTTCGAATGCATAGAGGTAAAGAAAAGAGCCTCCCTTCTACACTCTTGTAAATATGCCGCTCCACAATTATGACTTTAGTGGCTTCGTCAAGGACCGTCCTCTCTAAGCATGTATTGAGGCCACCATGACCTCCTCATCAACCCTAAATGAAGTAGTAGACCGAAAAACTTAGGGTTCAAGTAGTAAGCCGAAAAACTTGGGGTTCAAGTAGTAGGCCGCTACATGTATATGTCAATGGAGCTACTTATTTCATTATGATCAATCAGGCACCAAATGGATTCAGTTTTTTTTTTTGCCCGTAATAGTTTGCTATGCTCTCATTAGCCCTATCCATGGCCTCATACAAATAACCCATCAGATTCTTTTCTCCATCCACCAATCAAAAAACTCTAACTAGAGGCTCTGACACCTAAAAGCAAATAACGTATAGTTTTTTAATTTAAATCTAAATAAATTTGAGTCGTTTTTTTATAAAAAAAATGATAACTAAAAAAATTTAAGTCTAAAGTTACCTTAATGACCTCATCCATGGTCTTTTCAAAAACATCATAAAAAATGGTCTTCATGACTCTTTGCCCTTCGACCTTCTTGCTATAGGGAAACTCCAACCACCGTGTGCTTACAAACATCTGCTTAAGACATGTTAGGGAGGCTGCAATGTGACGAATTTCATAGAAAATCTTGTGGCTATCGGTTGCACAAGCTATTTTCCATTGGTGTGTTCTTTCATCAAATTCAGCACTCAAAGATAATTGTAGATGTACTTTGTGATATTCTTCGTCTCTTCAACCACATTTTTCACCCATGACATCTATCATATGTCCTCAAGTAGGAGATCAATGCAATGCACTGAGCATAGACTCTTAAAAAATGACAGGCGTCTCTCTTTGAAGTCTCCCCGTTGCTACATATGTTGTTGCATTGTTGGTCACAACTTGGACAGCGTTCTCCACACTCACCTCCATGACCACCTCGTCCAACATATTACACAAAGTGTTTGCATTTTTCACTTTCTCGAAGGCATCTGTGGACTTCAAGAACACTAATTGTCCACTTGAACCACTAGAAAATTAATCAAGATGCAGTTCCTTCCATCCGTCCATCCATCAAACAAAATGTTGCAACCCTTCTTGCGCCATATTCTTATTTGCTCATCTACAACGATCTCTGTATTTTTCACAACATCCTTTAACAAAGGGCCTCTCAAGTCATGAGTAGGGGCCTTGAACCCCTTCCTATGAACGGTCAAAGCAATTTTCAGATTCTCACAATATGAGTTTTTTGCCACATTGAATGGGATGTTATGGTACATGAAGTTTGCCACTGCCACTTCCATGTTCGAAGTTGTACCTTTGAGTGAAGGTTGTGCTCCAAGGGTATTCCGAGGAACAAAAAAAACCTGTATAGGTGAATTTAAACTGCCTCCACTAGGTGAGCCCCATCCTTGAACCACCCTTGGGGTAAAAGAAGATCGAGATGCTCCTAACTCATCAGATTCAACTCTAGATGCCCCCTATTCATCACAATTGCAAGTGCATCAGCAGTCCTTTTTTTTTTTTATCCTCATACGTTGCTAGGACAGCATCCATCTCCCTTTGGGCCTCAGGTAGCGCTTTGTCACATATCCGCATAGCATTCCCTGGAAACCTTGCTATGTGGTACTTGGAACAATTCACCCCTGCACTCATCTTAAAGCCGCAATAATTGTATATCACAGAGTTGAGCTCTAGGCCTTCACAACAATGTTCCCATGCTAGGTCATCAAACTTCTTACGTGTACCGCCACGAGAACCGAATGCCATTTTGAAATTACAATATGCAAACAAACTTGGAGCTCAAACCTAGCAAGTTACAAAGTATACGATTGGTGATTACGAAGTTACAATATGATAAAATTTAAGTCTCAACTTTCAAGAGAATAAATGGGACTGTATTTTATAATTTTTTTCTCTGTATTATGAATTATCACAAGCTCTTTTATTACTCTTTATTTAGAAATCAGTATTACTATGACTTTCTATTTACTGTATTTTGATAAATATAGAGATCGTTTTATAATTTTATTTACTATAGTCTAGAGTTAGACTCTATTTATATTATTATCAGACTATGTTTTATAATAAAACATAGTCTGATAATAATACACTATGTCACTAATATAGTAAATAAAATTATAAAACAATCTCTAATCCAACTATATATTTAGTATTTACTATTGATTATCTTAAATCAAAATCATCCAAAAAACAGTCTCTGTATTTGGTATAGATTAGAGTCTTATATTGTATTAAAATATATTATAAAATTATTAAAATTTAATAGCAATAGCATCATAGCTCAAAGCCTCATGGGCCAAGGCTCAAACCTGTTGATTACTCCCAAGGGCCAAGGGCATGGCGAGCACTTGCAGTTGCAGGCTGGAAATAAAGCAAGCAATGGCCACTAGCATTTTTTTAAACCTTCAATCTTTGACACAGTCGTTCTCCAATCGTCGACACACATAGGCACAACATGCAGAAATCGACAGTAAAATGACGGAATGGCCTTTTTTTTTAGTTTTGGTATTTTTTTTAAGTTGGCAGGTTGCGGACAATAAACAATCCCAAACCCGCGGTTAACGGCGATTGGCACTGCTACCCAAACTATGATAAGCTCGCCGATTTACCATTTCAGAAATTTCTGGAGGTTTTTCATGGGTACCTGCATTTTTTAATACAGTGCAATGCAGCAATGTGTTATTTGGAACCTAGATTAACCGGTTTTGTTGATACTCAGACATGTCATACATATTGCACCCTGATTGAAGTCTCACAGCTGAGAAGCTTCAATGCATGGGACATGGATGAAACAACCTCCAAGATTGAGAGGCTGACTCCACCTACCCTAGTGCTTATCTAAACAACTTAGGGGGATGAAAAGGGAGAAAAGAAAGCTAAAAACAACAAAACAAAAGAAGGCAGATGCACCAAAATAGTTGTATCCTCCACTCATCCAAAGGAATGACGCACATAACATCTACTACAAATTCAAATAAAGCATTTCATAACTGATTTGCAAAGGGCATAAATAAGCCACAAAACCTATATAAAGTGCTGATCTATTTGGACGGTTGCATATACAAGCTGTTGTAAATGAACAGACATTTGATTGAAACAAATATTGAGGCAAAGATTTTTACAATGAAGCTCTCATGGAGAGCTGGAAAAAATCTGTGAAGTAAGGACCCGAATATTAGGGAGACTCTCCCTATTTAATTACAAAAATGGAGGGGAAAGAGAAGAGCAGTAATGGCCTTGGTTGTGCCACCGCCAATCTAAGATTTGTAGACATCATTAATACAAAAAACTGCCCAATGTTTCCCCGCATCTCTATGCTCTCTTCCACCAAAATAATCCTATGAATATGAGACGAGGAAAATAAGTCAAAAGATTTTAATTATTTTCTAACTCCCAAGGTTTGAAAATTTCAAAGCAATCTCCACCTTTTTAGCCTTCTCCTCCTTTTTAGCATTACATCCACCTTTTTTTGCCTTCTACTCCCATGGATTTTAAATTTTAAAATCTTGAAAATCTTTTATATAAAGGTGGATTCCCTTGCTAATAAGGTAAATACCTTTGTTTTCTCCCCCATGCATGGCCCTCCGTAGGTTTTTTAAAATTCAAAAACTTAAAAACTTTTAAATAGAAGCTGGCCTTTGCTTATTAAATAAAAAGCCTTGGCTAATATGGTGGAGTGTAATAAAATCAAAGGTGGGCCATTTTGACACTATACCCACATAAAAATAAAAAAAGGAAATAATCCTGAGATACTCTAAGGCAGTTTTCATTATTATTAAATCCCTTCCCTGCTACAAATTTCCAATGGCAGAGCATTCAGACTTTGCGGGAAAATAGTGCAAACATCCCAGGGAACAGAATTTTGCAACAGGTTTAAATAGAAATAGTGACTAGGAAACATGCTTAGAATTTGTGAACCCATTGAGAGAGCATTTCAAGGCATAAAAAATAGAAGGGTATTTGGTACTTCTACAGCTAAGGAGGAGAGGGAAAATGTTGCTCAAGGATTATGGTGGAACTTCTAGGGTCCAAAAGCACTTTTACACTTCGAGTCTCAAGTTAGGGATCAAGTGCATCAACTTGTATAAGGCATAGGAATAGCTTCAAAAATACTCACCCAAAGAAAAGGAATGTGTTGTCATCCAAACAATTTTGATGTCTATTTCATGTTTATAGCAATTTTCGGTTGGCTAAATAAGCTTTTAAATATGCCTCTCCACTGTTCACACTTGTTGAATATGCCTTGGGAGATCAAAAATACCATAGCATAGACATTAAACCTTAAAGAAGTCTGCTCCAACTACTTTTGATGATTTGGAGCTTTATGATGTACCAAGTAGGCCACAAGAATGCCAAATATAGTAACTGTGTTTCATATTTTAGCATTTTATACCAAAGACTATAGTATCAAAAATCCTCCAATTCAAAAAGCCCCACATATTTTCACTTTTTTAGCCATAGAAATAAAATGTCCTTTATTTGGAGAGAATGGATCAACATTGATCCACGCTCTATCTAACCTTAATCGATTTCAATTTTCAAATTTTAACACTCTTGAAATCATTTCAAACACATAATTTTCCCTGCTCATGATAGCACAGATACTAGACATCACAGCTCGATTCAAGATTTCAGCTTCTTCATGAGTTCAAAGAATCAAGTTTACTTTGTCATTCACGAGTGTATTTGATCACATGGTATACGAGTATTTGTACAAAGGATGTTATTTATAAACTACAACTTTTCACATATTTAATTGAAAAAAATTATGCATTATTTATCCTTTTCCAAACTACTCAATCAATCATATTTTATGTTTTTTTAACCTCTTGTTTTTTGTTTTTTATGAACATGGCTACTATTTTGAAGAGTTTAATTTTGCAAAATTTTGGCCTTAATGATCAATGCGATAGAGAATCTATGATGATTTGACATGCTTCTCAATTCAATGTTTGTTAAAATATTTCTTTTTGAATTGGAACTACGTTGTTATACTAAAAAGTGCCCATTTCTATTTCTCAAACATAATGGCGAAATTTATGACTTCTTTCCCCAACAACCACTTTTTTAATTTTATCATTGCCAAATTTGAAGCTAAAATAAAACCTACTGACTTGGGCAATAGTGCATGGTTTCAATCACAATAACACAACCTTGTTTACCCTATCACAACTTGTCTAATGCAAGATCTTATGAAATAGATGGAACAGGAAGAGGATAAGAGTGAGGAGAATGTGGAAGGATATGAAATTCTCACTTCAGATTGGAAAGAAGAAGATAGAGATGCCTTGCAAGCTATGAAAATTGAGCAGTATCAAGACTAGAATCCTTTGGACGAGACCAACAAACCGTTAACTTCCCACAACATGCGGATTGTGAAGGTAACATTAAGTTAACATATCCGGTCAAGATTTATAGTTTTTCAATTGAAGAACGTTACAATCAAAAACCAAAAGCATCGATATGCTTGAACTACAATGGTGCTTGAATGAAATTTTTGGGCAAAACTAAAACAGAAAATGAGATCTTTAAAAGAGCAGGCAAAGTCTCCTCACTTTCAAGTTAGGACAAGACAAGCATACCAAAAATGCAACTCAAGTTAGACATTCTCACTTATTATTCAGAGTTAAGATGATGCTAGTCACTGTGCTTACAAATAGATAATGACATAACACCCATATACAAAGAAAAAAGTCCTACTAGCAGAGACTAACCATTGAGCAAGTTAGATTGATGTGTCTCCAAAGGAAATTAAATAAGTTGGTAAATTGTATAGGCAATAAATTAAATAGAGCTCCATGTGGTACTTGAGCAATTTGGCCACTTGTTTTTATCAATGGACTCCTAATTTACACAGCTCCATATGTACAAGGCACCAAACTGAACAAAGCAAGATGAAATATGTGAATAAATATAGGCACATTCACTGCCTAACAAGACATTGTACTTTCATCCCATTTTACGAAATCACAATTACACACATGCAATCTCTCAATAAATCGAACTTGGTATATTACACACACTAGAGTGAAGGAGAAACACTGGACTCTCACAGTGTACAGTTCGGCAACTAAACATATAAAGCAGCATCACATTTATCCATCACAAATAGGACTGCCACATGCAGACAAAACAAAGCAGGATGAAATACTTCAAATACTCTGAAATGAGACTCTTTATTTGGCTCGCATTTTACAAAATCATAATGAATCTTCTGAAAAATCCCAATACATAAATCTTGGCTATCCTACACACAGTAGATGCACAGAGAAATATCGCACTCTCAATGCTTAATTTAAAGCAACATCACATTTACACACATGATGTAGCTTTGACATAATAACCCTGATTTGGGCCATTGGAAACACTTTGATCATCTTCATAGACATGAGAATCCCCAAAGCGCATTTATGGCTGACCCCCATGGAGGCTTCATGTTATTTTGACTTTTAAGATTTGGAAAGTCACAACGATCACACAAGTTCAATAGGCAAGAAATTTGGGAAAACAAAAACATTTCAAAACATATTATACTTTAGAATCCAACAAATACAAAAAAAAAAATGTTTTTCGAAATGAGCTAGTGGCTTTTATGGTAACAAATCTTGCAGTCCAGAATCTATTATTTGCAAATTAACCACTAAGGGTTATAAAGTTTTAAGAAAAAAGTTGTCGTATGCATTTCCCACATTCCAAAAATTGAACAAACTTTACCAATATTCACACGATATCAATATTTCAACTTCAAAACTATAAATATTGTCTATCATGCCCAGTTATGAAGCCGTTTTCACTGATGTGCAGAATATAAAATCCCTATCCCACCTTGCTGATCATACATGTCAGTTGTAATGGTTTATTATATACGAGAAAATGGAACCCTGAACAAACACAGGAAAGTGTGCATGGCATGGGAAAGATAAACACATGAATATGTAAAATATGGGAACATGCTAGTATATAATGAGAATGCACATCATATATTATGGTGCGACCATAAATACAAAGTTTGTTAAAAAAATTGCTCTTATGATCAACTAGATATTAATAGAAAAATAGTGTCACCGGGTCTGATACTTTTATTCCATACATCGTACTTCCAATGTGTTCGTTTCCATGGTGATGGCCTCCATTGGGCCCTTCAAACACTTCCTTTGACATGTGACATGGATGATTGAAATGTACAAGTTTCATTCCACTTCACTGTTTCGGTATAGTTGTACTTACTGTCTACCAATGACCTCCCTCTTCCTCGGTGTAAATTCACCTATTAGCAAAAACAACTAATTTCTATCTTGGAAGGTGCCTTGATGAATTAAAATAAAAGACTTTAAAAAAGCAAAATTCAACCAAGCTGGTCACTTTATGCTGTATTGGCTTCCGATTGCCATTGAAGAGTTCTCCTAAAGATTATAATGATAGAAATTGCAATGCTACCATGAATTCTGAAGGTCTGACTTTAGTTCTGCATCAACGAGCTGCATGAATGAGAATCAATCTCTGAACCACAACTATCTACAGCTCGATCAGCTAAAATATACTTCTATCTAATTATATTGATTCCACACAATTGTTCTGCAGCCTTGAACCTTTTATGGTCCTCATAAAAACATCAATAGGCCCTAGCATTCCCATCTTCTACCATGCATGCAAAAAAAAAGACACCACCACTGAACCCCCCAGATAGTTGAGTACAAAAAAATGGTCCACCATTTCTGAACAAGAGCCTGCTATTGTCAAATTTCAATAATAAATAAAGATTATATGAATAAAGCGAGGCGGTAAACAAACCTGATGTTGACTCCAAGTGCCACATAAGATAGACCATATGCTCGAACACACAATACTTCCTCACCATGTTGCCCCGTATCAGCTGAGGGGTTCTTTTGCAAAAATTCCAATATCTGGCATCCAACAATCAACAATTAGCATGCAACAAGTTCGTAGACTCATGCTCACCACTAAAAACAGGCTGTGACAACTATACAGTACAGAAACAAAGTAAATTATCTTGTCAATCATAATTCTGATTGATTTCATAGCAGGAAAATAATGTCAAGCCAGAGAAAAACATTCCTCAACTTTTACATCACTATCAGCCAAAATACTTACTATATTATTATATTTCAGATAAAAATACAGCATTACATTAGCAAGAAATGTAGATTCAAGTGTCCAAAACAAACAACACGATAATGACAACTTTTTCTTAAAATCCAACATAGCCAATACTCTTTGATGCATAGCTCATCTTCACTACCCTGGGAATGACAAAGGCTAATTCAACTTTTGTAGCCTCGAGGCTTTGAAAGCAATAACATCTGGAGCCGCCTACATGCTAATCAGTTATATATCTAAAGTGAATTAAGGTGAAACATGATTTATATATAGATATCAACATAATGCATTAAGCTATCAACATGTGTTCTCTACTTTGTCTCGGCCAAGCAGTAGAAATAAGAAATATCAATATCAACATAATGCATAATACTTTTATATTTGAGGTAAAAAGGTCCTTCCTTTTACAAGCATTCCCATGATTGAATGAAAGTATTCTCTCCTCTCATTTAAGGCATGCTTGTTATCCATGAATGGATTAAAAGATCAGTTACGCTCCACTTTTATTTGCATTCTTGTTATCATGAATGGAATCTAGATTAGCTACAGTCTAGATTTATTTTATCTTGTTTGCCCTTAGGGAACAACTTATTTTGCATTTGTCTAACCAATGCTGAAAAAATCCAATAATGATCAGACAGAATTCTAAGTAACATTTTCTCCATGTAAATCCTGATTTATTACTGCTTTGAAATCAAACAATGTCACGCTAGTTCAGGTCTTGCTAGTTCAAACATTATAACGCATAATTAAGTAGTAGTTTCTGGTCCTGTGTGCTTCAAAATGATGCACCTAGCAATAATGCATTTTATGGCAACTCATATAGACAATATGCATGCTCTTATGTTTTGACATTATTAGGCATGGACTTACCTCATAAATGATAACTAGAGCCTTCTATATATTTCACAGGAAATACAAGGTTTATATAAATATAAGGCCCACGAGAGGATCCTATGTTATAATATATCTTCTACCTTCAACTGATTATATGATCAAAACTTAAAGTTAAGATCATTTTAATATGGGCACAATCATCACCCACAAACACATGACAATTGTTGACATCAGGGTTTCTTTTGTTCCAAGCCTCTTCCGGTGTTACATAGTATACAAGCCTATGAGGAGTGTGATTCCGAATATAATTTCCACAATTTTTAGGTTTGGCCCAAAACTGAGGGACCATGTTCCATAATTGGATCATGCTATTAGCTTTATCCTTCTAAGTGTGTCTCTTATGCTCTGTGATGCCATTACGTTGCAGCGTGCAAGGCACCACACGTTGCATCTGAATGCCATGAGTTGTTCATAAGTATGAAAATGCATTGTTCACACGTTCACCATCGTTATTTGTTCAAAGAACTGAAGGTTGTAGCAATTGCTTCTCAACAAAGGATTTTAATTCAACAAACTAGTCAAACACATCGCTTTTGAGAGAAAGAACCAAACATGTCTAGAGAAATCATCAATGAAAATCAGAAAATACTTGGCTCCAAAAAACATAAAGTGCAAACTGGACCACTAAGATCACTGTGAACTATCTGAAGCGGCAGCTCTGCTCTCCTAGCTTTTACTTTTGGAAATTTGTTGGGATGGCATTTGCCAAGAACACAACCATGACACACACCATCTTGGCAAGAAATAGGTGGAAGGCCTAGAACCAAATTGTGCATGTTGAGCCACTGAAGGTATTCAAAATTGAGCCTTCCAAATCTCTCATGCCATGATCTACTCACATTATCAACATGAGCAATATAGACAGGTGAAGGGGATGATTCTTCAAAATCTTAAGATTTGTACAGCCTGAAAAAATCATTAATTGTACCAAAAGCTATCAAGTGCTTAGGATTATTGAGCTCCCAAATTACAACAATGTGGGGCAGATATTGCTACAGTTTTCTCCTCGCCTGAATGTGTTATCTGGTAAATAGAAAGCAGATTGGTAGAAAGCCGAGAAACAAAGAAAACATTGCTGAATTGACCATCATCTATATCAATTATTCCTAAGCCTAAGATATCTAGTAAATTGTTATGGCCAAAAAAATAATATTGTTATTATCATGCAAGGAACCAAACACTTCTTGGTCTTTGTCCACACTTCTTGGTCTTTGTCCATGTTGAAAGAGGCTCTGGATTTATGATCCATTCTTGTTTAGAAGCCTTAACTGCATCAAAAGCGCTCGCTCATGCCAAAAGTATATGACCTTTACCTTTTGTGGACGAAGGAGAAGTCAGGCCGGATGTTGTCATTCTTCATTGATGCTTCTAACAGTTGTTTTTTCTTGAACAATGAATGTCTAAGTGACCGTCTTTGTCGTAACAGGAGCCAGTCCACATAGATTTCTTCTCAGATTTTCGAAAGAGAGATGTGGCTTGCTTGCTTTGGGCGGTTTTGATCCTTTGCTTCAGATTTTGCTTGGTACCATTGCTTTGTTTTGCAACCAACACTTTATTCTTGGAACCTGGAATATCAAATGCACCAATATGTGACGACTTATCTTGATAACGAGTTTAGTTGTTCAAAAAAGGCATCAAAAGTAGGTGTAGTATAAGCAGGTCAGTTTTGAAAGGATTGCATAAGATCTTTTGGTCATCCTCCTTAGTGACTTCACAATCACTAGGTTGTAGTTGCAGCTGTGTAAATGTGAAAATGTAATCTTGCGAGGATAATCAACAAGACCAAGAGCGATAAGTCGATTCTCGAGTTGGTGTGCACAGTTAGGATTCTTCTTGCCAAAGTGATTGTCAAACGTGTCCCATGCCTTGTATGGGATAACAATCTCCTGAAAGTGAATCTTCAAGCCATCTAAAATGGACATGTCAATGAGTTTGCATGATCCGTACAGCCGCACACTCTTTCTTAGGACTTAAAGCTCCCCACCATTGCAGCGTCTTGCGTCACACACAAAGACTCGCAGTACCTTCCAGCGCTGGCGCATTGCCTGGCAGACTACCGTGCATCCTTCTAGTACCACGTAGCATCTCCTGAACTTCACGCCATGTGCGCAGCCCTGTGCCATACTTGGACATTGGCGCATGCTTTGCAGCATCCCTACACTGTGCAGAGGTCTCAACACCTGCAGCCACGTGGCAACTCTCTATTTCTTCGCAGCATGCCAGGTGGCAATTTCCAGGTCAACATCATGTCAGAGAATTTGTCAACACAATGCGACATTGCAAGTCCAACCGCCCCACCTGCATGCAGGCGAACCGTCACTCGAGCAAAAGATGAAACGTTTCATAATTGTTCCTTTTTATAATTCACTTCTTGTAATGATGTATATATATTGTAACCGTTTCGCTGTTAAGGGGTCAGAAACACATCCAGATAATAGAATGTTAGCATGCCCTGAGTATCTAGCATCTTGTATGCATCTGTAACTCACGTTCTAGTCTAGGCAAATCATTAGGAAGTGTTCTCCTGTTCTGAATACGAGAACCTGCATTCCTAGCCTTGTTGAACATTGTAAACATTTGCACTCTCCTTATTCTTTTACTTTGATTAAAAATTTGCACTCTACAAATACTTCCGCATTTGAATGTGTGTTTTGCTTATTGCTATTATTGTCACATCCCGTGTTTGCGGTTAGACTATCTTTCACTTTCCATTTATAACAAATGGTATGCATGCCATATGGATTTAATTATGCAGATTATGCAATTTGTTATTATTATTCTGTTAAAAACAGTGATGGACTAATGGTTGTAAGGTAGCCATGTGATTTGCTTCATTTAATGCAATGTTGAAATTATATGTTGTCATAGGTGTTTGACATGATTTAGCATTTTGATATTATATCATGTTAATTTGATATCTTGTTCTGGTTAACTGCTCGTCTATAGTTATGAGGTGGTTGCAAGAAAAAGTGCCCTCGGATTGGAGAGTGAGCATCATCAAAGAGATGAGAATAGATGCGGAGTTCAAATACCAGAGAGAGAGAGAGAAACCAATGTGAACTAGTAAACAACACTAGGATAGTTGACCTAGATTCCTTTTGTAGGGTCAACATCCCAGGAAGGGTGTGTGTTTTGTATTATTTTGGGTTACTTCATTTTGACTTGACGACCAATTGTCATCATTCCGCATATCGATCGCCTTGCAATCATCAGACTCATTCATGATAGGTCATTGGGTTAGAGACCCAATTGACCGATATGAACTATCACTTGCATTTATGATCATTTATGACATGCTAGAATTTCAACCAGTCATATGTTGTAGGTGGTGGATTATTTTCAGTCTTCGTTAAGGCTTTCTTACAAAACATTGACTGTATTAGACCTCTGTGCAATCGGTAATTGCTTTTTGTAGAGTGAGAACTACCTCTTCCCACTATTAACACTCTTAACCATAGTCATATGTATAGTCAAGTCTAAATCAATCATACTGCTGAAATTGCTCGTGGCAGGAAAGTTGTGTTAATTTCTTTTTGGGGCAATAATCCCACATTAATAGCTTGGGTCTTGAGTTTTAATGCTTTTAAGCCTTTTTTGTTTCGTAGGCTAGTGTCCACCAAATGGACACAAGCTTGGTTGAGCCAAATCATGGCAGTCGCCTTGCAATCACCTACACAGTCAACGGAACCCTTAGAAGTCTATGATATATGTTAAGCTTGGCCACCGCGGGGCAGATGGACTGTTAACAATAGCCATATGAAGTAGGAAACAAGATAAAGTGGCATTGAAACTATAATGTTGATAATATGGTGAAAATATAATGAGTTAAAGAGGGAATGAAACATTGTAATAATGTTGAATTGAATATAAAGTTAACGAATTGTTAATGTGGGAAGTATGAAATGAGACATAGTGACTATGAGATAATGTAATACTATGTCAATGTAACCTCGAGAGGATAGCAAAGATTCTCTCCTCATGGGCTGAGCTGAATTACATTAATTGAGCTAAGACTTTTTGTAAAGGCATTGAAAATGCCAACCCCTCCAGCCGACTAAGCCATCAATGAGCAGGTGTGCTTAGATGAATAAAACGTCATTAAACACCAGAATGGACAGGGATGGCAGAAAGATTTTTATTTAAGCATCAGTTTCAGCAGTAAGAAAAACGCTTAGAAGGAAAGGGGCATTTTGGAGGAGGACGCCTTTTGATTAATTTGAGGCTCAACTCTCTGGATCAGAGTGCAAGGGACACTTTGGAGGAGAGCATGGATATTAGAGAAAACATACTATCAGTATAAGGTACTTTAAAAATTATACGGACTGCTAATTTTTAAAGCCTGCAAAATTTTATGGCCTGCTGGAATTTTATTCCAGTCATTTTCAGTCTAAAACAAAAAGAAAATAAAGTTACAATCTAACAACACAAAGGCCGGATAGTATCATTCTTGCTCAATGAGGAAATCGACCCAGCCCATATAGACCAGGCAGTAGCAGCTGTCCTGGAACTTCAACTTAATCCTTGACAGTCGAGTAAAAATTTGTTGACAGCTACCTCTTTTAGTGACCTGTCACTTGCAATTGTTTTTATATAAATTTTCGAATTACTAGTTTTTGTCTTCTCATAGATATTAACACTCATAATATTTATATATATTTATACAAACAGGCACTTGAAAAATATACAACTTGCTAATTTGCAAGCCTATGTACCCACTGAAAACTATATTACTTGGAAAGATTCTTCAACAGAGTTCCATCCAAGATGTTTGTCTTCTCATAAATATTAACACTCATTAGATTTGTATAGATTAAACGAACAGGCACTTGAAAAATATACAACCTGCTAATTTGTAAGCCTATGTACCCATGAAAACTATATTACTTGAAAAGCTTCTTCAACAGAATTCTATCCAAGATTTTAGATGTTAATGATAGAAAGTCTCTATGTAGTGGTATTTGGAATTGAAGTGGGCACTCTATAATAAACATTTATTACTTAATTAGAACTTTAAACCCGTGATTGACGTGGGTCTTGTATGCAATTGCGATGATTACTGGAGCTGTCATAGAAGGAAGATGAAAGCGTGGGTATTAGGTAATCAATATCATGGCTAAATTTAGGCATGCTATAGTATGGAAGCAGGCTAAGATCTTAGTGTGTGTAACTCCTTGATACTAATTTCCTCTGTGACCTTTGGTAATAGTTATGCTATCCTTAAAATTATGATGTCAGGAAATAATGAAATTGCCCTTTACTTGGTTTATCCTTTTGTGGCTGTGACTTAGGACTGGGTGGTATTTATTACTTTGTTTTGCTAGATATTCTGTCTTCATTTTGGACTAAGCGGTATCCTGTTTTGAGCATTGTTAGTTCCTTTTGTATAGCTTCCACTTCTACAATAGCGAGGGATCACTGCCTCTATTCTTGGGAAATAAGAACTTTGAGTGATTTGTGCTTCCCAGTTCCCTATGAGTTTGAAACAATCTTTAAATCATTTCCTTTGTCCAAGGTGTTGACGTAGGTAAGCTTAGGGGAAATTATTAGAGACAATTAAAGGGAGGGTTCCTAACAAATAAAATCAAGAGATATCATTTAGTGGACTGTCATCTACATTCATATACCAACAACTGTAGTAGGTATTATTGTTGCAGCTATGATTGATGGATAGAGCAATAGAAAGAGTTCTATTTGACACTCACTATTATGGCTCAGGTCTAGGAAGGCCCCATTTTCGGCATGTCTTCATTGTTTTATGCTTAATTATGCCTAGACCAATAAGGGATGGTCATTATGTGGAACCTGTGTGTAGGAATTAATCCATATTTGTTGGAAGTCAAGCCGTAAGCATTTTTGGATTATCCATATTAGTCATATTGACTGTGCTATATTGTAGCCTAGTATTTAATCAGAAGCTTAAGTGTATGGAAAGTGTTTCGAAAAGGCTCTGTGTGAAGCTTGTCTATATGCCTACAACATAACATTTGTGTAAACACATTCTTGATCTCTTGTAAATGACATATTCAACCTCTTCTTTGAATTTGAGGAGTTGTCATCAATTTGATAATCCAATAAAAATGTATCAACGGCCTTAGTATACTCTAAATTGGTTTTGTTGTTACACAAGTAATTTACAAAACTATTTGTCTATAGTTCAATTATTTTTCTTGCCAATAGCAAAAATTTTGGCAAAAGGAGATTTAGCTTTTGTGCTCTTTTCCTCAAAAGCTTTATGAATGAAATTTTGACAACTTAAACTATTAGCCTTTATCCCAGAATTGACAAATATTATAAATGCATGCAATTTGTGTCACTATTATAAAAAAATTATAGCAATAGGGCTTTGGAGACTTGTGATGACTGCTGAAAGGTGTTCCTTTCAAAATAAGATTGAGGGGGCACCTCACTATTCTTAGTGTCAAACTTGAATAACAACGGTAATGCTCTCCCTTTACTTTCCAATTTTTTAACGATATCAATAAGCAAAACCCTAGTGTCTAGGGTCGAACCTTGACATGCAAGCTACTTGTGGAAATGGAAAACCTAGGGTGCTATATTACTTCCCTGTTTAGATGCATGGATGTGTTTTCTAATCTTATTATCCTTTCCTTAACTCTAGAAGAATAGTACAAGTATACATCACTTGTTTTAATCATGCAAACCCTAGATTGATCATTTCAACCCTGTTTTCTTGGATTTAGTAATCCTTGGTGAAGTGAGGGGTAATAATGTGTCACATCGTAGTATGGGGCATTGATGCGTTGCGTTATCCCCCAAGCATTTTGCAAAGGTTGTTTGCATGTTGAGTCGTGCTTGTTTTACAAAGATCAACTATTGTATAGTGCAGGATCAAGAAGGTTGAGCGGGTTGAGTAGCTAAGAATAAAGGTATGGTGAGCATTGGATAGTGGGACTAGAAGGATAGGGGACTAGTCTAGTCATCACTACAACTTCGTACGAATAGGTATGGGTCTTTCTACAAGGTTCCCATAGATTGATCTTAGTGTTTTGGAGTTACCAAGTACACCTTGTTTATGAGTCAAGATACATTGGGGGTCACCCTTTGAATTCCGAGTCTTATGGCCATAAGCAAGTAATACTTTGTGTTTAGGGAATGCAATTATTCATTTCTAGTTCACCACTCTATACTGCATCACAACAGGGTAAGGTTGTATGTAGTTGCGGACTTGTATACATCGAATAGTCTCTCCTAGTATTGTTTTTCCACATCTACCTTCCTCGTGAAGGGTAGGGCCACTCTTGGGTTACGAGAAATGGGGGAGGCAACCAATTGGCTGTGTAGTTGGAGATAAAGCGCCACGATGATTCTCTCCCTCTCATGATTCCAATTCTTCAGTTTCAGCATGATCTCCTATTGGTTCTCGATGTTTGCACATTGGGATACTTCTTTTGTATATTGTGTTGTTGTTAATTTGATAGATGAACATAATTATATTTGTAACCTAGCATTGAAGGGATATTTTGATAAATGCGGAAATTGTAAATATCGAAATATTGTATCTAAGATGCTAGGGCCCTTCTCAATTCCTTTCATGAAGTTAACATTAAACATGAATACAAGGCAATGGATGTGCTGACCTCATGGCCAACCTGGGAGTGGAGGAAATCTGATTCAAGACATGGAGATTTAAGAGAACGCTCCATCACAACTTATTCACAAGTTGGAGGGCAAGGCC
The DNA here is from genome assembly GCA_037957365.1 of Torreya grandis. Lineage (NCBI taxonomy): Eukaryota > Viridiplantae > Streptophyta > Pinopsida > Cupressales > Taxaceae > Torreya > Torreya grandis. The sequence continues at coordinate 307,349 of JARHVA010006893.1, forward strand.
AATAATGATGGATAGTGATTTGCCTATCATTTTAGTTATGATGCTTTTAATCCCAAATCCGTGGGATTGTTTTATTGATAACCACATTGATTGCCAAAGAAGGGTCATCATTAGCTTGCATGGGAAGAGGGAAGGCCCTATTGGGAGGCGTGAGACTGACATTTACACGCATGAGAAAAGCCACCACAAGGTCATTCCAAATTTAACTCAACGCAGCAAGGTTGTTTTGGTTGAAAACTCCAAAAGATCTCACAACACTAAGAATATGGGTGGCGAACCAAACAGAATCAAGCCCATCTACGCGAACATCAAGAACAATCCAATATGGCAAATCTTGCGAAGAGAAGGGCTCACCATGTACATGGAACATGTCGCTGGCCATGACCCCAAGCTTTCTGTCGATTTCGTTAAAGCTTGGAACAATAGGGTGGTCCACATGAGAGGCGTTGAAATACAAGTTTTAGAGAAGAGTATCGTAGCAGTCACTGGCATTTCCTCGAACGACATTAAGGCCTACAAAGATAAACAGTGTAGGGCAAAACTCATTAAAACCTTCTTCAAGGATGACACATGAGCTAAGAAAGTGAAGAAAGGATTTTTGAGAGAAAATCTCTCGTACCCATGGCCAGACGACTGTTTGCAAATCATGAGGTATTTGAACTTTAGAAGGAAAGAAAAGGGTGGTGCATTCTCACCATTTTTTGCTGCTCAACTATTTCAAAAACAAATTCATTCTCAACTTGCCGTGTTACGATCTCTGGAATGAAATGTACAGGCCTACCAAGGTGACACCTTTGATGTCATTATTCACCAAGCCCTCATTATGTTGTTGGTCAAGGGGGCTAAGCCTCTAATTAACAATCGGGTGGAGATTGAAGAAGAGGGGGATCCCAAGGGCCTTGAGGAGGAGTCAACCAACTCCAAGGAGATCTCCAAAATAGAGACTAAAGACTATAAGAAAATGATTGCTCAAATTCTAAGGAACATGAAGAGCAAGGACTCAAAGAGGGTAAAAAGGAAGCTTATTGTGTCAGATGATGAAGAGGAGCCTTCTCCAACCAATTTGGAAGCCGAAGCCCTTTTGAACCTTGGTAACGAGGCCTTGGACTTAACAAGGGAGGGATGGCGAGGCTATGGACTTGAACGCTCCCTATAAGCTTGAAGAAATGAAAGGGGACACACAGGGGCCCAAGATTCAAAAAGAGGAAGGGGTTAGTTGGAACTGTTAGCCAAATTTTGGCTACCATAAACCAGGTTCATTAAAACCCTGACTTGTCAAGTTTTTAACCTTGTCCATAGCCCTTCCACGCCTTTGAGGTCTTCACATGGTCTTGTTGAGGTCTTTTTAGAAAAAGTTGAAGTCGTATTGACAAGTTTAAGGTAATGGCTTGTTTTAGTCTTGTGTTAGTCTAGTCATTCCATGATGTGAATAAGGTTGGTCAAACGGTGTCAAGGATCCTTAGTTGTCTCTCAAAGTCATCCTACCCCTTCATGACCTTGTATGAACACTCTATGCTTGTTTGGAGCAACTAAGGTTGTTTTGTAAAGTTTAAGTAAGTGTTATGCAAGAGAAAGGTGTTTTTGGTCAAGTTCAATGCATGTCAAAGCCCACAAGATGAAATGTCCATACAATAACACTTGTCAAATCTTGTGATGGAGTTATCTAACTTGCACATATGTCAGGAATGCCAGATGATGTCAGTTTTGCAAGTTCAACGTCTAAATCAACAAAATCACTCTTTTGCAAGCAGTTATAGGCACTTGTACAAACTTGGAAGATCCACTTTCCGGTGAAAACGTCTTCAAAATGTCTCTTCACCTTCATGAAATCACTTCCAAGGATATCAAGCTCGTACAGGGCCTAAAAGTCCAAAACATGCATCAGAACCTCCATCAGCTTCTTGGCAGACTAGTAAGAGTCAACTTCATGTGCTTGGTACGGACAAAGGAGAGAGAGTCATGGCCTAAGCTTGTGGGCAAAGGACGGGGGTCTAATGGACTTTAGTTTTGTGGCATTGGTTCTCATATTGGTGCCCTCATCTTTATGAACAAACGTTAAGACCAGCAGGCGGTCTTAAACCTCACTTAAACCCCATAGGCTCGGTTTTGCACAATTTTCATGCAATTTGGAGCTCGTTGGAGCATGATAAGCATTGTTGAAGGTTTGTATGGGTATGTACAACCATTTCACATATTCCTCCATCAAGTTCACACGTGTGAACAACCAAGTATCAAGAGGAACTTCCATGTGAACAAGTTGCAAGGTTTGCACTTGAAGTTTTGAAGTTTCTACAGCAGGTTCAATGCATACAAGTGGTTTTCAGATGTTCTCCACAACACCATAGTCCCTACATCTCACATTGCAACCACTATCTTGATACCTTACAGGCCCCAAACCCCTCACAAACTCATTAACTTCTACTGTTGCAGGCTTCTAAGAGCAGGATTATAACTCCATGACAAGCCTTTGAATAAAGGTGTTTGATGAAAGCAAGTTTTAGCACAATAAATAACCTTCCTCTAAAGCTCTCTGCCCTTGCCAAGTTCAAGTAAAGGAGCCAAGGGTGGAAATGACCAACATAAGCCTCATTGAAGGCTTAAAGCATGAAAATGCAGACCTATAGGTCTGCTGCAGACCTGTAGGTCTCTTTTCATGAGAGATGCAAAGAAATGCATATTCAGAGGTTGAAGTTTGAAGACCTAAATGGTGAGTTCTAAAGTGATAGCTCCTGGAGATCATGGATCCTAGTGCCTCTATCTGGTTACTAGTCAAGGAGAGATATGAAGTTATGACTGCCCAATGGACTGTATGTGAAAAGGTGACTGTGAATTTCCAAGAAAGTGCCTCAGATGTTTTAGTTTGTTGAAACGATGGTAAAAATTTCCAGATATATATCTATTCCATTCCACATGCCACTATAGATGACATTGGGCTCAAGAATGAGCAAACACAGTGAAAAGAGGAGCCAACTGCCACTAGAGAGACCTACAAACCTAAACGCTCATACACAGACATGTATATGTGGACAAGAGGGAAAAACTTGAGAATGATATGTGAGGTCAAAGGTTCTGCAGTGTCATGATAAGGAGAATAAAATAATCCTCTACTTTTGGTTGGGAACCACCAAATTGCTAATACTCAACAGTGGGGGTCATATCTCTAAATTTGCAGTCATAAACCCAAACTGCAGTCATAAACCCAAACTGTAAGCTACAGGTCTATGTTTGGCAAGACACATTAACATGTATATCAGTCCTCACACAGTCAACTAGCCCGAGAGGCTATTTTTGAATGCTCAGAACTCCTTCGAGGAATTGCATGGTGACAAAAGGTAATTGAAGGTGATAAAGGTCTCTAACTTCAAATTCTTGGCATTGTTTCAATCTTTCACCCCCATACCTGTATGAATCATCCCTAAGATTTGAGGTCTCACCAAACCCTGTTTTTGTCTTGTGAAAGAGCTCGAAGGTCATCTTATTTTGCTTAGAAGTGTATGGAGGGTTTGCATGGGAGCTCAAGCTCATAGGGGATGTTAGAGGGGTCTCCCTACTCCCATTTTCTGGTATTTGTTTTGGGATTAAGCCCCTGTGCTTTATGAACCATCGTTAAGATAGTTAGCACCTAAAACCCTTGCTAAACCCTCCTAAAGGACCCGATGGGATAAATGATGGTTTTAATGCCTCCAGATGGACTAGTATGGATTGGAAATGATCTAAGTAACTCTCACAACTCCCATGGACACCTGAATAACACACTTGGTAGTACATTTGAAAGGTAAATTGTACGGAATAGGCCAAAGTAGCTCATCTGCAGCTTTGTTTGTGAGTGTTCAAAGTGGTGTTAAGCACCAAATCAGCTAGAGAGGCTTTGTAAGCCTAGACAGAGATCTCATCACCCCCTACATACCTCTACAGCTCTCCTGAGGTAGATTATGTGCCCTTCAAGTCAACAATTTGGGCCTAGAAGAGTGAATGCACCAGTTTGCTAGCCAAGAAGCTCAATTGCAAGACTATGAAATACTCTTGGAGGGCTTTCTTCCAGCATTTTGGGTTGTCTTATGATGTACGCACTAACAAACAACAATCAAGCATTAGAACCTGCCAATTCCTTGGAAACCAATCAAGTTGTCTCTTAAGCATGAGCATGCTCCTAAACTAGGGTTTTGACCATTTCTTGGTTCACCCATCCATACAAGGTTCCAGACCCTGAAATTTGACATAGAGCATGGTTTTAAAGTATGTAAAGTAAATCAAACATTTAATGGAGGTTTCACATGTGTGGGAGGTGAATGGAACCAAATCTCAATTTTCTAGGCCTAGAGGCCTAATTGAGACCTAATTAGAGAGAGAAAAAGGTGAAATAAGTACACTTCCACTTAGTGTCTGGTCATGAAATTTAGTACAAAGTTATAAGGGAATACTAAGTACTCAAATCTATGCTTAGTTTGTCAAGAGCATCTGTACATTGTCCTCCACAAGGAACTTTATCTGTTTTGAGAGCTACAAGGAAATGAAGACAAATGAGAGGTTTGGTTGTGAAATGGAGTACTAGAAAGTATCTGAGGCACTAAGATGGGTTGATACAAGTTGTTAAGGCAATGAGGAGTGATTCATGAAGTTAATTTGTACTCAAGAGGTTGAAAACCAAATTTGAAACATTTGAGCCCAAAAGAGCTAGTGAAGATTGCATGCTTTTGAGGAGTGAGAGAGGTTACAAAATTTGCAGGAGAGTGGCATAGAAACCTCTCAATCATGCCAAAAGTCAATCAGGCATCTTGTAACTGTCCTTGCAGGTGTAGAGGTGTAACCTCAAGAGGGATGAGTTAGATTCAAGAACTCAAAATTGCCTAAGTAACCTCCTACACCAATTTGACGAAGGACATCATTGAGCAAGTGTACACATGTTAATGAGAACCTTCAGGACTATTTTTTTGCTCAAGTTCTTGTATTGAAATTGCCTCCATGATGGATGCCACTTGTCCATGATCTTCTACTCCCCTTCTCTATATCCAGCCTTGTATCACTTTGCAAAGCATCCTCACATTGGTTATGGCAAAGCCCTGTCAAAATTAAGTCTTGTACTTGCCTATTAGAATCAATTCAAGCTGGATATTCTATCTTCATCTTGAAAACAGTGATCTTGAATGGGTTGATTTGATGAATGCTTAGTGATAATATATGTGCTTCCTTGCATTTGTCCTTCATGTTCATGCCACTATATAAGTTTCTCTCCTCTCACAGGTCATAAGAAGTGTTATCCCTGGTTTGCTTAGTTAGAGAACTGATAAACTATTAGTGTTTGTTGTTAGCACCTCTTGGTTGATCATCCTAAGCTCTTGCAACCTTCATATATTGAAGCACTAGTGTGATAGGGACTGTTTTGGAATAGCATAATCAGATTGTAACTTAGTATTTCATAGTGCATTCTTAACAAGCTGAGCACCTCATGTTTGGTGCATCACCTCTTAAGTGTTTTGTTAGTTTTAGTCTTCATCTTTCCCTTTTCCAAGTCGAGCAAGTAGTATAGTTGTTAGTGTAGGTGTTGTACTTGAGAGCTGGCCCAAAATCTAGAGGTTTGATCCCCTTGAAAGGTCACCCACAACCTAGGATCAATCCCACTGCATAAACTCAAGTTGAGAGGGCTTGAATCACCCTCTCAAGGATACAAATTTGAGCTATAACAGGAACCTCAAAGAAAAGTTGAAGGCCATTGAGAGGAGACAGAAAAGCCAAGTGAAGGACTTGAGAGAAATTAGAAAGGACATCAAAGCCATTGAGAGGAGACAGAAAAGCCAGGTGAAGGACTTGAGAGAAATTAGAAAGGACATCAAAGCCATCAAAGAAGTCATCCCGACCAGAGCTAGTGTGGGTAGCAAGGGAGGGGAAGTTTGGAAAAAGCAATTTCAATATGCTTGACCCCGAGCTTGAAAGGGCGCTCAAAGAGGAGCACGAGTTGCTCAAACAACAAGAGGAAGCTCAAGGCAAGCGTGGGGAAAAGATTAAGATGGACAAGTCCAAGGCGATTCGTGATAACACTCTGCAGAAGGCCAGCATGGAGGGTCCTTGCAATCAAACTGGGGGCAACATGAGGAAGGAGGATGGCAAAAAGGAGAACTAAGCGGTCTCTTCATGGACCTTGAGGACTAAAGGCATGGGATCATGTCCATTTGTTTGGTTGGTTAGCCTTTTCTGGTAATTGTTGTTTTGGGACTTATGTTGTTTTTGCTTGTTTCCTAGTGGGTTCTAAGCGATTATTTGTAGGCTCCCTAGTGGGATGTCAGTTCTGGTTGTTCTTTTGTGAGTGTTTTTTTGCTTGTTCTAGTTCTGTATATAAGGGTTATGGAATCCCTTAAAACCCATTTTTTTGCCTATATCTAAAAAAATATTGTATCTAATTTACCTTCACGTTTAATGGGAAAAAATATGGTTCAATTGATACATGTTTTGTCATGGTCGTAAATCATGAATTATAGTGAATTGTACTTTGAACTTTATCATATTGAATGCAATTAATGCTATGATGGATTAAGGAATGGTTATAAATGATTGCTATAATTTATGTTAAGTTATTTAAAAAGGGAAATACTAGCAATAGTACCTTTATACTAGAATATTACCTTGAAAAGGATTAGGTAAAGTTAATTTTGAGGCTTTGATTTTAAATGAACGTTGTTAAAAGTTAGTAGTTAAAAAGAGTTTTGATTTCAATTATTTCAATCATTATTGTATTCGTAAATTGCTTTCACCAGTTAGTTTTGTATTGTTAAAGAATAGGGGTTAATGAGGAATCAATTCCTATCTCTCTATTGAATGACTTGGAAACTGCACAGATAAAAAATTCCAATGCATTTTTCCGATATCTGACAAGGGGGTTCTTACAATTATAGTTTGTCGTTACATGTTCTATAACTCGTAGTTTACTTGCTAAGTTACAGGGTTGTCCCCCACACCAACACCATGGACCTCGTGGTGCAAATCATTGGTATGAATGCAAGTTTCACATTCCTATAAACACAAGAGAGGACTCCTAGTCAATTCTATTTTAGAGTACCCAAAAGAATGTTGTAACAAGAGCAAGATGGTTGAGTCCAAAAAATATTCACAGAGGCATCTCGATACTTCCAAAAACTCATTAAGGACACGCTCAAGGAGCAGCACAACAAACTCTTTGACCAGTTCCTTGAACTCATGGTGCAACTTGGATCACAAACCACTCCTACACAGCCTGCGCATTTGTCGTTCCGGCAACAAAGCCCTTTCAAAGTTCAAGTCAATCTTGACATCCCAATGTTTGAAGCTAAAATCAACACAACATTAAATTGTTGGATATGACAACTAAAGGCCTACTTCTCAATCAATTGTTTCACTAACACAGAGAAAATCACCTTCACAATGTTGAAGATGTCCATTTTCGTGTTTCGTTGGTGGGAAACCTTCAACGTGCAACGCACAAGGGACTTGGAACCCTTCAAGACTAGGAAGTCATTTTTCAACACTATGAAGGATGAATATTACCCCCTCAAGCACTATGAGGATAAGTACATCATGTTCCAATAGTTGCACCAATGTAAGGAATACTTAGTTAAAGACTATACAAACAAATTCCATGACTACAAAGTGCATTTGCACAAGGACTTGACGAAGCAACATAAGGTTCTAAAATACCTATGAGGATTCTCACCTTATATTCATGCAAAGATGGGGTTCTTGACTTTCAACACGTTGGGGCAAGTTTACCGCAATGCCACCAAGATCAAAGCCAAGGTAAAGATGAAGCGGAAGTTCTCTTCATTTAGTATCATGCACAAGATCTAGCTCACGCACGATGCACAACTAACCCTTTTGTGCAGAAGTGGAACATGTCGTGCAAGCAAAAGTAGCCTAAGAAGGGCGCACTGCACCATAAGGCTCCAACATCTTCTGCGCTAGACAAACGCAGAAAGAACCAAGTTGACAAGCTCACACAACGATTCTAAAGGCTGCGCACAACAATAAATGATTGTGCACTTTGCATCATGTCCTACGCAAGCAGAAGACATTGATCCAAATGAGACTTGTCTGAACACCAACACCACTGCCATATACACCTTTGATGAATGAAAATGCCTCTTCCACACGAGGTGTATAGTCAATGGGCAATAGCTTCCCGTCATCATCAACAATGTAAGCCAAAAGAATATCAATGCACAAGATGCAATTCAGTGTCTAGACCCACATCTCCGACCCTACTCTATGCGATGGCTTCAACAAGGGAAGGATATTCAGCTCTAAAAGCAATGCACTTTCAAGTATACAATCAAGCTCATTGAGGACACAATCACTTGTGATGTCAAGCCACTAGAGGCTTGTGACATTTTGCTTTGAAGATCGTGTTTGTACGATCGAGATGCTACATATCAATGCAAGCAGCAACAGTGGATTGTTTGTGCCAAAGATTGTTTCTTCAACCTCTTGGAGTCACCTCCAACAACCAAACTTGCTTTGTTATCTACCAAACAATACCTCAAGCTCATCTCACACACACAAAAGTTTGAGCTCCTCATGGTCCACCCAAAAGCACTTGTGTGGTCGAACAAACTCGCATTGGCAACATGCCATGCCATGCGATCATTGTCGCAACAACAGCGAGACAAATTGCTATAACAATATGGAGACATCTTCAAAGGGCCAAAAGGTCTTCAAATACAAAACATTGTGTGGCAAGATATCAGATTGATTTGGTTCCTAGATCCCCTCTTCCAAACAATCCACTCTATTATGTCCATTTGGGAGAATGACAAAGTCTAGCACCTATCCAAGAGCTTCTTAATGAAGGCAAGATTTGGCCAAGCTCTTCTCCTTGTGGAAATCTAAGTCTTCAAGCCAATGAAAGATGAAACATTGCGCTCATGCATCAACTAGCGCACTCAACAAGATAACAATGAAGAATCAGTACCCACTTTTGTGCATTGATGACCTCCTAGACCAATTCCAAGGTGTACAATACTTCACCAGGATTGACTTGAAGTCAAGTTATCATCAAGTACCATTCCATCTTGAAGACCTTTGGAAGATAACATTCAAAACAAAGGAGGGACTATATGAGTGGTTGGTTATGCCTTTTGGTTTGACCAATGCGTCAGCAAAAATCATGTCCCTGATGGATGACCTACTTAAGCCATTCACTAACTTCGTCATTGTCTACTTTGATAACATCCTCATCTTCAGCAAGACTTGGGAGGAGCATGTGGAGCATATCTCGCGCGTATTAGACACATTGTGCAAACAAAAGTTGAAAGCCAACTTAGCCCAAGTGTATATCCAATGTTGCACAGATCCAGTATCTTTGGCCACATCATCGATCGCATAGGCATATCCATGTAGATCCAAAGAAGATCAAAGTAATCCAATATTACCCAGCTTCGTTCAATATCACCAAGTTGAGGAGTTTTCTTGGACTTGCTAAATTTTACCACAGAATTGTCCTTGGTTTCTCGCATATATCTTGGCCTCTCAGCGAGATAATGCGCACCAAAGTAATATTCTAGTGGACCCCTGCACAAAAGCATTCCTTCAAGAAGCTCAAGCAACACCTTTGCACAACAGTTCCAGCAATCCCTGACACTATCCACCCCTTTGAGATCTAGACCAATATATATGACTATGCACTTGGCGTACTCAAACAACATAAACATTTGGTCGCATATCACTCAGAGACATTCAGCAACATGATTCAACAGTACTCCACCTATGAAAAAGAGTTGTACGCCATCATGCAAGTAGTAAAGGAATGGTGCCACTACATCTTGGGTAAGGAGTCAATCATCCATTTTGATCATAAGCCACTTCAGTTTCATAGAAGCAGTAGAATGCATGCCACATGAGGTGGATGACTTACTTGCAGTAGTTCCATATGATGATGAAGCACAAGGGAAAGACAATAAAGCAATAGATTGCCTTAATCAACTGACAATTCAAGCTCTCATCACAGCATTGGACACGTGTAGCCACAACTTCTCTTATCAGGTATCTCTCTACTCAACAGACCACGATTTCGTAGAAAGCCCATATTGCCCTTGTGCTAGGTGAACGGATTCGCGAATTCCACATGCCCGACAAGCTTCTCTACAAGCTTGGACATCAAGACCCCAAAGACTAGTTTAGACAAGCTTCTTTACAAGCTTGGACATGAATGTGTTTTTGATGGCGCATCTCACCAAAGACTAGTTTAGGAGGCCCACTACGCCAAGACAACAGGACACTTCAACATTACCAAGATTTTGGTAGCACCTCATCAACATTTCTATCGACCTCATGTGCACACAAACATTGAGCGCCACATCAAATCTTCCATTCCTTGTTGCATCACCAAGCCCACAATAAGAAGCTAGGACTTTACACACCTTGTCAGTTCCATCCAAGCCTTGGTATTCTATCAGTATGGATTTCATGACTAGATTAGCTATGACAAAGCACCAAATTGACCCTATGTTTGTTGTAATGGATAAATTCTCCAAGATGGCCACAATGGTTACTTGTAAAGAGAGCATCAACACGCAAGAAACCATAGGCTCTTTCATTAGCCATGTTTGGGCTTTCTTTGGTCTACCAACATCCATTGTGTCTAACTATGACCCATTGTTTGTCAATCATTTCTAGAAAGCTTTGTGGGATATGATGGAAATACGATTGGACCGGTCCACATCAATTCATCCTCGACAGATGGAAAACATATGTTGTTAACCGCACACTTGTCCATTTCTTGCACATGTACAACATTGCACATCCACTCTCTTGGGATAATAATTTGCTTTATAACTAACATGCCTATTACAAAGCTTTGCACAATTCTACAAAGCATTCTCCATTCTAGACATGTCTTGGGTTCCCACTAGCAACACCCCTACACATATCCTATCGTGCATCATCCAGCACGAAGTTGCATGCATAAGAAAAAGAAGTGGACAAGGCATAAAAGTTTTTGCAACAGATACAAAGTGTTCACCACCAGGTTCAGCAAATTCTCTTGTGCCAACAGTTGAAGTACAAAAAGCACCATGATGTGCATCTACAGCTCATGAGTTAAAGATAAGTGATTAATTTGGGGGGCATCTTCAAAAGTAACACTTCAAGGATCTACACAAGAAGAGCAAGCCTCTATGGTTAGAGAGAACATCTTTGTTCTCAACCTACCACAGTAATTTTTGGTTTCGCATCTAGTTATATACAACTCCTTAAGCCACACTTCCCACCTTTGCTTGACCCAACAACAACTCGAGATCCTTCAGAATTGGATCCTGAACACTTGCACGCCGAACCGCTGGATAAAGTCATTGAAGTGACAACAATGCACACTCGCCAAGGCATACATCAGTTGTTCAGAGTAGTCACGGCAAGGCAAGGTAAGGCAATATGAAAATCAGGGTAAGTGGTAAAATGTTCAACAACTTCAAGTTCAATTTCCGAAGCAAACCAATGAGGCAATGGGGATCGTTGCTCCTCAAGACAGGGTGAATGATTTGTGTGCAGCTGCCCAAGTCCGCACACTCTTCCTTAGAACTTGGAGCTCCCCACCATTGCAACATCTTGCATGGCGCAAAGAGACTCACGATACCTTCCAGCACTGGCACGTTTCCTTGCAGACTACCGCGCAGCCTTCTAGTGGTGCGTAGAGTCTCTTGAACTCTGTGTCCTGCCCACAGCCCCATAGCATACTTAAACATAGGCACACCATGCTTCGCAAAATACCATGCAACAACACAACACCTCACAAAACTTACACAACATCCCTACGCTGCGCAAAGGTCTCAGCACTTTGCAACCATACCAAAACTCTCTACTGCTTCACAGCATGCCAAGTGGCACCTTCTAGGTTTGTGCCATGTCAAAGTATATGTCAACATACCACAATACTCGAAGTCCAACCACCCCACCTACAAGAAAGTGAATAGTCAATCGAGCAGAAGATGAACCATTTCGTAATTATTCCTTTTTGTAACTGCCTTCTTGTAATGATGTCTATATATTATATATTATAACCATCCAACCCTTAAGGGATTAAAGACACATCCAGATAGTAGAATGTTTGCATGCCCTGAGTATCTAGCATCTCACACAGATTTGTAACTTGCGTTCTAGTCTAGGCAAATCAGTTGGAAGTGAATTCCCATTCTGATCACGAGAACCTGCATTCCCAGGCTTGTTGAACATTGTACACATTTGTACCCTCCTTATACTTTTAATTTGAATACAAGTTTGCACTATTCTGAAAATACTTCCGCATTTGAAGGTGTGTTTAATTTATTGCTATTATAGTTTATCATTACATGTTCTACGACTTGTAGTTTACTAGCTAAGTTTCAAGGTTGTCCCCCACACCTGCATCTTGAGCCCCGTGGTGTGTATCACTGCTTGTTTCATTTTCCCAGTTGAACCACTTTTTAACATTATTGCACAAGCCATGAATTACATTGCATGATGCATGTTTTATATATATATATTGGCAGCCCATAACAAACTCCACGCCCGTGTAACAGATACACAATCAAACAAATGATGACATGCTTTAAATAGACAAACTAATCTAAACTCTTTTGGCAAACTTAAACAACCATTACTTTGCCTAAAGATATTCAACATTTTCTAATACTCCCTTAATAACTAAACCATGTATAATCCACAGTTTATTTCTAAATTTGAGAAATTATCTCAACCATGTATAATCCACAGTTTATTTCTAAATTTGAAAAAATTATCTCTGCCAATAGGTTTACTCATTGTGTCAGCTATTTGGTCTTCTTTACGACAATAATAAAGACAAATGTCTTCATTATTGACCAATTTTCAAATGTAATAATGGTGAACTTTAATATACTTGGTTCTAACATGATAAACTGGATGCTTCACCATCTTGAGAACACTCTGACTGTCACATAAAAGTGAGGTGGATGTTGTTTGCTCAAGTTGAATATTGATCAATATTCCTCCACAACCACATTGCCTCACATCCTGTACTGACGACTGCCTTAAGTTACTTGGTTCTAATATGATAAACTGGATGCTTCACCATCTTGAGAACACTCTGATTGTACATAACAGTGAGGTGGATGTTGTTTGCTCAAGTTGAATATTGACCAATATTCCTCCACAACCACATTGCCTCACATCCTGTACTGACGACTGCCTTATATTCTACCCTAGTGGAAGAGAAGGCAACTGTATGTTGTGGCTTACGCTTCCAAGAAATTACTCCTAAACCAACCCAATCAGAATCAATATATCCCCAACCCAATCAGAATCAATATATCCGGATAGCACAAAGTCTGCATATCTCTAATATAGAACGACAAAGTCGAGGGTTCCTTTGACGTATCAAAGGCCTTGTTTTGCAACTTGCTAGTGTTCTTGTCGCTTAGACCAGGGAAGACAACTCACTACAAAACATAAATCCAATCAAGTGGTAATAAGATAAATCAAACTACCCCCCAATTGACAATCCACCAATTCATCCACTGGTGGCGAATCAGTGTATGTTAAGAGTTTTATCCCAACTTCCATAGGTGTATAAAATGGATTACACTCAACCATCCCGAATTTTTCCAGAAGGGCTTTGGCATACTTAGTCTGTGATACAAAAAATGGTATGATCAGATTGCTAAAATTCTACACCTAAACAATAATTCAGATCTTTGTATTCCTCCTCATTCACATCTAACAACATGTGGTGTTTCTGCAAAGAAACATACACATGCAAATTCCTAAATGGGAAACACCAAAGGATCGGGCACAACTTAGATTCAATTCATGCCATAAAAATGATATGGTTGTCTTATTGTAATCGCTTTGATGCCATATTAACTTTATTGCACACGCCATAAATTACAGTGCATGATGCCTGTAATCACATGCTTTCCAGAAAATACGGCTGGAAATTGCTTTTCTTTTTTAACAAAGATATGGGCAAATGAAATATCCAAATTGCAAGTATGCTGACAATGCTGGAAAACAGTGAAATAAAGGCATTAGGTGACTAAAAATCGTAGAATCGACCTCGCCACTAAAAAGCCCTAAAAAAAAACATGTGAAATCAAAACACGGCCCCAAAATCAATGCACCTTTAACTAATTTATTGTTGGAGAAGAAATTGGTTTTTTGTCTTTCCCCTGGTGACACCATGGGCACAATGCATGCACAGGGTTCTTAACATCCTTTGAGTTATATCCTCAACCGCCAGAAGGGATTGCCCTCCCTCCCAATTTTTGCTACCGCATGGGTCACACCTGGCTTGCATGTGATCCCAGCGACTTGAGGATTTCACTAATACAAGACAAGAGCAACAGCTATACATAAGTGCTCCTGTCTATGCTCAGTAAAGCCCAATTTCCATCACCTCTGCGTGCCCAGCAAGAGGGTTTGCCCTACCCAACTGGTCGTTGGCTCAAAGGTCGTTAAGTGATGACTTATCAACAAGGACCCACAAAAAATGAGGTGGGGTTGACTACGCAAAAGGTTGATGTGTTGAAATGATGTGGACCAATGGATCTGCAAGATCTTTGCCCTCACAAGGGAGATGTTTTAATTTTTGTTAGGGTCCACGCACAAAAATTTAACCAAGATAGGCCAAAGGTTAAGATCTACAAAGTTAGACACGGGTTTGTAGACTGACCCGGGTTTGTAGACCAACCCAAGTTTGCAAAACAACCCACATTTGTAAAAGGATTTGGGTTTCAAAACGAAGTTTCCTAGGTTATAAACTTTGGTTTGCAGAAGGACCTAGGTTTAAAAATAAGGTTGCCCAGGTTTGAAGGATGTAAGTTTGCATGAACTAACACAGGATTCAAAAAAACAAAGTCACCTAGGTTTGAAGTATTTGGGTTCGAACTCGAGTTGGATGAGCTCGGGCTCAAACCCAATTGTAGATGGACTGCCTAACGATTTGGGCACCAAATTAGTATATAAGGGCCCATGGGGGTCTACGTGCATATTGCAAGAACGGAAACGGGCATTGATGGGGGGTTGAGTGCATGCCAAATTGAAAGTAAAGCTATTTGTTGGAGTTCAACGATGTGGGTGCACAATGGTGAGGGGACTAGAGCAAGAGCTTAATCTACAACAAATCAAAGGTTCCATCAAGTGAGAGGAGTCATGTTGTGCTAGGGACACAATCCTACAAAAAGAGACCACAAGAGGGGTGGAGGATCTGTCGAGGGAGTTTGGATGAGGTTTTGCGAAACTATGGAAGAACTCACGACGATACTTTAGAGCAAAATGCTCGTGGATGCTTGCATCGAGCTCGACTCCAATGGAAGCAAGACGACACTACCAAGGGAGATAGGCACTTCCACATAATGGACGTGTCGTGGTTGGAAGGCCAGAAGCTCCATGTGTTGCCAAAGCCAAATCGAACTAGGGGTTGTGTGCAACTACAAAGGCCAAGGTAATGAAAGCCCAAGGTTTGCTACAATTGGTGGGACACGCCCTCCATCAAATTCCCGTTTGTTTTAATCAAAAATAATAATAGAGTTAAAACTTTATAATAAAACAAAAATTCGGCGCCGACCAAGTGTCCCTTCAAGTTTGAGTTGATGTGGCTAAGAGACCCTTCTCTACCTGACTTAGTTAAGGAATGGTGGACAAAGATTCCCCCCCAATCGAGGTCTAGAATGTTTAAAATGGTAAAGAAACTTCAATATATCAAGAATTGCCTAAAACAATGGTACAGGGAACATTTCAAGAACATCTTCCAAGAAATTACTCATGTTGAAGTGGAATTGGCAGCCCTCAATGAAATTGTTTTCACTATGGGCATGGATGCTAATGCATACGTCAAAGAAAAATGCCTACTGGCAGAGCTTGAGGAGTTGCACCATAGACAAAAATTCAAGGAAGGGTGGCTTAAAGCAGGTGGTAAGGATACAACCTTGTTCCATAACTCGACTAGAGCAAAAAGGAATCTTAATCACATCTATAGTATAGTGTCAATGGAGGGGCAAGAATTAACTAGCATGTCTAAGATCAAGGAGAAGTGGTCAAGTTTTTCAACAACATTTTGGCGTGCCCCTGAGGCATCGACATTGGCGGCCTAATCTGGCAACTTGGAGCAGAACCCCCGACTGATGTAGGATCGCCATAACCAATCCCTCATGGCACCCTTCACTATGGATGAAATTGAAACAACAGTCTTTTCAATGAAAAAAAGAAAAAAACCCTAGCCCAAATGGATTCCCAACTACTTTCTTTCAAACCTTTTTCTATGTTGTTGGTAGGGAGGTAACTGACATGGTTGAAGAATCTCATAAGAAAAGGAAGGTAGCCCCTGATTTGAATTGCATGCTTGTCTCCTTGATTCCAAAAGGAGACTCCCAGGTTAACTTGGGGGATCACATACCAATTTCCCTCTGTAATACTATATATAAAATCATTTCCAAAGCAATGGCGGAGTGCTTGAAACCTATATTGGATCTTTTGCTTTCCAAGGAACAAGGAGGCTTTGTTCTAAGCAGAAATATCCAAGGGGGGACTATTGTTGCACATGAAATCTTGCACTCTTTGTCCATCAATCAGAAGAAAGGGATGTTGATCAAACTTGACATTAGCAAAGCCTATGATAGTGATTGGGTCTTTAGTCGCATTTTGGGAGTTTGTTTCTCGATCCTGGTAAATGGCAGCCCTCTAGTTTTTTTGAAGCCACTAGAGGGCTTTGGCAAGGAGACCCGTTGTCACCCGTTCTATTTATCTTAATAACAGAAGCGTTCAATCACGCTATTCAAGGGGCAAAGGCTACGGGAGAGATCCGTGGGATCAA
The DNA here is from genome assembly GCA_037957365.1 of Torreya grandis. Taxonomy (NCBI): domain Eukaryota; kingdom Viridiplantae; phylum Streptophyta; class Pinopsida; order Cupressales; family Taxaceae; genus Torreya; species Torreya grandis. The sequence goes on from JARHVA010006893.1 coordinate 324,132, forward strand.
GGTGGTTGATGGCTTGGAAAATCTCATGCACCGGCAATTTGCGAATGATACCTTCCTCTTTGGCATGGCTCAGTTCACGAAGCCCGCACTTTCAAAATTATTCTTCTTGACTATGAAGCAGCGACAGGCCAAAAAGTATTAATGAGAGGAAATCTAAGGTTTTCTTTCTTAACTGCAATTTGCGCTTCCGGCAAGCAATTGCCAATATTCTTGGCTTCAATATAGGTCAACTACCAATTAAGTATCTAGGGGTACCGCTTTTCATCAGTACTATTAAGGGGTCTTTATGGCTGGTTTGATTGGCTCTTTCAAAGCAAGACTCTCTTCTTGAAAGGGCAAGTGGTTATCTCTGGCCGACAACCTTAAACTAATGAAATCGATGTTGAGTGTCATCCCCACACTTATGTTGTCATTTCTTCAACTTCTCGGCAAGGTGATACACAACTTGAATAAAATCCTGGACTTTCTCTGGCAGAGAACTAAGGACAAACAAAAAATCTCTCTTGACAAATGGGAAAAGGTGTCTCTCTAAGAAGGCGGAGGGAGCAAGTGTGAAAAACCTGAGTCTTCATAATTTGGCTCTAGGAGCTAAGCTAGTTTGGGGAATGCTTTCAAACCTTGCCTCTATATGGAGCCGACTCTTAAGCAACAAGTACTTTGGCGATGAGAACCCGTTGAACACCATTTCGGTGGTGGATCCCCCTAAAGGATCCCATTTTTGGAACTTTCTTCTTAAATGCAGGTCTCTGTTCAAGGAGCATATCTCATGGACAATCAATAATGGCAAGCAAGTGGTATTTTGGGAATATTTCATGGAATGGTCACCCTCCACTGATAAGCTATCTAAACTTGGTTGATTCTCGCCACATTCTTTCTGCTTCCTAAGGATTTGATAGTCATAGATTACTTGGAGTGGCCTCCTGGAAGTGGAAAAATCCAGCAGTGGCGCCCATTCCAAATGACCAATGCACAAAGCAAGCAACATTGCTATCCAAAAGGAAAGTCTTCATCAACTCCAAAGCAAACTCTCTACATTGATCGAGGCTAACTCCAAGAGCTATGCAGTTAACCTGGGGTACCAGACGATAGCAGTCACAAATTCCACGGCTAGCTAAGCAATTGCTCTTTGCTACAACAAGGTAGGCCTCCCCAAAGTAGGAGTGTTTGCTTGGCTTGCAATGCAAAACAAATCGCTTACTCAGGGCCGTCTGCAGAAAGTTGGGTTCGTGGGCCCAACCTAGTGTTGTTTATGCAAAGATGGCGGAGGAAATTGTGAGTCACTTGTTCTTTTCTTGCCCCTTTGCAAAGTTGTGTTGGGACTGGCTCTGCGGGAAGCTTGGTTGGTCATGGGCAAGACCTCCCACTTTACTTTAGGCTTTCTCTTCCTGGCCGCTAGAATCCCCCAAAGACACATTCGCTAGGTTGTGGAAGGTCAGCCCTGCTATTTTGATTTGGTCCATATGGAAGGAAAGGAATCAAAGAATTTTTACAGGCAAGGAAAACACTCTACACGAAATTCTAAAAAAGGCAAAAGTCTCCATTTCAGAAGTTATTTCCACCCATGCTCGTACATACAAAGGTAATTCATCTCAATGGGATTTTAAAATTTGAGCAAAATGGAACCTGCTATGAGCTTCCCCCATTAATGGGTCATTGGTAAAAAAGTTTGGCTTGAGTCGGGATGCAAATGTGGATTGGATCCCACCCCCTCCTCGCTAGTTGAAACTGAATTTTGATGGTGCTTCTCTGGGCAACTTTGAGGCATATGGCGCCAGTTGCATCATCTAAGATTGTTGTCGCTTCCTTATCAAAGAAGCATCCCTCAAGTTGATCGATGGAATGAATAACGAGGCAGAGGCCCAGGCTTGGTCTTGGTTACGATTTGGCTCTTCAATTTGGTGTGGACAATCTGATCATTGAGGGTGACTCAATGATCATGATTCATGCACTAAACAAAAAGGCAGCAAAGGCTTGGTCGCTTAAGAATATCTTTGAGCGAATTTGGCCCTGGTTGGAGTCTTTGTCCTCGTGGAATGCCCAACATTGCTTCCGTGAAGCTAATGCAGTTGCCGACTTTCTTTCCAACCAAGGCATTTCACAAGCTAAAGATCTTGTGGTAGATAATGTGGTGAATGTTTGGCCTGCTTGCTTTTCTACTCCTTTGGTCGACTTGCATTAGGGGTAGTGTTTACCTTCCTAGCCCTCCCTCTTGGTTGGTGTTCTTAAGCACACTCATGTTCATTGTTAATTATTATGCAACCTCTTTTCATGATTTCCAAATCATGCCCCTGGGCTCCGATCATGTCTTGTGGCGACAATATTTTGGGAGCCTCTCATGATGTAATGGTACACTCGTGCGACAGGTGTGGAGCCTTAAATCTTCCCTTGCTCCTTTTCCTCATAATTGGGTTGTTGCCTTCTTGCTCACGGTTGCCATGGATCAATCATGGATGGTTGTTGCTACAGAAGCATTGTTGTGTGTCCAAGGGAAGAATCCCTTGCTCTTTGTTTTCCTCATAATTGGGTTGTCGATTGTCCTTTCTCCTCATCTCTCTACCTTCTCGCTCACGATTGCCATGGATCAATCCTGGAGGGTCACTGCTGCAAAATCATTGTTATGTGTCCAAGGGAAGAAGAGGGAGATGGCGTTTTTTGGTGAGGTAATGGAGAACACGATGAAGCGGGTCTTCTAGGTGCCAACGCCACACATTCTTCGATCAATCTTGACCGTTTTGGGTGACACCTTTGTTAACTCTCTCAACAAGGTAAAGATTAATTCGGCCTTGGTTTTAATGTGTGCAAATAATATATTGTTGCTTCTGGAAGACAAACAACAGGTCATAGACTTGGTTGAATTTTTTGTCAAACCTGTTCACAAGTTGGGTGTGGCTGAGGCAGTGAATGCATTCAATCTGGGCAGCGGCATCAATCTACCCTACTCGGGGCGAGATGAAGTAGACCTGAAGTTGTTGTCGATCTTTAGGGAGTTGGAAGAGCATTTGCGACTCTCTTCAACTTTGTTGAGCAAGTTTCAGAAGCTTGGAAGGACACCTCGTCCCAAGTCGGGCCTATGCTCTTGGCTCCTCCTTTGGATGGGGTAAAAAACATATCCCAGATTTAGAGGCTTTGTTGCATGTCGGGCACTCTCCAATCAAAATGGCGGCGATTAAATTTCTCTTCCGTGTTACGAGCAGGGCAGCGGTTTTTTCGCCTACAGCCTGGTTGGACTCGACTAGCCTTAGCCCGTCTGCGGGTGCGAAGTTTGTGCAAAGCAGAGGCCAGGCGGGTGGTGGTTCTTCTTTGGCTCACCCTCATTTTCTGAAAGCAAATGTGGTGTTGGACTTTGAGGTGGCAGGGGTGCTGGGAGGTTGGGACGCCAGTGGTGACACCACAAGCCCCCCAGGTGGTGACTGTGTGGTGGTGGATTCTAATCCCCATCTAAATCTTGACGACAGTCTCCATTTCAGTTTGTAGTTGGCACGTGCTTCGTTTTTTGGTGTTCTTGCTCATAGGCTTCTAGTTTGGGTTTTGGTTTTCTTTTTATGGTTTCACCTCCTCTATGAGGGGATTTTTGTCGATGCAACCATTATTGCCATGGGTTTCATGAACCTTATGGTTGATGGTACGCCTGGTTTTCTGTAATGTTTTTGGTATGCAAATATATGGGTGAGGGACCCATTAAAACCCTTAATCACCGATCCAAAAAAAAAGAACCCTAATTTTTAAAAGCAAATAATTTTTATTTATTGTTTATAGAAACAAGAAAAAACATCAAAGAGACTATACCAAACCAGAAAACTTAGATCTGAAACATACGATGTACAAATAATGTGAAACAAAGGGCCTCCCTAGCAAAATTGCTTGCTTTGAATCCGTTACAATGGTCAAATCAGCTATCAAACAAAGTAGAATGGAAATAACGGAGCTAGCTCACATACTTCTCTGATACCATATCAGGATTACGAACACTTCCCACAAGCACAAGTTTTCAAATAACCTAGGAAACTAGCTCACAAAAGAGACAAGGTTTTGGTGCATAAAGATATAACATTGAAAAAAAAAAAAACTCAGATGATAACTAAAAGCCCATCTCTCATGCTTAACCATGAATCTCAAAATCCGTTTTGTACAGAAGTGCATGAGAAAGGTAGGTGAGAGAGGTTCCCAAAAATAGCAGATACAATCGGTCTACTTTGCTCTTATTTTGCTTTCCTTACTCTTAAAGGCTTGGGTTTGGACTGTTTTTGTTTCAAATAATGAACTCTGTTCATTTAAATCTTCTTCTGATATGAAGCATAACCACTATTTTGGTTAAGCTTAAATCCTTTTGGTTATATGTATCTATGGGCAGCATAGATCTTAGCATACTAGCTGTAAAAATAATCAACAGCTTGAGGCCCTTTTGCTTTTCTGGAAACCATGTAAAAGCACTGAAGAATTCACCTCAATATAATGAAAGAAAAAAAATATCTAAAAAAAAATTCCACCCTCTCCAGGGCATGCAGACATGAATTAAGGGACCTTTGCCATTTGTTTCATTCTAAGTGATTTTTAAAATGCCCTAGTTCACAGCACCTATATATGTCTTTGCTCACAGCAACCATGAATCTCAAGACAATACAACACCACTGGAGCAGACGCCCCAAGCCACGCATAAAATGAATGGATTCCTATTAAGAACAGAGATGCTTGGTCCTTAGCTTCACCAGATCAAAATCAAAATCAAACAACCTAGTTTAACTTCTCATCAGCTTTCCACCATACAAAGTGATGGTACTCTTGGCTCAAGCAACCTCTGTACAAAGAACATTACCTAGCACCAGTGACAGCCGAAGAATTTAATCTTGTGTCTTCATACACAAAATATCTTCTGGGTAGCAGGCAGCATTTTGTATGATCAGCCTAGATTACTAGCTACACCGAACACAAAAACATGCTTGAAACTAACAAAACATGCTTCAAACTAGCATTCTCATTTTCTTCATCTTCTTTGACAGATGCTTAAAAAGCTTACATCGTGTAAAAACACTTTCAAGCTATTAGAAAAATACATAAAGAGCAGATCCTAACTGATACAGAGAGACCATTTTATTTCTCCATGATGTTTTGTGCAACATTATTAATTTGTGGCTGATGAGATGTAGGTCGACTCCTTAACTAGGTGGGATGTTTCCAGCCCCACGCAGGTTCAATCCTCGTAGGCATCATGTTAAATGGATATGTAGATATGTGACCAATTGTGGCTGATCGTAATACCAGTTAATAGCTCCAGCCGCATTTACCCTTAACAAAAAAATATTATCACTCTGTGTGGTCATTTAGGCAGGATCCTATTAACAGTGATTGGAAGCAATCTGACTTGAAAATTAAGCTTTAGCAGCAACAAGATAAAACAGCCTAGCCCCTTGCTACTTGATCTTACAAAGAGTGCCTAAAAGGTTCAAGCAAGTTTGTCGATAAAACTCATGCAGCATGACTAACATATCCAACGAGAAAATATCCCAAAGATATAAAATTTTCTGCTACTAGAAAAAGAATATCTGCCATAAGAAAATTACCTCAGTTAAGGGTGATTCATGAATTGCAATTATCCAGAAGAGCGCATGTTTTCTTCTGTATGATGTTTAGGTGTAGCTACTAATTTTACAGCTGTTTAATTTGTAAGCATATTTTTCTCTTTATAAATATTTGATTCCATGCATGCTAATCAAAGTATCTTTATTTCTTCTCACCCCATTTTAGAAATAAAATTGGCCTTTATTCTGATACCAGACACAACCTGTATGAGAAATTGTCTCGGCGTAATTCCACTTGAGAGAATTATCACAATACTAGAATGCTTTGTAAATGTAAGTCATCTTTCTGAAGCTGAAATAGGCATTTGGAGAACTGTAAAGCCTTAGAGTCCTGTTTGGTCATCTGCAGGCACCCACAAGCCTCTTTGAAGCCTTCTCATTTGTTTGCAAGCATACAAGATACTAGAGCATGATTTGCAAGCATACAAGATACTAAAGCATGATCCTAAGCATGCTATTTGGTTAACAAACAATAGCATAGATGTTTGTTTGTAAATCATTTGGCTAGCCAGGAGAGTCCAGAACAACTAATCAGAACAAAAGAGATTACAATAGATCACAGAATCACACAACAGCAGATCTGAGCTTAGGCAGTTCAAATTATATAATCTACACATAATGCACAAAGGAAGACTTGAAAAACTCTAGGAAGCTGTAAAGACAGAACAACTTGAACTCATGATTTAGGGAATTTGTTTTCAAATTCTGACAAACAAGTTGAATAACAAAGAGCCATAACTGAGACCACAAAGGAAAACCCAAAGACAGACCTTATGCAAATCTGCATGAGAATTATCACCAGCATGCTTCAATATAATATCACCCTCAACCCGGCAAAGCCGATTGTTAGTCTTGAGCAATCTCTGAACCTCCAAAAGACGAGTATGTATGTTACAAGAAATAGCTCTCAGCAATAAACACTCCACATCTATACAACTTTGGTCAAGCACAAACTCCGCTCCATTCCCAGTCAAGGGGTCTATCACATAGGGATTATGAGAGCAGTTAATATGTTGATCTTTCCCTGGCTCAATTTTGAGAAAAGGTGTACCACCTGAATCAGGTCCTCCCATGGCTTTAACAAGATCCAACCAGTACATGACTTTCAAACCAGGAGTTTTCAGCCCACTTGCATCTGTGTCTCCATCAGGAGAAAGGACCTGTGTATTAACAGTGTTGCCTCCCTGTCCTGAGTTGCTATCAGAAACAAGCTCGAATCGTATTGCATCTTTCCACCTACCTTGCCGTAAAGTTTTCACCTGTCTCAGCACGGTATCCATAACTAATGCAATGCAGAACTCGTGCAGAATAGAATACATAGTTGCAAAAGGATTTTCTGCTGCAGCCATTCTGCGTTCCAAATCATCGCCAATATTAAACCGCTGTATTTCAGCAAGCTTTAAAGGTCCACTCCTCTCTCCTACGAGCAACTCTAAATGCAGTATCCTCCATAAAGATAAATTTCCACGATATCCAAGTGTAAGCTGAACTTTGAATTCCCCCTCAACACGAATTACCACTCTACCATCAGACACCATGACACTAGATACTTCTTCTGGAAGAGATGCTTCAAGCAGTCGTGAACGTAACAGTGTGTCTAGCTTCGGCAAGGCTGACTCTCGTTCTTCACCAACAAGGGCTGTTTGCATACCCATATCTTCAACACATTTAGGTAAGCGGCAATAGGTTCCTGTACAAAGGATTTCAAGAGCAGATGGAACATCATAGACAGGTTGGCGTGCTTGCTGTAGTCCCTCATGTGTAAAGAATAGTGTATCAGCAGCTTGAGTAAAACACATGTCATGACTTGACAAACTTCCTTCAAGTTGCTGGCAGTACTGAACCAAGGGGATCTGCAAAACAACTCCAACATCAGTCTTGAATACAAAAGGAATTATAGTGCTCGTCTTTACTATACATTATAATCATAACTTTAACTCTGCTTTTCATATCCTGCCCTTGGAAAAATCGAGCTCTCCATAATTAAACACAATGCTAAACACCAATCACTCAATTTCGTTAATATTTAGATGTTAATTTAGAAAATTTACAAAATAAACAGATTTCATTTTACCATTCAAACTGCACATTTTGCAATATTGTTTTGAAAGAAACTACTCCTACATGTTCTATTAGTGAGCTAGCAATAATATTGCAGGAAAGCTTGATTCTTTTAGAGCAACATAAGTAGCCAAATACATACTAGTGATTCCAAAGTGTTCACAAAAGCACACAGTGTGCAGATGCAATTCATGTGGAACCAAATAGTGCCCTCAATGGGGAGAAGAAAGAAAAATAAGAGCAATCATTCAAATACAACTCTCTACAGTTAATAGATTTCTGCTTACGGAAATTTAGTAAAACAAAGCGAGGCATATGTCTTCCCATTGCTCCTAGACATCAGCCAAGATGTGAGCTGCAGCTGTGTTTCAAACTGCTCTTTAGCGCATGGAATCAAAATCAGTAGATACACCCTATGATTAAAAGGCATCACCAGGGCACTGAAATATTGCTGTGAATTGCACACCCCAAGGGCCAAAATTATATCATTTCCAGCATCAGCATGATTTTCCATATTTGATGCACATATTTCCCTAGGTGTAAATACTAAACATCACCTCTACCTTTGAAGTTTGATTGGAAAACTGAAAGATTTCAGAGTTTCTCAATCTGCTCTTGATAGTACTTAACACGGGATGGTGTACAGCAAGTCCAATGAGAACAAGAGAAAATGGCCAAAAGGGCATGCTTCACACATGATAATGCCGTTACTACCCAATTCAGGTCATAACAAGAAAAACTGAATGCACTGAAGCTGAACAAGAATCTCAGCAAATGTGCAGAAAAGATCTACCGAAGTGAGGATTTACCAAAAATACTATACAAAGAAATCAACAGAGCAAAGATGGTACAATCTGGAAAGCAAGCAAATGGGCAGTAATGGGCAATGGAAAACTTTGGATTTGGGATGATCCACCTCCAAGATGGTTAAACCATACCCTGCTCCTTCAACACGCCATGGACAGTTCTGTTTCTCTTATCTTCAAGCTCCTCCCAGATGTTATTCGCTGCAAAATTATCATCTTTTTCAGAGGCACATGAAAGGAATGAGATACTTATGCCTGTATATTCAGGTTACAAATAGCTGTTAGTTAACAGGACAAAACTACACCCTAGCTACAAAGCCTCTGGAGGCGTAGCCTGCACTGTTCATGAAAAAATCATACAAGTGATCTAAGTTGAATGCTCATTAAAGCATGCTCAGATTCTTCATCTCAATTGGTAGAGAATTGTCTCTCAGCCACTTTTTTTTTTTTTCTTTGCACTAACTTGCTCTACTTACATTATGGTTAGCAGCTCAGTCTCCGCAATCGCCGAATTTTATGTTAGAAATTCAAAATTCGTTGAACTTCAAGCTGTTGCTTAAAATTTGTTAAAAATTGTGATTTAATTTGCGGAAATAAAAATCATATTAAATAATGTTAAAAATTGCCATTAGGGGTATACTGAGCAGAAATAATGTTAAAAAATGTGATTTAGGTTTTACTGAGCAGAAATAATGTAAAAAATTTGTGATTTAGGGTTTACTGGACAGAAGTAATGTGAGAAATAGCTATTTAGGATTTAGTGGGCAACCTGTGTGAGAGTGCGGCTGTGTCAGGTCATAGGAAGCTGCTAACTGCTAAACTTGTCGTGATTTAAAAGCTGTCCAAGTAATTATGATTCGCCCTTATATGTCGGTCACACTTCCACCCGATTCAGTGCCCGCCGTAAATTTTCTGGTGTCATCAGCATTATTTTCCCGTATTAGCTTGCTCAATGACACGGGTGAAACTCATTATTATCTGGGATTAATATTTTGAGCTTTATTAAGATTTCACAGCATACCCATTCAATAATAAATCTTAACATTGATATTAGACCTATTAAGATTGACATACGGCATACTCATCAAAATATAAAACTCAAGCATTTCTTTCAAAGTTAATATCTGGCATTTTATTAAGATTTTGGATAGTTATTTTATCCAACAAACATGTAATGCATTTATATTTATATTTAATAGGTTATTAGATATTAATACTATTATATTATATTTATGGTTTATAAAATAGTAATATATTAATATACTATAATATATTTATAGTTACTTTTATAATTTATAATATAATATATTTGTAGTTATATTTTATAATTTAAATGTATATACTATATATAATAGTTTTAAATTTATTATTTATAGATTTTTCTAAATATATATTTTTTAATTATTTAGATTTAAAATATATAATATGTATATATTTCTTTCGGTCGAATTTAATCACGAATTTTATAGCTGATTTTTTTAGCAATGAAATCTATCCTCCACAAATTTGAATGTGGTGACTTAGGTTAGGGAGACTCCCACATTTATCTGTTAAAAAACTCACTAGGCTCTTATTATTTGGTGATATTATCCTCCTGGTTTACTTATATACTTCGACAGGCAATAAAAAGTGCCCAATATATAACATATCATCAGATCCTCTAAGGCTGCACAAGCTGGCACACCTACAAAGACACCAATCTGATCACGTTGTCTCAGCCTATTTGGGATAAACAATCCAAATCGCAAACTGTATTCTGTAAAGTTTCCGGTTAACATCTCTACTTAGTGAATTCTCTTCCAGTAACGCAACCATAAAACCTTTAATTTCTCCTATACACTATTATATCCATTCTAACTCAAAATTGGGCTTCAGAAATTCACTGTTAGATATAGATGCTAGCGTTCCCTACTAGGTTCCTGTCATGCTTGGATGTCCCATATTATTCACCCCATCTTCAAGTCTAGTGACCAATAAATGCCAAATAACTTCTGAAACATTAAGGTTGGTCACACTTTAGCCGCTTTTATGCTATTTTTCTTAATGATCTGATCTATGGCTGAGATGAACCTAAGAATCTTCAAGCAAGGGATAAGCAGAAACAAACTATATCAGAGGAACTGGTATATTTGGTTTAACTTTACACGTTAATCTTCTCTGATATTTGGGCAGGATGTACATGATACAAAGATGTTTACACTAAAGGTTAGCTTAGTAAGCGAGAAGGCAACTGATGGAAAAGGGATTTGAAAACCTACATTTTAGCTTCTTGCAGACGAAATCATCTGTCCTAAGAGCCTAGAAGCATTCCAAACTGTCAGATTTGAAAGTGCCCCATCTTCCGCCTTGGCCATTTATTGTTCAGGAAGCTCCTTGTCAAAAATGGACCTTTTTTCCAACGGGTTTGGGCTAAGTGGTGGGAAACAATGAGTTTCACACCATTGACCAAGGTTCCATTCCCACGGGCTCTTGGGCATGGAGACCCCCGGAGGTAGGGTCAAACACATCATTGTGAACCACACAGTACCTACTCTCTGATATTCATGTACACTTTAAGCTCTTCCGTAATTTTTACCATTATATTTTGTCAAATGGGAAGAGCTCGAGTAGTAAATTGTAATGTCCCCAAATGGGACGATTTCACACAAAGGGGGTTTTTCAATTCCACAATTTTGAAAATATAATCAACAACCCTAGTTTGCAAAATAAGCTCAAAAAAACCTTGTCAAGTCCTAAAAACCCTAGAAGCCACAATAGTAGGGTTTTGTAGATGAATTCCACCAGTAACTTGTCTCAAAATTAATTGCATACTTGCAGAAATAATCGAAAAATTAAATGCAAGAAACAAGTACCTTTTTTGCCAAATTTTTGAAGCTCAAATGCCACTTTATGATGGCTGAAAAAAAATATGATTTAATTCCAAAAATACTGCTGTTGTTCTAAATATTTTTCCACTTCAAACCCTTGCCAAAAATCATCACAGGTGCCTAAAAAATACCAAAAAAATTCAACAAACATTTTTGGACATAAAAATGGCCAAAAAGTGCCCTCCAAACCAATCGCCCAATTCGCCAAGTGCAAGTAAATTAGCAAAAAAATAAGAGAACGAAATCTTGTCTTCCGCAAGTGGAAAAGTCTTCAAACCCTGTCAAAAAGATTAAATAGTAATTTTGAAAATTATTATTTAATTTTCTATTGGTTTAGAGCTTCAAACCCTTCACGAAACTCCTCCAAAACCTCACGCCAACACGTATAAAATTAACAAATAAAATCTGAATATTTAATTTGCATAAAATAGATCAAAAGAGGCCTCCAAATCCTTGATCCAAGCCTCCAAAGTAGTTCGCTCCATTTGCATAAATAGGTCAAATATTAAGTAAAGTCAATATGCAAGAAATAAGCCTCAAATCCTCACGAAAACTTACCAAGAACTCGTCAAAGTAAATCACCTCACTTCTAGGGCAAGAATAAAATCTCCTTCACAAAAGTGGTGTCAAAAGACACCTTTTGAATATTGATCAACATCAAAACAACAAACTTCTATTGGGCATGCATCCCAATAGTTTCTTCAAATATGAAGAACAATTATCAAAATTCAGCATATCTTCAATTGTAATCTTCACCTTGAATTTGTACCTTCCAAAGGAGACCAAACCACTTTGAAGAGATAAAATATCTCATAAGCCTCACTTGCCCTAATTAGAGTATCTTTTATTTTCTTTTGCTTTAGCTCCCAAGCCAACATTTTATTTAATTTCATTTTAGGCATTTTGAAGTAATTAAATAACTTGCCTTAACAAATTAGTAATTAAAATTATTTTTTAACAAATTAAATAATTAGGTTCTCACTTAAATAATTAATTAAATTGCTCTAATAATTAAAGTGATAAAAATCACTTTTCAAACAATTTATTAATTATAAAGCCCCTTGGAATAATCATTAAAATTACCTTAATTTTTCAAATGGTTAAAACCACTTTTTTGATAATTCGAATAATTATCCAAAATAGTTCTATTTTAATAATTAATTAATTGTCTTATATTTTCGAATGATCAAAATCATTATTCAAGCAATTTTATTAATTATTAAAATTATATGAAAAAAAAAAATCACAGTCCTCTCTTCTCAAATTTGCTTGCCCTCAAGCAAATGCAAGCTCATATGCCTAATTACCATGTCTAAATGGTAAAACCTATTGTAGTGTTCAAAAAGCCTTGCTCCTGTACGTATTAAGTGGAATAACTTTTGTCAAAAAGCATAGTGTGAAATACCCCAAATGGATACCGAATGCCATTCCATAACTCTCCAATCATGCAAAAAGAAATCAGCTAGGTACCATCTTGTAAACTTACCATGATGTGAGGCCTCAAAGTAATACAACTCATCATATATGGGCCTCCTTGTGCACGCCGTGTGCCCTTCCAAAGGCTGCCCCTTATCAACATTCCCATGCATGCATGTAACACTCTATAAGCTCATCAAGAATCCCCAAAAATCAGTTTTTCCTCTTTCATGATACTGCTATAAGTACATGTCTAATTCTAATTCTTCATGATGACAAGTTTCAAAATTTATATTTGCATTATCTCTTCTTCCTATGATCTGTGGGATGCCATCAAGGCTTCTTACCTTGCCATATTTGTACATAGTATGGTGCTCAAAAGAACTCAATGTGTCATGCAACTCAAAATAGTAGCTATCATACCTCTTATCATGCTTCGTACTTATCCACAAAGTCCCCTTATGAGTTGAAACCTCTCCCCATAGATTGTGCATGCAAATATGTTGGTTGTCATAGTAAAACACCGCCATGCCTCTACTCAAAAAATTTAATTTGCTCCTTCCCAAGCTATTCCTTAATGGGCTTTCTAACTCCATGCTTCCCCAACCAACCATCATGGACTTATGCCCTGTATGAAGAAGATTAAGTCTACAAAATTGAACCAAATTAATATGCTTAGCAAGGCTGCCCATAATTAAATTCATCTCATGGAAAAGCACTAGAGGATGTGTGCTCCCATAGTGTGCATTCCAAAGGGTGCTAGGACCTTTTTTAAACCATATCAATCCTTCTTCATTTTGAAAATATAGTCCTTCCATTTGTAGAAAAAAAAAAGCTTAACCAAATTGGAAAACATACCTTGCAAATGCATATTATAACCATCTAAACCCATTGGTAGGGATCCCCTTATGTAAGATGTATGTCCTTCCCTTGGCTGCCCTTTGTTAGCTTCCTCACACATGTATGCATCATCAAACAAACCCCACCAATACTGGGATTTATCCTTTCTAATATACTATTGTACCTACCATGTTAATTCAGAATTTTGGGAGCAATTGATTTCAGATTTTGTCCATGCATGAACTCTTTTTGTGAACTGAAACATATTCCAAGAGGGCAATTATTATGCTTGTATGTAGGGGTTGGTTTTGACTAGATGTCTCTGAATTTTCTGAGTCATAAAATTCAGACTTCAATCCAACATATACATGAAAAAAATCAAAACTAGGTAAACTTACCATTTGTGTTGTAGTGTCCCCTTTTTTGCAAGCACATGGTTGTCCATGATGTCTCATAACAGCGCTATCATTGTTCATTTCATCCTTCAACCTCGTACTCATAAAATATCCTCCTATCATGTTGATTGATGAAGATAAAGGAGCCTTCGTGTCATTCAAACCATACAAAATATCCTCATAATCTCCCACCTTAAACTCTAGTTCCAATGTTCACTTGTGCATGCCTATATTTCTCCATGCCCCAAATGATTTTGATCCTTTCTTTATTCCCATGGAATTAGTCATAAAGAATTTAAAATCATGATTGAGCACCTTTGTGAAACTCAAAAAATTACCAGGAACCCATACATCTTGATGCCAATAATTGTGAACTTCAAATAAAAATCCTCATGCCTCATTTGGCAAACCATATCTTTCATTTTATCATCCTTGGTGACTTCACTGTCATGTATACAATCATTAAAAAATAAATAGACATCTCCAATCAATAAAAAATCCTTACCTTGCACTTCTTTTATTTCATGCTTCTTGGTTTCCTCCTCTTTTATCATCCACTTGCACCCCTATGGGTTGCCCATCAAATTCTGATTTTTTTCCTTCATTGGCTCCCTCATAAAAGTCCCCATAAAAGGTTGTCCCTTCATTTTTTCCTCCAACTCTCCATGTAGTTCGGTCCTTTCTTCCTTGATGACTTCTTGTTTTTCCCTTTGATGCAAGTGTCTACATGGCTACATGTTTCGTACTCTTGGTTTTGATCCATCCTTCATCTCACAAAAATCCCAAAAAGACAAGATCTTGCATGGCTAAGCTTAGGGCTGCATACACTCTTTAACGAATCTTCAAGATATCCTCCCTTGGTGTCCTCATCTCTATTATTGGTTCTTTCAACAGAAAAGTGACCTTGAAAAAATTTATAAGGGGGGTTAATAGGAACCCTCTCATTATTATTCAAATGTCCTTCTCCATTGAAGGGGTGGTTTTTTCTTGGAATAGTAGCATTCTTCAACATGGCTGCAATTTGTATACTCAATGTTTGTTGAAGATCTTTTTGCTTTTTTTGATAAAGCTTTGCAAAAGTTTAACTTGTTCTGAAGAGAACCCTCGAGGCCCTTGGTTCCCCATATTTTTTTCTTCTTCTGATTAACTATGAACTCTTTACTTGCTTGCATCCAACAACCAACTCATAGGCAGACAAGACCGGTGCTCTAATACCACTGTAATATCCCCAAAGGGGACGATTTCATACAAAAGAGGTTTTCCCTTAAATTACACAATTCTGAAAATGAAATCAGCAAACCCTAGTTTGCAAAATAAGCTCAAAAAACCCTTGTCAAGTCCTAAAAACCCTAGACGTCACAATAGTAGGGTTTTGTAAATGAATTACAGCCAATAAATTATCCCAAAATTAACTGAATACTTGTAGAAATAATCAAAAAATTAAATGCACAAAACAAATACCTTTTTTGCCAAATTTTTTAAGCTCGAATACCACTTTATGATGGCTGAAAAAAATCTGATTTAATTTCAAAAATACAGTTGTTCTGGATATATTTTCACTTCAAACCCTTGCCAAAAATCACCACAAGTGCCTAAAAAATACCAAAAAAATTCAACAAACATTTTTGGACATAAAAATGGCCAAAAAGTGCCCTCCAAGCCAATCGCCCAACTCGTCAAGTGCAAGAAAATTAGTAGAAAAATAGGAGAGCGAGATCTTGCCTTCCGCAAGTGGAAAAGTCTTCAAAACCTGTCAAAAAGATTAAATAATAATTCTGAAAATTATTATTTAATTTTCTATTGATTTAGAGCTTCAAACCCTTCACGAAACTCCTCTAAAACCTCACACCAACACGTAGAAAATTAACAAAAAAAATTGAATATTTAAATTGCATAAAATAGACCAAAAAAGACCTCCAAACCCTCGATCCAAGACTCCAAAGTAGTTCACTCCACTCGCATAAATAAGACAAATATTAAGCAAATACAATATGCAATAAATAACCCTCAAATCCTCATGAAAACTTCCCAAGAACTCCTCAAAGTAAATCGCCCCACTTCTAGAGTAAGAACAAGATCTCATTCGCAAAGGTGGTGTCAAAAGACATCTTTTGTAAATTGATCCACACTAAAAACAACAAACTTTTATTGGGCATGCATCCCAATAGTTTCTTCAAACATGAAGAACAATTATCAAAATTCAACATATCTTCAATTGTGATCTTCAACTTGTATTTGTACCTTCCAAAGGGGGGCGAACCACCTTGGGGAAATAAAATACCTCATAAGACTCACTTGCTATATTTTATTTTCTTAGCTTCCAAGCCGACATTCTTTTTAATTTCACTTTAGGCCTTTTTGAATTAATTAAATAACTTGCCTTAATAAATTAGTAATTAAAATTACTTTTTGGCAAATTAAATAATTAGGTCCTCAAATAATTAATTAAATTTCTCTAATAATTAAAATAATAAAAATCACTTTCAAGTAATTTATTAATTATAGAGCCCCTTAGAATAATCATTAAAATTATCTTAATTTTACAAATGGTTAAAAACACTTTTGCGATAGTTCGAATAATTATCCAAGATAGTTCTATTTTAATAATTAGTTAATTGTCTTATATTTTCGAATGATCAAAATCACTATTCGGGCAAATTTTATTAATTATTAAAATTAAATGAAAATGGGACATCACATAAATCATTGGGCTTTCATAGTGGAGAGCAGTGTTCAAATCCCCAAGAGACATGCTACGTAATAAAATGTACAAATGTTGATTGCTAACATTAAAAAAAATGCCACATCCAGATTTGGGTGTGGCGTACCCCAATGGACGAGGCCAAATGCAAATCCTAGGTGAATTTGATGGAAAAGATGCCCCTTGGTCATGGCATCTAAGCCAAAGGACACCCTATTAAGGAGAATTCACCAAATTAAAAAAAAATATATGGACCTTTTTTGGTTCTCCTTGGATACCTTTATGATGAGTAGGTAGCATAGCTGCAAAAGCAATCCCATGTTAAAATTTATGTTGTTTGCAATCTGTGGATTCTCATGAACCGTTGGATGCAAAATATTGAACTGTTGAAACCTTATCTTGCATTGGACAGAGCATTGGAGGTTGCATTGGATGTTGGAAGAGGCTTTTCCCGACAGTGCTTCAATGTAGTTGGCAACAACAATATTCCGTTGAAAAGCCTTTATCCTTTAGTGAAGGTTGATATGATAGAATTAGTATGGTTAACAATCAGCTTGCTTGGGACTTAGTGCATATTATGTCTAGCAGTAAACCACATGTTAGAGTTTTTATTTACCATGGGATTTTAAGCCATGTATATTTAAATCATCTATATGATTAGCATTTTCCGTGAGTATTCATAACTTATTGACCTTTTTCTCATGCATTTTGGTAATAATAGCAAGGCAATGAGACCCACAAAGCAAACAAGAACCTCTAAGCATTTTCCAATTACTTAAAAACAGGTTGCTTACTATGGAATCTTTTCAGCTTTTAATTCAGACAAACTGAAATGCAAGGATGTTCTTATACAACAGATATTCTAATTTTCTATTCTGAGGTGATTATATTTTAATTAATGATGATTAGCCTAGACCCAAAGTCAAGCTGAAAAATTCAGGGAAGATTGTAGAGGAGACTCAGTTACAGGTGTGGTCCCAAGCCTACAAATAAGCCCTTGTTGGTGTTGAAGAGCGGAATGTCTGTTGTCTTTTGTGTGCATGGGTAAGTTCTCGTTTTGTTTGTCTGTTGGATTTTCTGGATAATTGAATACATGAACAAATTGTATTTAATATCTTTAGTTGAAGAGTTTTTGAGCCTTGGAGAGCCGGGTTTGGATTTGATTTACGGACACAGTTTTGAGTGTTAGCCTTGGGAAGCCAGGTTTGGATTTGATTTACAGGAGTAATTTTAAACAAAACTCATATTCGTTGTTAAATGTATGCACTTTCCTTTATATCCCATTTTTTATTTTTCAAAAAATGGAAAAGGAAAAAAAGAAGCTAAACAGGGGGAAAATATATAAAAACTGAATGTCGACAAAGTTGTATATGAGCCCGAGGAAAGGACGGTTTCAGGGATTGTATGTACGTTTGCTTGTGACTAAATTTATTTTTGTTTGGGCAAAAAAGAGTTATTTAAGATGAAGATTTCTGGAATCATCGTGTCATTTGAAATAAAATCCATGTTTCGAACAGGCTATGTGTACCGATCCTCGAGGAGAAATTGAAAAGGTAAAAAAAAAAATTGTGCAATTAAATTTACTCTTGTTTGAAAAAATGTTATTTGTGCAATCAAATTTGTTTTTGTTTTAAAAATTAGGTATCTACTATCGTACGGATGCAGTGGATGCCATGTCCAATGAAGTTCCAAAGCAAAGCATGTAAACTCTTCTAGATTCAAATTTAGGGCTAGCTAGCTGGCATCATTCGATTCCTAGGGTTGCAGTAAAAGAATTTGACATGGTGATTGAGATTAATTAAATTGTTGGGTTGGGAGTTTTTCTAGGGCATATTATTTAGAGGTTGTAGAGTTACGTTACCTGCGTGCACCACTTGGTAAGCACATGAAGACGAAGCAATCGTTGCCTGGTTTTGAGAATATATTTAAGGAGGCTGATTTTCTTGTTAGCATCAGAGTGAGAGCTCATGCTCATGCTCAAGTTGTTAATGACTTCCTCAAGTGCCACAAATGAATCTTCCGCACCTCTCTTCACTAACTCTGACAACGCCACCGTCTGCTGCCCCAACTCCGCCATTTTATTTCTCTTTATCTATTACTAAAAAAATCAAGGCGGGGAGTCTCTTTATACCCTTTAAGTCCGATTTAGCACTCGGAAACCCCTCCCGTGGTGCGCTGGAGCAACAATGCACAATCGACGATATTGCTTTTCTATATTGCGTATTGCGTTCCCGGGCAAGCACCGCCTCCACTCTCTACATATTTTACTCCCTCCCCGTGGCAATTTGCATGTACATAAATATTTTACTCCCTCCCCATAACAAATTTGCGTACATAAATATTTTATCGATTTTATGTTCCACGGAAACCTATGTTCTCTTCTAACCCTAGGGCAGGAGAACAATGGGGTCTTAGAGGTTGGAGGTTATCACCGAATCTAAGTAGGGTTTAGAGAATTATTAGCAAATAATTGAAGGAGAAAAGTTAGAGTAATGGAACAGAAGTTGTCGGGGTTTTAAATGGTTGTCTTTTCAATGGAAGAAGCTTTTACGTTAAGAAAATACGTGTCAAGATGAAGTAACCATTACAAATGGAGCTCACAGAGTAGCAAGTCTTACTCTTTATACACAGTGCCCAATCAAAGATATTTACTAGAGGGTGTAGCAGAACAATAGTTGATCCCCACATATGCTCACACAAACCCTATCATCGAAGGGAATATTGGAGCACATGGGGGTTAGAGAAGCACAAACATTTATGTATCTACAAGTGATGGGGTTCTCACATAATACCAACTCATCATCACATCCAACTGTAACACTCTTAGAAGTTACCTCAAAATTGATATACGTCAATGCAAAATAATATTTGGGGATATTAAGGCGTCAATAAGCTCGGGTGAGAGCAATGGCTATGAAGAAGCATAAACTGAGATTAACAACAAAGGATACACAACCACATAAGCAAAAGCAAGTTAATAATAAGGATCAGTGAATGGCCTTGACTATTCTGGAATAGAAAGCTCTGTTATGTTGTGGAGCTTATTTCCACATTACAATGTATTTCAAATATTGTACATTAAAAAAAATTTAGACCCCCTTTTTTCGAGAGTATAGATACGTGGTTTATTTATACTTGTATATGTGTGGTGTCATCACCCATGATTAATGGAGAACCATTATGGGTTGACTTGGCCTATGATTTTGGTACCCATTGTTTTGTAAAACTACTATGTCGATTACCTATTGATGTAATTATATATCGATGGACATACAGTAGGTAATACATTAGAAGAACTGAGTTTGAGAAGGTGAACAGAGTGTGTGAATTCAAGTGTGAATTCAAAAGAGTTTGTTGAGCTCAGCGCCAAACAATATTTGTACATTGTAATTATGAGAAGACTGATCTGAGAGTGGATTGTACTCTTGTTGGCTTGTAATAAGAAATGAGGAAGTGTTTATTGGTGGTTGTAACCCACATTGGGTAAACCATGTTAAATCGGGTCTTATGTTCTTTATGTATCTATGTTCACAGCTCTTGTTATTGCGATTCTGTGAAATTGTTTCGCATTAATTTTTGATTTATTCCTAACAAGCTCGACCAAAACCACATATAGGTTAGGGGTCAGAAGAAAAAGATGATAAGGTCAAACCAATAATAATGAAAAAATGCGAGAAAAAAATAATGCAAGGATAAAAAAAGCCATGAACGAAAGCAACAAATACATAACACTGGGGGTAGAGGTCACCAAAAGGAGATTTAATATGGTGAGAAAATATATGACTCCACTCATTTGGTCATTAGAGCTCTATGTACAAGAACTAATGTGATTGAAAGAGAGATTATAAAGTATGGAAGCGAGGGAAAAAATAAAATATATTAAAATGGAAGAAGTGATAAATGCCAAACAAAGGTTGGAAAAAATAACATACTCAAAGATCGAGTGGAAAAACTATAAAGTCTTACAAATATTGGACAACGCGAATGGGATGCCCTCAAATAAGCCATCCACTCGCTAACAAATGCCAATATAGGGGACGAAAAGGCATATGCAACACCAATAAAAGAAATACAAGAGAAAATGAGATATGAAATAAAGTGGAAGAGGCTAAGACATGGGCACAAGTAGCAAAAGAACAACTAAACAAATAAAACAAGTTGATAGAGAGGTAAGTCAAGTGCCAAATGACAGAAGAAAGGGAACGACACAATAAATTATCAAATATGATCATCAAAGGGTTGAAGTAATATGGTGGAGGGGAAGATACAAGTTGTTTAACAATTAACTTGTTATCAAATCGATTACAATGGAAATGTCAAATCAGACAAGCAAGTAGACTTAGTAAGTTGAGAGAGGGAGGAAGAGATAGACATATTCAGGTCATAATGGTGAATTTTGAGGATAGAACAATAGTATTAAGAATTAAATGCATGTTGAGAGGCTCACATTATTATCTAGATGGAGACATAACCTTTTTGTAGCTAGAATAAGCAAACAAGGAGTGGGAAAAGGTGAAGGCAATGAGGAATAAAGGGAGACATGCATACCTAAATAATGGGAAAGCCTATAGCACAGCTTGATAAACTCAAAGCAAATAAGGAATATAGACTTCCTATGAGCATCTTATGATGGTAAACTAGAATTGTAGAGGCTACCCTTGGAGAATAGGCCCTGGGTTAGGGCCCATAGCCATAAATAATATTATAATGATTTTGATTAAAACACACAAGCATAATGGGTTCAAAACACCAAATTTTGAGGGAAACAAATGTAGACACTAAAATATGGTAATTGATACTTGACAATGTCATTTCAGACTTACCTTCACCCTACATGATTTATGTGTACAAACGTGATTCTCATTCACCATTCTCTCAGGTCTCATGCCTTTTATGGGGCTCAACCTTCCCAAGTTGCTCTCAATCACCTACAAGAAATGTCATAGTTTGTGTCAAATCAATTATCTATCTTACTTGGAAATCTCCATATCATCAAATCAGTGTTCTTATCTCTCAAATGGTAATGTTTGATTTAGAACATATCATATGATAGTACTATCTGAGTCTGACAGTTCTAACCCATGCCAAGCAATAGTCAAAATTCAAATTCAAATCCTTCATATTAGTCG
Source organism: Torreya grandis (assembly GCA_037957365.1). NCBI lineage: Eukaryota > Viridiplantae > Streptophyta > Pinopsida > Cupressales > Taxaceae > Torreya > Torreya grandis. Next base: position 345,923 of record JARHVA010006893.1, read on the forward strand.
GCTTGTATGTTTTGCATGTCGATGGCATGAGAGAGTACCTAAAGAGTAGCCTACAAATATAAAATAGGCATAGGCCTATTACTTGGGGCTAGCATATAATTATTGAGCCTACTCAAACACTTGTACATTCAAGAGGACTATCTTATTTCTCTCAATTTGTTAATTAATCACTAGGAGTAGGTTCTTACCAAGTTTGAATCACTCAAGAACCGATTCAATATGTTCAATTTTTAAGAAACAATAGTTAGATCACATATTGCATACATTTAACGAGCATTATTGCACATATTCACTTAACATAGATAACTACATGTGGTTTGATTTCCTACTTCGGAGTGTTGGATATGTAGGCAACACTCAACTGGTCAACTCAAAGGGGCGGGGTGACTAATCCTATATCCCAACAAAGAGAACATCCGCTTGTTCCTCCTCAACCCCCTCTACCTCACATGAAGATAACCAATGGGTATGATATCAAAGATTAACTACAAAATACCAATGTTAAAATTTTGTGTTATAATTGCTCCATAAAATCCTTGATTACAAACATATGCTTTATGCTACATTACGTGACACAATATTGCCAAGTGATGCAAAACCACCTTATGTTGCCTCTACCCTTAACTCATTATGATGGATAGAAGAAATTATCTCTTTTTAAAAAGAGGACTTACCCCCTAAGCATATTATAGATAAACATCTCTTGTTGTATATTCAGGGGCATGTTAAAACTACACTAGTCAAGCGAGTTTTGGTAGACATTGAATCTAGACTAAATATTTGTAATATCTCATTCTTAAATCTTCTTGGTATATAAGCAAAGGATATTACTTCTTCTGATATGAACATTCATGAGTTTGACAGTATCTAACATAAGGTATTAGGACATACTACACTAAATATTATTGTGGGTCCTAGAAAAATTGCTATAATTTGCCAAGTTATGCCTAAATATATTGATTATAATCTTCTATTAGGAAGACCAAAGATTCATGAGATGAATGTGGTATCCTCTAATTTACATGCATGCTTAAAGTTCAATCATCAAAGATACATATATGCATGTCCTCTAGATCAAAAGCCTTTTAAGTATTGTGCAATGACCCAACCTATGGGTCATTACATATCTTGTATGCAACCCCTTTCAAAGCAAAATGAACATTTTATGCCACATAAAGAGATACCAACACCATTATCTATGTCAGCTACTTTATCACTACCAACATATTTAAACCAATATGATTTTGGCCTAAGATATCTATAAAAGATGAGATATAATGGACATAGATTGAAAAACATGCACAAGGAATCACCTAACCTATTACTACAACTACACATAAAGGACAACGAGATTTGGGATATACAAAATATTCAACAATTAATAATGCTAAAAAAACTACTATTATACACATTTTATTAAATAAAAATTAAAGCCTACGCAAAAAATGTAATCATGTATCGATATTACAATTAGTATACCCTTACCTCATTAATGATACAATTTCACCAGAAATATGGACATTAGATAATTTCTCTAATGAGGAGTCTCTCTTAGAATATTTAGGGGCATATGAGGATCTTCCTCCCTTGTATCGTAAGGATATGTTTCCTCATACAACAAATGCCCATGCATATTTTGGAGAGAGAAAAGATCCTAAAGAGCATGTCTTGATAGATGGCCCAAATACCATCCCTACTACACTATATGTGGAGGATGGATCAATGTTGATAATGAAAAAACAATTGAATTTCATTATGAAATAGACAAGGATAGAAGACCAGTAATTTTAGCAACCATGTTAAAATATGATGAAGGAAAAGATTTCAAACAAGTCTTACATGATTATCTTGAGTTATTTGCACATGCCTACTTAGATATGCCATGGATTGATCTTGTTGTTGTAATGCATAACATAGTATTATATTTGGATGCAAAGCTAGTTAAATAAAAAATAAGAAAAATACATCTAAAATTAGTTTTATTGGTTAAAGATGAGATTATGAGATTATTGGATGTAGGGTTCATTCAATCCATTGATTATCACTAGTGGATTTTTAATATAGTACCCGTTTTGAAGCCTAATGGACAAATTTAATGTTGTACAAACAATCATGATATAACAAAGCTTGTTATAAAGACGACTTCCCATTATCGAATATTGATATAATTGTTGACTTTGCTGCTAGTTATAAGATGTTATCATTCATGGATAGATTTTCTCAATATAATCAAATAGAGAACAATCTTGAAGACCATGAAAAAACATCATTTACCACACCACAGGGAACATTTTGTTATGTTGTCGTGTCATTCAAATTAAAGAATGAAGGGGCCACTTATCAAAGAATTATGACAAATATTTTTCATGATTATATACATAATAAAATGGATGATTATGTGGATGATTTGCCTACAAAATCCAGACATGGACATGATCACACTATAAAATTACAATAACTATTTGAACCTTATGGAAATAAGACATGCACTTAAATCCAAAAAAACATGTATTTACAGTATCTTCTAGAAAGCAATAAGGTTATATCATCTCTTAGAGGGGCATAGAAGTAGATCCAAACAAGGTTAAATCTATTATACATATGCCACCACCAAAAGTATTGAAATAATTAAGATGTTTATAAGGAAGAATGTGGGTCGTAAGATGTTTTGTGGCTTGGTTGGTTGATAAAACACAACCTTTCATAGGTTCACTAAAAAGGAATATTGAGTTTGAATGGAACAAAATTTGACAAAATAACTTAGATGTAATAAAAGAATATCTCCTTAATCCACCAATTCTCATGCCTCCAATACCAAATGGGCTTTTGTTGTTATATATTTCAGTTGCAGGTCATGCCTTGGGTGATTTACTAGCATAATATGATTATAATCATAAAGAACATGCCATCTACTACATTACTCAAACACTAATGGACTATGAGAATAACTACACTATTATGGAAAAGTTATGTTTAGCACTTAAATTCATAACACAAAAACTTCGACATTATAGGCTTAATAGTGAAACAGAAGTCATCATAAAGGTAGATCCACCCAAAAATTTTATGTCAATATCTCATTTATCTAAACGTATAGCCAAATGGGTATTGTTACTCATGGATTTTGATTTAAATTTTGTCTTATAAGAATCAGTAAAAGGATAAATTATAACAGATCAATAAGTCAGGGGATCGGATGGCGGGAGAAGGAGAGAGGAGCGGCCCGTCGGCAGGCCCCAGGAGGGACGCGTCTTTGCCTGGGGCGGGAGTAATAGGGCAGGAGCAGTATTACACTAGCGAGCGCTCAAGGCTGAGCAAAATAAATGGCTGTTTATTGCGTAGACCAGACCGACCAGTCCTGGTCATCCCCCCTGAAGCTGTGCAGGTAGATGTCAGTTATTTGGCAGCACATACCCTGATATGCAAATTCCTGGGAATAAGAATCTCCCTGACAGCCCTGGATGCTTGGATTCAGCGCTCCTGGCAAATAGATGGAGATTTTGATGTCATGTTAGCAGGCAATAGTTACTTTTTGGTTAATTTTTCTTCTGTCTCAGACCGAAATCACGTGTTTGAAGGGGGCCCTTACTTTTATGAGCGTGTGGGTCTTTTCCTTAAACCCTGGCACTCGGGTTTCAACTCAGCGGAGGAGCTCCCAACTTGTGTACCGGTCTGGGTTCGTCTTCCTCGACTACCCCTAGAATTCTGGCGGGAGGACATCCTCAGACAGATAGCTGCCATGCTGGGTAAACCAACTACTATTGCTCACCAGTCCTTGGAAAAAAAGGTAATTTCATATGCCCGTGTTTGTGTAGATATTGATTTGAATAATCCTCTTCCAGATTCCTTGGAAATTTGCATGGGTGCCTCATCCTGGATACAACAAATAGACTATGAGTCCATCTTGTTCCGCTGCCGTATTTGTCATGTCTATGGACACCTGCACCGCCAATGTCCTCAGGCTGCTAAAAACATTGAGACAGGCCCCGAATCCTCAATACCAAATACAGTACCTGCTGGTAATAAGATGGGGCGTACTACCTTTATTGAAAATGCAAAAACTCAGCGTGATAAAGAAGCTAAAGGGAAAAATCCTATGAATTATGCTAATTCGGTGCAAGGACCAGCTGAGCAAATGGGTACTGAAATGGAAGGCTTTACTACTGTTAGACGCTGGGGGAAAAGCAGGTGTCTTAAACGCAGGAACATAGACAGGCAGGTTGAAATGGCCTTCAACAGATTTGACGCCCTGGATAGTATGGCAATTGAGGACAAAATTCCAATTGAGATTCAGGAGAAGGCGCCAGAGGAAGATAAACAATTTCCAGCGTCTAATGAGATACAGGACATGATGATACAGACGGACTCAGGAGCCCTATTAAGGCTGGAAATGGAATCACAGGTGGCTGACTTGGATCAGCCAGAGAAGGAAACTAAATGGGCAGATTTGGTGAAGGAGGTGGACGCGGGCAGGAAAGATAAAGGACCGTCCTCAGCACTTGGATTAACACAGAGACCTTTCAAGAAGGGTTCCTCTTCCATTCCTTCCAAAGCTGGAAGAAGGAAAGACCAAGAGCAACTCAGACTTACAGGTGATTTATTGGTGGAATCAAGGGTGGTTAAAACCTTAGATGAACATTTCCCCCAACCCTCCCAATGATTGTTTTATCATGGAATGTGAGGGGACTGAATAGCCTCCCCAGACAAAAGGCTATTCGCAAATTAGTTCAAGAGCACTCTCCGGATATCTTATGTATCCAGGAGACCAAACTGGCTGTTGATTCAATGTTTGCTTGTATGCCAAATATCTGGCTTCTCGGCCAGTGCCAATGCATAGGCGCTTTGGGGAACTCAGGAGGACTTGCTTTGTGATGGGATTCAAGGAAAATTATGCCAATCCTTTGGATTTCTTCCCTATATGCTCTCTCTTTGGTGGCCTCCTCCATTGATACTAGGGAGATAATATTGGTTACAAATGTTTATGCTCCTACTGATTTCGAGGGACAAACTAAGCTTTGGGAACATATTAGCTATGTCAGAAAATGTCATCCGTACCTCCCTTGGATTGTTGTTGGGGATTTTAATGCGGTCCTGTGCTTGGAGGAGAAGAGAGGGGGGCTGCCTCGATTAGGCCCCTCCTCGGATTGTTTGCGGCACAATGCTGAAGTTCTGTGCCTTTCAGATGTTAAACCTTCAAATGGGAGGTTCACGTGGAACAACCGAAGAGCGGGTAATGCTGCCATTTCTGAACGGCTGGATAGATTTTTTGTGTCTTCTTTTTGGCAATCTACTGCTGTTTCTCTTACCTCAGAGATCATGGATTGGAGAGGGTCTGATCATTGGCCTATCAAGTTGTCCTCTAGATATATTGTTGGGCCCAAAAATCCCCCCTTCAAATTCCAATTGATGTGGCTCCGTGATTCATCTCTGCATGACTCTATTCGGCAGTGGTGGAGTCAAGGAAGCCCAGCTTTTGGAACTGCCATGTACTCTTTCCAGAAAAAGCTTCAGTATGTCAAAAGGAAGCTGCAAATTTGGAACCGAAACAGCTTTGGTAACTTACATTGCATGAAGAAGCAGGCTCAAGATCGGCTTGATGAGACAACCAGGCAAATAAGAGATTGTGGCTTCTCGGAAGAGCTCCGTCAGGAGGAAGCTAAGGATGTTATAAACTTAGCAGAATGGGAACTTAGGGAGGAAATATATTGGAAGCAGAAGGCTCGCATTGACTGGCTACAGGTTGGGGATAAAAACACTGCTTTTTTTCATAATTATGTTCAAGGTAGGCGAAACAGCAACTTCATTTCCTCTTTGACTTCTCAAGAGGGGGTGCGCCTCTCCTCTACTCATGATATCTCCAAGGAGGCTGTCTTCTCGAAACTTTTTGCTAGGGATCCTCTGCCCGAAGAGCTGGCTGAAAATTCTATTTTATCATGCATACCCCCTCTGGTGTCTGCGGAGATGAATGCTTTCCTCATGAGGCCTATTAGTATAACGAAGATCGAGGAGGTTGTTTTCAGCATGAAAAGAGGAAAAGCCCCAGGCCCGGATGGTTTCCCTGCTGAGTTCTTCCAGGATTTCTGGGATATCATTAATCATGATTTGTTGAACGCGATTCAGGAATCTTTCGCTAACAAAGAGATGCTGAGAGCTTTGAATGCCACTTTCCTGGTGCTTATTCCAAAGACAGAACAGGCTCATAGGCTTGATTTGTTTAGGCCCATAGCACTCTGCAATGTGATTTATAAAATCATTACCAAGCTCATTGCTCAGAGACTGAAAGGGTACCTACCCAGGCTTATTTTCGAGGAGCAAGGGGGATTTGTGGCTGGCAAACAGATTTTAGACGGTGTTGTGATAGCTGCGGAAGCCATCCACTCCATGACTACTTCACACGAGCGTGCTATGTTCATCAAGCTGGATCTTGCTAAAGCGTTTGACCGCGTTAGCTGGAGATTTCTTCACAGAGTCCTTCTGGCATTTGGTTTCTGCTAGGAGTGGATTGATTGGGTGCTTAGTTGTGTTACTACGCCCTCCTTCTCGGTCCTAATCAATGGGGCGCCGTCTGAGCTATTTGGTGCCACGAGAAGCCTTCGCCAGGGAGACCCGTTGTCACCATACTTGTTTATTATTCTGGCAGAGGGTCTTGGGCGGCTTCTAAAACTTCAGGTTTACCAGAACGCCCTGCATGGGTGGTGATGGGGGAACGGGGTTACTACCCTTATGCATCTGCAATTTGTGGATGATACCATCCTGGCGGGTAAAGCGCGTATTCGCAAGGTGGATTCTTTCCGGTCTACCCTTGATAGCTACTTGGCGGCTTCTAGGCAGAAAATCAATGACCATAAATCCTCTGTCTTCTTCTTTAATACTCCTGTCACTATTCAGAGAAGGATTGCTGCCATATTAAGGTTCCAGATTCATACCCTTCCTGTGATCTATCTTGGTATTCCTATTGTTGTGGGGAGGCAGCCTAGGCTATTCTGGCAAAACATTCTTGACAAACTTAGGCAGAAAGTTGGCCACTGGACTCATAGGTGGCTCTCCACAGCGAGTAGAGTGATCCTCCTTCAATCGGTTATTCAAGCGCTGCCCATTTATCGTTGCATGGTTCAGGCAGCCCCTGTCTATTTCTTAAAGGAGTTTGATGCTCTGTCTAGACAATTTCTATGGAGTGGTAACTTACAAAACACAAAGTGGAGCCTCATCAACTGGGCCACGGTCTGTCGGCCTAAGAAAGAAGGAGGTCTTGGATTGCGGTCTGCCACTCTTGCTAGTCAAGCCCTTGCGGCCAAGCTATACTGGAGGTGGTGTTCTAGCCCCTCTTCTCTCTGGGCCCATATTCTCTCAGGTAAGTACTTTGCTGGAGTTGATTCTCATGATATTCCTAGGCTCCCTCTTAAAGGGCATGGTTCGATGGTTTGGAAAACTCTTAAGCTCGAGGCCCAGCTTGTGAAAAATAGTCTCTTCTGGGTGTGCAATAGTGGGAGGGAGGCCCTTTTCTGGAGTGACTCTTGGGATGGTGCACCTCCCCTGTTATCCTCTCACCCGCATTTATAGCAGCTTTGTGTTGCTTTTCAATCCGCTGGTTGGTTAACTGTGGCACATTATAAAGAGCAGTATGATATGGGGTTGACCTTTAGATACAAGTGGAAAAGTTCCTCTGTTTGGCCGCAGGGAGGCTCGAAAGAGGAGAGAAGTGAATTATCTCAGCTTCTTGGCTCCAAAGGATGTAGCTCCCTTCAGGGACATGATGTTCTTGCTTGGGGGGGAGATGCCACTGGGCAATATACTGTGGCTGCTGGGTATAAGGTCCTGGCGAATCACTTCTTTGATGAAGGGCAGTTCCTGTGGGGGAAGAGTATCTGGAACAGGGCTGCTTGGCCGAAGTGTAATTTTTTCTTATGGTTGCTTACTTATAATAGATGTTTGACCTGGGATAATTTGTGCAAGAGAGGTTTTCAAGGACCTTCTTTATGCTTTCTATGTCATAACAATGGGGAGACTGTTTCTCATCTATTTTTCCAATGTCAGTATGCCATACAAATTTGGCATATGTTGTGGACTGCCTGGAGGATTCCTTGCTGGCATGTTTGGTCCTTGAGTGAATTCTGGAGCCAGCTTGGATAGGCTCCCTCTAATATTCCTTTGCTTCAAACGGCCTGGCAGATTGGGCCTTCTTTCATTTTATGGAACATGTGGATTGAGCGTAATAGGAGAGTCTTCAGAAACGCCCAGCTGGAGGTGCACGCTCTGTGGAGTCATATCACCTTGGTGCTCCTGGAGACGTTGCAAGTAAAGGGAGAGTGGGCGGGTGACTTGGTCCCAGAGGTGGCTGGGCTTTGCTCGCGCCTGGGGCTGGACCCGTCCCTGACCCGCGCGCCTAAGGGCGACTGCAGCTCGACGCCTGGCAGAAGACAAAAAATGCGGCCAGTGAACAGACTTGGTCGATGGAGTCTTCCATCGGATGGAGTTACTAAAATAAATTTGGATGGCTCCTCCCGTGGGAACCCTGGAGAGCCTGGTATCGGGGGAGTCGCTCGTGACAGTATGGGGAAAATCCAGTTTATTTTTTCAATTCACAAAGGTCATCACACTAACAACCTCATGGAAGCCATGGCTATCCTGGAGGTGGTCCATCACTACTATGTTCAGGGGTGGAATAACATTATGTGCGAATCTGATTCTCAGGTTGTAGTCAATCTTTTGAACAAACGTGTCCCAGGGAAGATGGACTGGCAAATTCAGGTGGTTATTCAACAAATCTTGCAATTAAGCACTTCTTTGTGCTCGATTTCTTTCAAACACATCCCCCATGAGTGGAATAAGGTTGTGGACTCCCTGGCCAAGTGGGCCTCAGAGAATGGGCCTACGTGGAATATTACTGAGTTACGAATGCTTCCTATGTCCTTTTATCAGCAACTGGTCCATCTGGTCGACCAGGACAATGATTTGTAACTGCTATTTTTGGCTTTTTTTAATATATTTTTACCCCTCGCTTAGTTAAAAAAAATAGATCAATAAGTCATAGCTCCATTACTGGACACATTACCAATCAATGATGATTTTTGAGATGACTTTGTTTCTTATCATATTAATATAGATACTTTGACTGTGTATTTCAAAGGATACAATTGTGCCACAAGCATCAGGGTTGATATAGTCTTCATTACTCCTCAAACCCAACCTATACCAGTTGTCTATCGATTGGAATTTTCATGTACAATCAATATCACAAAATACGAGGCTTTCATATTAGGATTATGTACAACACACACATTATACATAAAATCTCTACAAGTATATAGGGATTCTCAATTGGTGATCAATCAAGTTTTATTTATTTATCAAACAAAATAAGAAAATTTAATCCCATACAAGGAAATGGTACAACTCTTAAATCACACTTTGACTCTTTTTCAATCAAAAGCATACCTCAAAAAGACAATCGACATACACATGCCATGGTTAGTGTCACTTCTATGATCCACATTAACATCAACAATGATCACACAACTTTTTATATACAATAATTATGTCACTCCTCAATTACTACAACAGATGTTCATGCTTTTGATATTCCTACAATTACGCACAATGTGATTAACTTGAAATGGTACAGTGACATAATCTTTTATATACGGATGCTCTTCCAAAGAATGGTACATAAGATGATAAGCACAAATTTTAGTGTAAAGTAAAGCATCATGTTCTAATTGGGGGATATTTATTCAAATGGTCACTTGATGGAAAATTGCTTTGATGCCTTGGTTGTGTTAAGGCTAAGTCAACTTTACTTGATGTAGACGATAACGGAGGTCATTTTAGTGAAATAGAAATGTCTTATATGCTTTTATGACAAGGTTACTATTGACCCACAATGGATTAATAATGTCACGAATACTCAAAATTGCACTCGTAATGTCAAAAACATAGTAATTTAAACCATACACCATCACAATAATTGCAACCTACTAGTTCACCATGGTCACTTTCTCTTTGGGGGTTTAATTTGATTGGAAAAATAAATTTAGAATCATCAGACGACCATAAATTGATTGTTACAGCTACAAAATATTTACCAAATGGGTAGAGGCTACACTGCTATAATCGACTATGAGAGAGGATATATGTAATTTTTTAATGACAAATATCATTTCATGGTTTGGATTACCTTTAGCCATTATGACTAAAATTATGTAGACACTAAAATTTAATCAATAAATGTTCGACAATGTTTGTCCTAGACATCCTTACATTACTTTGTTAATTTGTCATTTTGATAACCCACAACCTCAAAAAAAGCCTTTAAAGTCTCATAATTACTATACATATCTCCAAGACTTACCTAGTTTGTCCATATCCATCCCTATTCAACATGTACTTCATTATCATTTTGATTTGAGAATTCTCTATCCCTTCTGGATAGAAGTGTACTAAGACAAGGACACACTATGTCCATGTCTTGTAATGTATCTTTGTCTACAATGATCTAACAATCATCTTTTTAAAATGACATGCTTCATAATTTCTCTCCCATGAAAACCAATATGTCAGTTATCATAAACATTTAAAAGAGTTGCTTTTAAAAGTACATCAAGACTCATACTTGAGACACCCCCCTCCCCTGGCTACTCTATCTAGCACTCTCTTACAAAGGTAATTTCAAAAGCATTTATATATTTATTTTATGGTTTTTGGGGATTTTCATAGAAAATACACAAATTGATAAATTGTTTGAAAGGAATGACAATATTTAGATTTACACTAAAATGCAATAAATAATACATATATTTCCTAATTTATCATGTGTAATAAATACAAAAAGTACAAGGAAGCTAAGGGGTAAGAGAGAGCATATCTTGTTTGATATTCTATTCTGAGGTATGGCAGTGATCAGGAATCAAAAATCATGACAAGACTGCATCATAGGTTTTGACTTTTTTCATTTTACATTTTGACTATTTTTGCCCACTAGATGGTTACATCAAATAGGGACAGTAGCATTGATGCAGGTGTCTACCTCTGACATAAGTGTCCAGTCAAAGATACAAATATGAATGGATCTAAATTTTCACTAGACCTACATTATCCCCTGTATAACTACCCTGTACCTCAAATTATACCTGTCCATGTGATAAATTCACTCAATGAGAAAACCCTTAGTTATTTTGCATTGGAACTCTTGTAACTTGGTAAAAAAGGGTTATCATGTGAGTCTTACTAACCCTAACAACCTTGTTTGTTGCTAAGTGTTGCCTATATAGCCAATACTCCAAAGAGGGCCTCAGACTCGCATGTAGTTCTCCCTCCTAAGTATGCATGTGGAATTGTAATTGTGCAACTATGTGTTCTTTCTCCTAGTAACCCTTAGTACAAGTGATGCAATAGTATGTTTGACCTTTTGAATGCTTCATATGCTCAATTCAGTATTGTAATGTAGTTTGTTAGCTTGAAATATATAGTACTTTCCAGTTTTTTAATTGTCAAATCAAATCGCTAGGTAGTATAAATAGACTATAGACTTTGTATATATAGAGACCTCTAAATTTTGAATTAGGATCTAGTGACATGCAAAAATCTGACAACGGGATGGGTGAAGAGGGTTAAACAAATCATCACAAAGCAAAAGATACGGAAAAGGCTAAAAAGATAAGCCTTGATACCCACATTACAGTTGGACACTAGCATTGATGCTAGTGTCCAAAACATACATAAGTGTATAGGGGCTAAAAACATACAAATAACAAGAAACAATAGGTAAGGATGACTGACATACATTAGATGAAGAGTAATAAAGTAACATACAGGCCCAAGGGGTAGGTAAATCAAGTGAAATAATATGGAACTAAAGAGGTCTACAAGAGGTCGTGTCATTAAATATATAATACTCAGTCAAGATATGTATACATGTAAACATGCTATAAAATCATGTTATTATATTATGATTATACCAAATATGGGTGTCTACATTCCTGCCCCCCCTGCCCCGATAATCTAGCAATGCATCAAAATTGAAATTACTAGTTTAAAGGTAAAGAAAAATGCATACCGTGGTGTGGACAACACACCTTGTCTTTGCTTGAGATTCCCTTGAATCTTTCATTTGAACATTACTTATAACCAAGAGCATGCCCCAAAGTAATCAATGTATACAATATGCCTGTAAGAAATAATAAAAAGTAGCGTAAAGAAAGAGCATGAATAAAATACACATGTGTGTGTCATGTAACAATGGTTTTGGAGTACTATAAACAAGAGAAGTAGATAGGGGGCTTGCAACCTCATCCATATTCTGGGTAGGAAGATGAATAAACTTACAAGTGGTCAATTAGGTTGCACCGTGGTGGTGTTATACCTGGAATAGGGAGAGTTAGGAGGTTATCATGCCCCTAACCCAAAATAGGAAGAGTGGTGCTTCATATATTAAGAGTATTATTTCTTGACCATCATAACACAAGTCCAAACATATGTAGCTTCGTATAGAATGGTGATGTAATCAATCTCACCCAAGAATTTGGTGAGACTAGATGATTTAATCACACCAATCTAACCAAAAGATCCAACTATTGCAGGCAGGTAAGGCTCAATACAGTTCGTAAAAGTACATCCTAGTGGGTGATGACAATGCATGAGAATGTTTTTAAATTTGAAATTGATATGGAGTTTTGCAATATTAGGTGCACATTACATAGCATATGCACCTTAGATATGTCCATGATGAAACTATGTATAACGATAGTGCCAATGTATATAATTTTGTCACAACTATGAATTTAAATCATATAATTGTGTGTTTTTGCCAATTTAGAATTTTGTGCAAGTGTGGGTAGCTTGTTACCATAACATGCCCCCATTATGATAATATAAGTACCAATATGGAGGACATGTTTCCAAAACATACCCCCAATGTAATATAGAGATGTTGAATACTGAATATGTGTGGAGAACATGCTTTCAAATCATGCCCCCATTAAATCTAGAGAATATGCTAATTGTAATTGACGGTGAAGAACATGCTTGTAAACATGCCCCTACTAAGATTCCCTCAATTTTTGGAGGAGGGGTTATAGTACTTGTTAGTCATCTCCTCACAAAATGAAAAAGTGACAATTTTATTGATGTAGGGAATAAGTTGTATGTTGGCAATATTGGGGGTAGTAATTTGTAACATTATTTTTGTAATACCCAAAATCTAGTATAATATCTATGTGTAGGAAATTTTTAGAATTTTTTGGTAATGGTTGAAAATTTGAAAATTTGGTTTAATATGGAATGGATCATTATCTATATCCCAACACAACTCACGGTTTTAAATTTAGACCACCAGTGTTCAAGATATGCACATTTGAAGTTTGTGCATAAGTGGTATATTAGGTACGTTGAATAAAAATTTGAAGTCATTTGCATTTTAAACTTTTCAAAACTTTGAGTTTTAAGTAGAAGAGAACCATTCCACGTGGTAGAACCCCTTGACCTATGATATTTGATGTACTTCAGATAACTTTAGCCAACTAGGATTTTGTTGAGTTGGTAAGTAGGTTTAGTTGTCAATTTACTATCACTTTTTAATTTTATTTTTATTTTTTTTGCATTTTGGGCATGATTTATGATTTTTAAGTTGATCATGAGACACCTATGTTGAGGTCTGGGTTGGTATTATGATGCTAGTGTCTAAACTCAAATGCAAGCACCTGACATTACCATCCTATGGCAACACTAGTGTTCGATGCTACCATCCTATAGTTACATTAGTGTCTGACGCTACTTTCCTTTTATTTTATGAAATTTTAATTGTAACCCATGTATTTTTGAACTAAAATGTGATTGCTAATGAGTATTCAATGTTGTCTTTTTCATTGTAAAAGGATATAAATATTCAAGAGTTTTGGCACAAGAGACATTTTTCTATCTTGGCAAAGCTAGGTCTAGATGCAGCCAACTCGGCCATTTTAGATCAGGTAGGGTTGGGTCACATGGCTTGTTTGGGATAGATTTCATATGATATCCACCTCCTCACAACCCTAGTCAAGAGGTAAAACATGGACACATGCACTTTTGGCTCCTTATGGGGGAGA